>CM055123.1:110027064-110264564 GCA_029206835.1 Rana muscosa
GGACGGTTTCCCCTGCTGGGAGAGCACAATGGCTCCACGGGAGAGATTCCCCCATCAACACAGTCTCAAGGAATCAAGTGATTTTCTTTTCTGCAACCCGCGGTTACAGGAAAGAAAATCGCGTAGTCTATGGCCGGCTTAAGCAGATATTTTCTTGAAGCAGCATCTCATTTATGTAGTAGTTTATAATGATCAGATGTAGCCTTAACGTTCATCCGGCAATGTCAGATGTACAGTCACTATTAATATTACTATTTGCGGAATCTGACTAGTGTAACCATGGTGCTCTTGGGGTTAGGTAATGTTTCTATTTATTTTGTGGAGGGTAATAAGTGGGGGCAGGTAAAAAAAGGGGTCTTATTTTCCTCCTTTTGGTATATTAAATCTACAAATAAAACATTTTGTTATATCTATTTTGAAAACTAAATTACTTGCTGATGCAGCGAGTCTCCAACTTTCTGTAGTGAGCTAACAATGCTGCACTGAAACATTATCAGCCTTGCCTACGTTCTCTCTGCAGACAATAGAACACAGCATCTCTATTTAATGGAGATGAGAAGACAGGGAGTTGTTTTATAGTCCTAACACGCTTCCTGTCCTAGGGACAACACTGCTCATACACATACAGTACAGTGAGTGTTTTCACAGAAAGTGTGTGGCAGAATCACCAGGTAACTACAGAGAAAACGAATACTACCACCGCAACTAAGTACTGGTAAGATGCAGTATATCGAATGTTTATTCTTGGGTGTAGATCTACTTTAAACTCACATACTTCACCTATTTACTTTTATAGTGATGTTATTTGTGTATTCTACATTATCACAGTTTTATTTAATACATTGTTGTTCACTTGCTGTCTGTAACAGACGGAGAGACCTTTGCTCCCAGCTACGTCAATGGCAACTAAAAGTGATTGAGAACGTTAAGAGGGGTCAACACAAAAAGTCTTTAGATAAACTCTTCCAGGGTTTCAAACCGGCAGTGGAGGCATGTTATTTCAATTGGGAACAAGCGTACCCCATCCCTGGAATCACCTACTGCAGCACTGACAAAAAGAACTCTTTCTCCTGGGTTAAAGCCTTTCAACAGAGAAGCTGTCGACTACAGTGCACAGAAGCTGTGTGTGAAGGTGGTCGGGCACAAGGGCATGAGAGCTGCCTGCTTTTTGGAGACAGATCGCGTCCCTCTTCTCAGGAAATGTCCGTACGCCCGAAGGAGCTTGTGGCAAAGAGGAAAGTGGCTTCTGAAGTACCTCAAAGGGTGTTGAGACGGCTTTCTGCAGAAGGGGGAGAAAAAAGCATATATAAGTCCACTGTTACCAAAACAAAGATGCCAGCAAGCAAGTGTATGGCCAGTAAGCACAGCGGCAAGCGTCGAATGAGCAGTGAAGACAGTTCACTGGAACCAGACATGGCTGAATTGAGTCTTGATGATAGCAGCTTGGCACTTGGCGCTGAAGCCAGCAATACCTTTAGCTTCATAGAATCCCCTTTAAGTAGAAGGTATCGAGACAACTTTGAGGATGAAGGAGGTGTGTATTATTCAGAAAGCCTGGAGACTTCAGCCATTGTCAGTCAATCAATCCCTAAGGTTGATGCTGATCTGATAGTGGAAGCTACAGCTGCTGCTGGCAGTGGAGAGGAGGACCCGATTGTTGCAGATGATGTGGAGGGTAAAAGCCTCAAACCAGAAGAAGTAGCCAAAAATGGAGCAATTGGAGGTGATCAAGGGGAAAGTAAAGGCACAGAGGAAAGTGAGACCCATGAAAAGGGGGAGGAGGAAGATGACTATCAAGCTTACTACTTAAACCCTCAAGAGGCAGCTAAAAACGAAGATGAGAAGGCAGATGAGGGGACAGCAGAAGAGCAAGATATATTTGCAGGAATAAAGCCTCTTGACCAGGAAAATAGAATGGAGGTAATCATTTAATATAGTACCAATTTATTAATTTAAACCTAAAGTTTAGCTTAAAGTGTTTTCCCCTCTACAGCTCTAGTTACATTACTTGCCTCTAATGGGCAGGCTGCTGGACTCGGTAGAAATCTTCACTGCTGAGCTGCCCTGTCCTCTTCCTGTGGCTGAACTTCCAGCGTTGTGAGGGTTAATACCTTCAGGTCTGCAGGCTAAGCTGCACTAAAGATCAGACAGGGACACAACCTCTTCTCCATTGAGAAAAGTGTTTTCACTGATTACACCATCTGTGACATGATTTGTGAATGGGGGAGAGAATCCTGTGACTGGTCAAACTCTCCCCCATGTACAGATCGTGTCCCAGGCAGCAAAATCCGGAGAGGAAACTTTTCTCAGAGGAGAAGGCAGGAGGGGTCGTGTCCCTATTAGATCATCTTTAGTGTAGTTGAAAAAATCAGTCTGATGTTAATACTCTGTCCCTGTCTCTGAAGACTTCCAGTTGTGAGTATTTACATGCGCTGTGAGTTTTTTCCCCCCTCTTATGTGTTTGTGAAACTGTGTGCGTGTGTTTTCTTTAAGAGGCTGCTGTAACTACCAGGAGACAATTGGGATGACTAGTATACGACTAAAACTAAAATGGCATTTTGGTAAAAAAACTGACTAAAACAAACTCAAAATTTGCTGCCAAAATGTAACACTGCTAGGAAGTATGTGAGGGAATTACTTCTCTCTCTGTTTACGTATATTCTGGATTACAGGCTGGGCATATGAGATATGACGCTATCGTATAGACCAGGCGTTTCCAAACTTTCTGAACAAAGGGCCATTTTACTGTCTTTCAGACTTTTAGGCGGCTGAACTGTGGCCAGTGGGAGTAGGAAATCTGGCATCTATGGGAGTAAAGAATGCCCCATCATTGATATTAGTAGGATGAATATTGCCCCACTGTTGGTATTAGGGGAAGAAATAGTGCCCCATCATTGGTGTCATTGGGAGGAATGGGACACTGCAGTTGTAGTCAATGGAAGGAATAGTGTCCCATCGTTGGTGTCAATGGGAAGAATAGTGTCCAATTGTTTGTGTCAGTGGTAGGAATAATGCCATATTGATGGTATTAGTGATAGGAATTATGCCCAATTGTTGGTGTAGAATAAATAGTACATTGTATCAGTGGGAAGAATAGTGTCCCAAGGGCCTGATACAGGCAAGCAAAGAGCCACATTTTGGAGACCACTGGTATAGACTGTGTGCTACTTGCTGTATCTACTTCTAAGCTGCTCTGCACATTTTGCTCTGACAGCTCTGTTAAGGTGCTTTACCTTTACCAGGAAACACACATTTTATTTTTACTAGGGGTTGCACTCATTTTACATTTCTCTTTGTTTATTTACTTGTCAAGTATTGCACGTGTTGCCTCTTCTGTTCGATGCCCATTCTAACCATGGGTTTTCAATTTTATATTGTCGTTTTACAAGACCCCTATTTAAAACAAATTGGGACATTTCCTAGACGATATTAACCCGTGAGGTATCCTTTTACTGTCTAGTAGGATGTATGTGTTGTCCGCATTGGCTTGTAAGGAGCTCCATTTGATTTTGATATCATTTAGTGCTTTTTTGCCCAGAGTGGTCTCTACCTTGAACCATTAAAATATACCATGTTAACTTCCCAGTGTCCAGCTCCAGTTCACCCCAAGGAGCTGTCTTTCTATTGTCTGGTTATGGTGAGGGCTGTTGGGGTTTACTTCTCAGCCACTACGACTTTTAGATCAACAGATTCCTTTATTTGTTACTCCAGAAGGTCCTAAAGCAGGTTTCCCAGATTATTTATTTCTAGTGGATTAGACAGGTTGTTTTTCAGGCCTCTGGGTTGCAAGATAGTGCCTCCTTTTCCCGTTCATACCCTTTCTAGTAAGGCAGCGAGTGCTTCTTGAGGTTTTTTCGTCATCAAGCTTTTGTCTGCCGATTTCATAGGGTTGCTACCTGTTCTGCTGTTTACACATTCTCTTAAGTTCAACAAGCTAAGTCAGGGCTTGACAAATTTGCTTGGAATCTAGGAGCCAGCTAAAAAAGTTAGGAGCCAGGAACGCGTCCTGTCCCGCCGAGCTTGCGCGCAGAAGCGAACACATACGTGAGTAGCGCTCGCATATGAAAGCGGTGTTCAAACCACACGTGAGGTATCGCCGCGATCGGTAGAGCGAGAGCAATAATTCTAGCCCTAGACCTCCTCTGTAACTCAAAACATGCAACCTGTAGAATTTTTTAAACGTCGCCTATGGAGATTTTAAAGGGTAAAAGTTAGTCGCCATTCCACGAGCGGACGCAATTTTTAAGCGTGACATGTTGGGTATCAATTTACTCGGCGTAACATTATCTTTCACAGTATAAAAAAAAACTGGGCTAACTTTACTGTTGTCTTATTTTTTTATTTAAAAAAAAAAAGGGTATTTTTCCCAAAAAAGTGCGCTTGTAAGACCGCTGCGCAAATACGGTGTGACAGAAAGTATTGCAACGACCGCCATTTTATTCTCTAGGGTGTTAGAATAAAAAATATATATAATGTTTGGGGGTTATAATTAGAGGGAAGGAGATGGCAGGGAAAACAGACAGGGAAACTCCATTAGCATTGCTGGTTGCAATACCAACGGTCACCACAAGATGGCGCTAGACCACAGAAGGAAGCATGGGCCTGCAGAAGGCCGCAAAGCCGTGGCGCGGAGGGGGGGGGGGCACGGAGACACAGGATACCCCAGCTGTGCTGCGCCAGGTCGCTAATTCTAGTCGCAATGGCGACCTGGCGCCCGGGGTTTGTCGAGCCCTGAGCTAAGTGTATCTGCCCATGCAGATTTTAATTTCATAGTTTATGGTTAGAGTGGGCACCGAACAGAAGAGGCAACACGTGCAATACTTGACAAGTAAATAAACAATGAGAAATGTAAAATGAGTGCAACCCCTAGTAAAAATAAAATGTGTTCAACGTATATGTATGTGATTTTTATTCTCTATCCATTTCCTTAGACCTGTATGTTCTGCTTTCAGATAAAGACATCTAAAAGTTTTTTTTTTCAGTTGTCAACACTTCCAGCTAGTACTACTTACTGGGGAAGGGAGTTCCACATTTTACTGCTCTAACTCCCTTACTGCCATCTTAATTTAAACCTCTTTTCTTCTAACCTCAAATTGTGGTCACGTGTCCTCTTCAGGGACCTTGGAATAAATCAGTTTTATTACTTTTTATTTAGTTACCAAAGTCACTTTTTTATATATTTGTACATTATAATCATATTCCCTCTTAAGCACCTCTTCTACAGAGTGAATAACTGTAATCGACCCCAATAGCTGAGGTCCTCCACCCCCCCTTAGTAATTTTTCTGCCCTTTTACTTTTACATTTATTTTTCTAGTCTGTGATCTACAAGCACCCCCGGAGACTTTTCCTATCACTGATTTTCCCAGGGGAGCCCCTAATGTGTATTTTTGCCTGTGCATTTTATGAACACAAGTGCATAACTTTACATTTATCAATTTAGAACCTCATCTGCCATGTTGTTGCCCAATCCCCTATTTTGTCAAGGTTTCCTGTAATAATGCTCTATCCCTTGCTGAAGTTATTTCCTGGCACTATTTGGTTTTATCAGAAAACACTGAAATTGGTCCCTTGATTCTAAACCCTATATCATTAATAAACAAACTGAACAGCATTGGCTCCAAGGCTTCATTTAAAGTCTAACAAACCCCCATGCTTTAAAAAAAAAAAAATCCCCCCCTATTTTTTTGTCTTTCTTAGACTGCCTGTTACAACTGGCAAGGTGGGAGGGGTTATATTATTTTGGGGGCTGGCAGTATAACCCTTGGTTGCTTATTACCATATAGCGGTGTCTCTCAATGCAACCCAAGAGAAGGATTTGATGGTGAGTACAAAATTCCTATTTCTTTTTATAGTATAACCTCCTGTCAGGTTTATATTGTGGTCTGACTCGCTAAGGAGGCTCACACGCTTTGTCCTGGTTACGGTTTTCATCAGGACAGAAAGTTAAGGGAAAATCCACATTTTACCACTGTCATTGAATCAGGAGGCAAGTAGGATTAGAGCCTCTCTGGTTTTTGCCATCTGTGCCCCTAGTGTGGAGAATTTCCCTCACTTCCTGTCGAGAAAGGAAGTCTTTAACCGGTGTTTGCAATGGGAAATCCAGTAAGCCTTCTGTTCAGTTGAAGACCACACAATCTAGTTTAAATCCACCAAAAATGTAGTGCAAGGGCCTGCCTGACTGAATACCAATTGATTGGATAGAATAGGCAAGTCCTCATATTAAATAGTCAGTCAGGTTGTAACATGTATGGTGACCCTAGGAATTGTGAATTCAGATCTATTTCCATGGATCAGCAGTTCCTTTAAGCCTTGTTCCTATGGGCAGACCGATCCGTACACCAATGTGAAGGGTCATCTTCACCCACGTCGGATGCACGTCTGTTCTGTGCAGGTAGCCTGTTCAAATCAATGATAGGGGAGTGGGTGCACAGATCTTAATCGCACTCCTGACTGTACATCCTTGAGGGACCGATGCAGGAATCAGATTGCAGTCTGTGTTCTGATTTGTGCAATGTTCCCACACCGAAGTACAGTCAGGAATGAGCTTGGAGATCTATGCAGCCACCCTCATGTCATTGCTTAGATCAGGCTGCCTGTATGCGACTGCATGGAACACTTGTGCATCCTACATGGGTGAAAATGGCCCTTTGAATGGGTGTACAGATCAGTACGCCCATGTGAATGAAGCCTTATTAGGCAATTTTGTAATTTGTCAGTGTGGTTGGCTGATAATTTTATTCCATGGCATGGAACAAGGCATTTGTGTAAGCAGCAGCTTGCCCTGGAATATCATGGTAATGACTTGTCAGCTCATTATAGTACTTTATTGTATGATTTGTAATTGCATCCAAATTACCTGATTATCGTTTTCAGGTTCTCTTTGCTTGTGCTGAGGCTCTGTATGCTCATGGATATAGTAATGAAGCTTGTCGTCTTACAGTGGAGCTAGCTCACGATCTACTGCTTAACCCACCTGACCTGAAGGTGGAGCAGCCTCCAACAAAGGTAAAAAACTCAAACAAATGTTTCCGATAATAAAATAGACTTAAAGTATATGTAATTTGTAACAGCAAACTTCTCGTATTTGCCTTTGTTGGGTCTTTTTAAGTACCGTATATCATTTCAAGTATTTTGTTATATCTGGTTGAAAAGTGAAAAAATCCAGTGCTACCTTTTACATTATCACAAATAATGTTATCAGCTTTGCCCAGGTTACTGCTGTGAAAAAGTAACACTTGCTGAGAATCTATGCTGGCAAATAGTTTTATATTTGTAAGGGCTCTGACAGTCTTGTTTACTGCAATTATGCACATTCTATTATTGTTAAAAAGGGCAAAAATATTGCGCCAACCTCGCAAAAAACTTATATGTTAGCAGCCAACATAACAATCTGACAGAAAAAGTAAAAATTATATGAATATATAAATGTAGGCGCTATGTGAAATTCAAAAGTGAATTCAAATGTGTGTTGGGACTCAATGGAGAACCGAATGGCCTAATGAAGACCAAATGATAAACGTTGTAACAAACACGTGTGACGTGTATACTTAAAATAAAAAGTATGATAAATCTATTCAAACAGTGGTACGGTGATATGTCACCGTGATCTAAGAGAACTACTGATACCCCTAGAAATAGATCAAAATAAAAGATGTAGTGACTCTTTACAGTGAACACTTATAAACAATCATAAGGAATCTATAACACCTATTGGTGCCTAAATCATATACAAAACTGTAAATCACCTATAAGGAACAGAACTATGTGACATATGAAATATCCACAAAGTTCAGTGCAAACAAAATTTTAAATGTCTCTGAGTACAGGTAGGAAAACAATATCCAAAAGTAGTCGTCTGTGGATATGCAAGTCCTGTTTCAAATGGTTCCTTGAAATAGATGGTTTGTATGCCAATATGATGTAACACCCGGGAGTGCCTTCACCATTGGGTCAGGGACAATAAGTAAGAAATAAATACTCTTACCAAGTGTTGTAGATCCAGCTCACCATATAGCGGTGGATCTATCAGGCTTATGTCCACGTCAGGGACCAGCAAATAGAAACCAAAGTTGTCCTCTCCTGTTGGTGGCGTCTTTCAATGTTTCCAAATGTGACTCGCTCCAGGTGTGGGTAATCAGCATATAGACCCGAAGCCCTCCATATGGATGGTGTCACCAAAAAAACAGGAAAGAGCACTTCCACATAGTGTAAATCCAAAAATGGGAATTTATTTAAAAGCAACCATAAAATTCCAGTAAAAAACAGCAGCAAACAAGCAGTTCAATCTCAAAATAGAAGGCAATCCACTCAAAAATTACAAACAAACCCAAAGATGAACTTCAGAAGTGGTAAGCTTCAAATATCAAGAATGCGTGAGATGGGCAATAAGGACTGGCATGTAAAACCCGACGCGTTTCGTCTGATAAGACATCAACTGGGGTACACGCCGTCCTGATGCCCCCCACGCTATATATAGGAAGAGATTTGTACCTTAATTGCATGCCCGTATGTCCCAATGTTTCACTTCCGGGATTGGTGAGTCACATGGCTGGTTCTGCGTCACATGACCTCCGTCATGTGACGGATCAGGCCAATCAGGATAAACCGGAGAGGCATACTACGCCATCAACGTGACTGACACCGTCCACGTGTCCTCGGCATACACTGGGCCAATCAGGACAAAGCGAAGAAGCGTGTTACGCCATCGACGTGACTTACAATGTCTACGTGTCATCGGCGTACATTAGATTGGATCCCTCATAGACGGCGTGACCGTGCGCAAAGCACAGTGGGATATGTAGTCGGAACGCAATAAAGCGTGGCGGCTATTTCCATGTATTGTGTTCTCACTGTGTGCTTGCGGGCCATACGTCGTGTTCAGAGGGCAGATCACCACGTATTAGGATATGGAACTCAGAAATATGTCTCCCAGACTCAATCTCAAAGAACCAATTCCCCAATATGATGTAGTAAACATCCCGCTGATGATCAAATGACCGAATGGTGCAAGTTTGATTAAACAATATATTAGTATGTAAAATATATGTATATATAGAAATTACCCATATATACCGGAGGATAAAAACATTGTAAACAATAGGGCCACACATGGCTATATGTTAATGAGACCTATGGTCTCATCCATACATATAGAATATATAATGACACATATAGAACCATATATAAATACAGAACATCAGGGCAAATGTGTGACTAATTGCCACGGTGCCAATGTAAACCCACACGTGAACAATGTATCAATAGGAAAGATTTTTAAAATAAAATAAAAATAAAAATTGCATGGAACATGAATGATTTGGAGCGGATGGCGAAATGTGTAACCCCGAATGGGAAAATATCAGGATTGGTTAATAAAGGCATTAATATCCCAATCGATGTTAAGTCCATAGGGCCTGTAACTCTTTAACTGGTATATCCAGTAGGTCTCTAGTCTCGAGACCCCTCTTACACAGGACTCCCCCCTCCAATGGGGAACAAATTTGTCTATGATCACAAACCTAGTGCCCCTTGGATCTTTATTGTGAGACTCCAAATAGTGTCTTGGAACACTATGGTTGGTTTTTCCTTTACGAATACTAGTGAGATGTTCACCCACCCTAATGACAAACGTGCGAATGGTACGTCCTACGTACTGTTTCCCGCATGGGCAGGTAAGTAGGTAGACAATAAATCTAGTTGCACAGGTGGTAAAATGCTTCATTTTATAATTTGTTCCCATGGATGTAGAGCAAAAAGTATCCGTTTTCCGTTTCCCACATAAATTAACCTGGCATACCTTGCATTTTCTGCATGGATAGTATGCTTTAAGGTGTGGAAAAAAGACGGGAATGATGGGTGGATTACTTATGTTTGGAGCTATCTGACTTTTGAGTGAGGAAGCCCCTCTGTAGGTCACTCCAGCTCTATCTGGGAGTGAAGGACCAAGGACCTGATCATTTTTAAGGACATTCCAATGCCTCTGAAAAATGTCTCTTATTTGTTTATGTTGGGTGGAAAATGTGGTGTAAAAAGACCATTTAAATTTAGAATCCTGAATTGTTTTACTTCTTTCTGTTAATAATGAATCCCTACTTATAGTGGAAATACGTTGAATTTCTTCATCTATCTGAGAAGGATTGTAGCCCTTATCAACAAACCTAGATTTCAAAATGTTTGCTTGGTATTGAAAATCTGAGAAATGGGAACAGTTGCGCCGAATCCTCAACAGTTGACTCCGTGGGACCGATTTCAGCCATGCTGAGTGGTGACAACTGTCAACCGGAATGTATCCATTCCGGTCGGTGGATTTGAAAAACGTTTTAGTATGTAACTGGCCCCCACTTGAAAATATCTCTAAGTCTAAGAAATGTATCTGAGTATAACTCATTTCATATGACAAACTAATGCCAATATTGTTGTCATTAAGAATAGACATGAAACTCTTAAGGGAATCCTGATCTCCCCTCCATAGGAGGAGGATGTCGTCGATGTATCGTACCCAGAGTACAATCTCGGGGCGATTTAAAGCATAGACGACATCCTCCTCCCATTTGGCCATAAAGATATTAGCCAGGCTGGGAGCAAACTTTGCTCCCATTGCAACTCCCTTTTGTTGCAGGAAAAAATCTCCATTGTGCCAAAAATAGTTATGAGTTGTGGCAAAATGTAGGAGATCCATGATGTACCTTTTTTGTGTTCCTGACAACCTGTTGTCTCTAGATAGAAACAAACTAACTGCAGATAGACCCAATGCATGAGAAATGCATGTATACAGTGAGGCTACATCAGCCGTAACCAACAGAATATCCTCACTGTATTCTATCTGCTGTAATAATGAAATGGTGTGTCTGGTGTCCTTAAGATACGATGGAATTGTTCGAACAATTGGCTGTAAATGAAAATCTATGTATCTCCCTATGCGGGAGGTCACAGAATCTATGCCGCTGATAATTGGGCGGCCAGGAGGATGATTGGCATCTTTATGTACCTTAGGGAGGTAATAAATAATGGGAATCCGTGGAGCTACTGGCACTAAATAACTTTTCTCTTATCTAAAATACCAAGCTGAGCTCCAGTATCTACAAGGTCAATCAATATTTTCTTAAAACTCTGTGTGGGGTTTTTGGATAGACGTACATATGTATCACCATGTACCACACGTGTTTGTTACAACGTTTATCATTTGGTCTTCATTAGGCCATTCGGTTCTCCATTGAGTCCCAACACACATTTGAATTCACTTTTGAATTTCACATAGCGCCTACATTTATATATTCATATAATTTTTACATTCTATTATTGCCTTATATTATACAATAAGAAGAGCGGCTCTAAGGCCCCTTTCACACTGGGCGCGGGAGGTGCGCTGGCAGTATAGAGGTGCTATTTTTAGCGCCGCTATACCGTTGTTTTTGCCGCGATAATCGGCCGCTAGCGGTGCGGTTTTAACCTCTGCTAGCGGCCGAAAAAGGGTTAATACCGCCGGCAATGCGCCTCTGCAGAGACGCATTGCCGGTGGTATAGCCTCGCTGTCCCATTGATTTCAATGGGCAGGAGCGGTATACACATCGCTCCTTCACCGCTCAAAAGATGCGGCTAGCAGGACTTTTGGAGTGGTTCTGCTAGCGCACCGCCTCAGTGTGAAAGCCCTCAGGCTTTCACACTGAGACTGCAGGGCAGTATTTAGGCGCTATTTTTAGCGCTAAAACGCCTAAAAAAACTCCTCAGTGTGAAAGGGGCCTAAACAACTGTGTCGGGTTTGTCTTAGATCTGGATCCCATTTGCAAACGGGTCCCCTAAATTTGGGCATGGATATTTATGAGCAAGGTTTTTGGTACTAATAATTTGGAGAACTATTAATGGACATTGAAAGTTTTATCACACAGATTTGTGTTGTAAAATTCACATTTTCAGCATGACATCTATCATCAGCACTGTCCCTGTAATTGTCTTTATTATCATGATAGTGAAACTCTGCCTGAGATTTGGGTTAATTGTATGGTTCAGACTTTGAACTTGTGTAGATGGCCTTTTTTGCTTGCTTTTGGTCTGCCTTGCTGAAGCACTATGGAAGGATATGAAATGCAATTTTTGCTTTGTTCCTCATTTTGGTAAAGCTGGATACACACTAAACAATTTTCTTTAGATTTTTTTTCCTTTTAGATTTACCAAAACCATATAACATGAGGTCAAACCTTAAAGCGGAGTTCCACCCTAAAATGGAACTTCCGCTTTTCGGAATCCTCCCCCCCGTCCCCCCCCCCTCCGGTGTTACATTTGGCACATTTTCAGGGGGAGGGGGGAGCAGATACCTGTATAATAAAGGTATTTTCTCCCACTTCCAGGCATAGATAGCCGCAGTATCCGTGGATATCTATGCCAGGTCCCAGAAGACAGCAGGGACCATTCAGATCGCGCAGCGCGACTCGCAGATTGCGCAGTAGGGAACCAGGAAGTGAAGCCGCAAGGCTTCACTTCCTGATTCCCTTACCGAAGATGGTGGCGGCAGATCGGCTTCGGGTGCCGACATCGCAGATGCCCAGGACAGGTAAGTGTCCATATTTTAAAAGTCAGCAGCTGCAGTATTTGTAGCTGCTGACTTTTAAAAAAAAATTAAATTCGGCGGAACTCCGCTTTAACAGTTTCAATTTGTATGCAATCAGGCAAGCCCTTGCACTACATAGTTTTGGTAAATCTAAACAACAAAAGTTCAAGTTGTATAGTGTGTATCCAGCTTTAGTCTAACAGGTCCTATTCTGTCAAGTCAAGGTAAATGCAAACAAAAGCAACTCAGATGAAAGACTTTTCCCTCAAATCATGCTAAATTCACCCTCCATGGTACCCTAGCATAGCTACAGTAGGTTTAAATCTGAACTCCACACAAACCGATAGATAAATGCATAAGAGCTGTTACCTGCCAAAAGATTTGTAGATCTGTACATTCCTTTTGGATATGTTTGTTAAGATAGTGCAGCCATCCTGTGGATCTGAATTTTCTGTATAGCAATTAGGAAATATATATTACTATGCCCTTTCCCTGCCCCCCTAGCCTGTAATTGGACAGTAAACAAGCAGCAGACTGATGAGCTTATCCCACTTTAACTATGCTCTCTCCTTCTGTTAGCATGTTCCTTGTCAGCACAGGAGCACTACTAATTGGCCCTTTGTGGTGCCTTTCCTGCCTCCAACCTGAGCTCTGCTGTACAAATGATTGCAATGCCAAAATAAGGACAAATTCACATACTTAGGCAGGTCATACATGGTGTGACATGGGTTACAGGAAAGAAATTTCCACGATTTCCTCCTCAACACAGACCGTGCTGACAGGGTAATTCCTCCTGCTGAGCAATTTTCTGCTCCTGTTGGGGGCGGGCAGTAAGCTGTCCTAGCTGGGAGAAGACAGTGCTTATTGCCAGCGGCTATAGCAGCCGCTAGTGATAATCGCAAGTGAATCCGCCAGGCTGGATGTACCCAAGTTGATAGATTGTTCAGCTTAGTACATTCAGCTTACCCATACACAGTTCAAATCAGCAGCAACCGGCCAAGATTGGAACAGTCTATGCCTTAAGCTGACCATGCACACAAATGAGGTTGGTGGAGGTATCACCTTCAGATTGTATTCTAACAGCTGCACCTGCAACTGTCCGAATACATTGATCAGTGGCTGCAGCCGATTGGCTGTAGTTGCTGATTCAGAAATAATTTCCATCATGTCCCTTTGACAGAAGTTTATCAAATGAGGGGGGTGGCCACACACTGATTGAAACTCGACCGGTCTGTCAGGAGTTCAGCTTTAAGGTTAGTTTGAGGTTAGGGATCAGTAAATAACGTATCTTAATTAAATACGGTACATTTTTAGGGTGTGATTTGTGTGTGCCAAAATACCACATGTGGTTAAAGTTGTTTAGGCAGGAAATGTATTTGTAGAAATTCTGGTTCCAGATATTTCCCAGCCAAAATAACTGTGCCAATTTTTGTAAGCCATAGATGAACGTACTGCTTTGTAAACAATCAGTCAGGAGAAAATCTGGCTCATATTATCATGCAGGGAATGTTGGACTCCATACCCATGATTTATTGAGCTTTGATAACACTGCCGTTTATAGCGTCGTCTTTGTGAGCTGCAGAATACTATAGGGGGACATTTCTAAAACCAGGGCAGGTTGAAAGGAGAACATTTTCAGATGTGTGTGTTTTTCCAAAATGTAGTTTATTTGTAGCACACAAATACATACATGTTACTATATTATGAAGGTTTTTAATGCAAAAAGTTCATGTATAAAACTCAATAACAGTTAGCAAATTTTCAAAGCTGAAAAGTCCCAAACTTTTTTTATTCTCAAATTTGAAGGTGTGCTTATGTGTATAATTTTTTAGCATTTCCTAAATATTTCTTTGAGCTTACAATGCATTTTGCTTTTCCTGGCAGGGTAAAAAGAACAAAGTTTCCACAACTAAGCAGACTTGGATTGCTACAAACACCCTATCCAAAGCTGCTTTTCTTCTGACTGTGCTAAGTGAGCGTCAGGAGTACCACAACCTGGCTTTCTGTATTGGCATGTTTGCTCTGGAACTTCAGAGACCCCCTGCATCTACCAAGGCACTGGAGGTTTGTCGTCTTCATAAATCTGAATCTTTAAGACCAATGTGTAGCTCTTCATTTCTGTCTTTTGTTGATATAATTGGCATTTGGCATCATATACGTCATATTAGTATATCATATACTAAAATGCCTTTTTGATTTTTATCTGTAGTAGAAATTGCGGTGCACTTCAAAAAGCATTGAAACGACAATTGCTGTAGTAACTAGCAGCAGATGGAGCTGCTGTTGGGGAAATCAAAGTGAAATCACTTGTACATCATGAATCTTCCTCATGAAAATGTTTTAATCACACAAAAAAACGATAGACAAAGGTCTCTGTCTGCCTGAGGAAGGGACAGGTCTGCACCGAAATGTCACATTGCTTTGTCATGTTTTTGGTTTTGTCTGTGTCCCCTATGGAAATATGAATCATCACTTCCTGTCCTGACTTGAGCGCAGAAACAAAGTAAGAAGTTATCTCTCCAACAGAGACAGATTGCAATACACAGCTGACACAGGCTTTAAAGGAGAAGTACAGCCAAAGCTCCTTCATTTGTTCTGCACTCCTGTGAATCCTGCTCAGCAGACAGCGGGCTGAAGCCACAGAGCCGATTAGGCTTGGGCAAGATTGCGACAATGAAATGGGAATCAGCCCATATGCCTGGTTCGGCACCCGGTTCAGCCTCTCAGCAAGCAGATGAGAACCTGAGCCAGCCGCTCCCACCCCCTCCACACCAGGGCTCCAGTGAGCGCGGTGGGGGGGCATAGCAGAGAGCTGCGAGAACCGAGCAATTGGCGGTGTTCGATTGCTCGATTCTCAGTGTTAGAGGTGCCAAAGGGACAGATGCAGCATCGGACCGATGCTGTATCCATCTAGGTGAGTATGATTCTTAAAGAAAGAAAAAACATACATCTCTTTTAAAGTGGTTCTAAAGTCTAACAGTTTTTTACTTTTAATGTGTTACCTGCCTTAAAGCAGAACTATACTCACCTTTTCATCTTGACGATGTCCCGTCCCTGGAATTCCCCACCGACCGCTGACATCTTCGAGGGGGGGGGGGACGCGGTAGCTTCTGGGTCTCAATCGCCAGCCACCCTCATTGTCCAGGCCATGATGATGTCTCTCCCACACACGTGTGGGAGTTTTTTGTAAAATTTCTGCAGTGAGTCTACAGTTTCACTTTAAAGTCAAAAACTCCTCACTAACTATACTGACAGCGATCCAGCACTGTCCCAGCTGCAGGTCTTCTTTCACTTTCTGGTCTCACAGGAGACTCAGGCAGTAACGAGAGCCACAAGCTCTTGCTGCTGTCAGTCAAATCCTTTGAGGAGAGAGTGGAAGGCTTGGCTCAGCCACGCTGTGTGTGTGTCTATGAACGTACACAGCCCGACTCGGGAGCACACCAACACTGGTGCCCTTGTAGCTAATGGCTTGCTGTGGGGGCACCCGCAGGAAGAAGTAGCGGAGCGTGCCAGCGGGGGATTCCAGAAGCGGAGGTAAGGGACTGCTTTGTGCAATGCCATTGCACAGAGCAGGTAAGTATAACCTCTTTTTATTTTAATAAAAAATAAATAAATGAGGCTTTAATTTCACCTTAATCCTTCCTAGTGTATTTATGTTTTTTAGTGTGAAATTTCCACGTGTAAAGTTTTTGTAAATAACATGAAAGAAACCCATAAAATAGAAAAAAAATCTTAACCAAAGGCACACAATGGCTACCATCCTGGGCCTAGTCTTACAGACATCCTCTCATTCCTATGTTGTCTAGACAAGGCTAAAAGTAGGAGAAAGAACTCGGAACACAAGAGGTAAACAACAGTTCACTTATAACTTATGTGGAAATAGATTCTGGTGACTCCATCTTGTTACAGGTTAGCATTTTACCCACATGCTGTATCTCATCTTAACAGTAAAATGTTTTTAAACAAAACCAGTGTAAAATATAGTGCAACTAGCGATGGTTGGTTAGCTTAATTTGATTGGTTGGTCTGTGTTCTTGCTTTCTCTCTTATATTTTGAGATACCAGTCGCACATCAATACTGCATTTAGACTGACTCAGAGAACACAAACTAATGAGTGGCTCTCATTTTATCCTTGCATTCATCTTGTACAGCTGGCAGCTCTTAGCAAGTTTGCAATGATTACATTTTTTTTCCTGATTTCAGCTATTTCCAAGTGCCATTTTAGGATCCTCAACAGTTTAACCAATTTAGATTTCTGCCTGCAGATGTATTTAAACAAAGAACTCCATCTATATTAAATGCGGCATCTCACTGGATGTACATGTTTTTTAAGTCCACAATCTCAAGTAAGAATGTACATTGCGGAAGCACATCCATAGGGATCCTGGAGAATGCTGTTAATATACAAGTGGCTCTACTCCGCTGAATATCATCTGAATAGGATAGACCCAGTACTAGAAATATTATATACACACATGCAACTTGCTGCTGCCCTTGCTTTACATCATTTGAACACAGGCTAGTTATTCTGATTGGATCATATAAAAAAATATTTCTTTTTCGTACATCACGGGACACAGAGGCTTAATCATTACATAGTGGGTTATATCTCACCTTCTGGTGCTGGACACTGGTGTAATCAATTAGACAGGAAGTTTCCTCCCTACATAACCCCTCCCATACTGGGAGCTCCTCAGTTTTCTTTCTCGTACATCACGGGACACAGAGCGACATAGTCATTACTATGTGGGTTATATAGATACCTTCAGGTGCTGGCACTGGCAACTTCCAAAACCGGAAGTACCCTCCCCTATATAAGCCCCTCCCATCCGGGAGCACCTCAGTTTTTTGCCAGTGTCTAAGGTGTTGGCCAAGAAGTAACATGTGTTTTTCACTGAGCTTGCGTACAGGTTCTTTTGGGCCTCAGTAAGCTATTCCGGATCCGACCAAAAAAGCTTCATAGCTAAACGGTCGGTACCCGGGCCTTGCAAGAGAAGAGCAAGGTGTTGCCTGTAATGCCTCTCTTAGGAGGGCTGGACCCTGGGATCCAGAGCTCTGGTCATACCCACGACCAAGATGTTTTCTGTGCAGGGTGCTATACAGGTCCAGGGGAGTGGAATCCTTGGGAACCCGGTCCCTGAAGGTTTAATTACAATGCCTGCCGTGATAGGTGAAGTTTGGGCTTCTGTGGACCAAACAGAGTCCTGCGGCGAGGAAAAGGTAAGTGGGGGCCCTCAGGAACTTGGTTCTATTGAGGGACCCCCAAGCCTATTTTGTCTTTCTGCCTGTTACCTAAGGTATTCCCGCTAATATTCTGTGTATGCCTGTTACTACTGAGAAAATGTAAAAATTTTAATAGTAGGCAAGAAAAAATAAAATAAATGTAAGACCGCGGTACCTGTGTTAGACACTAGAGGCCGCTATGGTTCTTTTTCTTGTAATGTGGATTTTTTTCTTCCAAAATCAAATCCAGGCAGTTGGTAAGTTCTCTGCTGGGAAGCTGTCTCCTCTGCCCTGTTGCTGCGCTCATCCATCCCCGGGCCCTGCGGCAGGGACCCTGGCTCCCATCTAGCTCCTTATTTTTTTCAAAAAAGGCGCCGAAGGCGATTTGGAAAAAGGGGCGGAGCGGGTGGATGACGCTCGGTGTGCGCCGCGGCGCTACTGCGCATGTGCGGGCGTCCAGCGTGTTTTAAAGCACAATCATAGCTGGCTATTGAAGTGCACAGACAGAGCTAGCAACAGTATAAAGGCACACAGAGGCGGTTGATGCAGGCATCCCCTAGAAAGGCACTTTAGTAGACACCAACTGTTATATAGCAGCAATTGTGCTAGACTATTCTCAGTAAAAGTGGTGTATTACGGCTGGAATACCGTCCAGAAGCTCCGGAACTGAATCTTCCAGGAAGCGAAGGGGGTCTCATCGGGCTCTGAGGATCTTGGGCATGCTTCTGCTGACCAGTCTCCCCTGAAGTTCAGAGGTAAGTGACCGTAGAAACCCCGCAGGGGTACTTGGTACTGTGGCTGTCCTCAGTTCACCTGCTCCTGTGTATGTAATAGAGGAGGTTTTTTCCTCAGCTCTGGGAGGATTAGAGAGAGATTGTCAACATTGATCGCTGCCTCCCTGTCAGGGAAAGCACGCCCGATCTCCGTCTCCTCCTTCAGAGTGCCTGTTAGCAGAGCAACAGTCCCATACAGGGATCGACCTGCCTGAAGGAATCAGGATGAGGTTGATTCTGTTATAGAGGAATCGACAGTGGAGGAACCTTTTCTCAGCATCTCAAGCTGAAAGATTATGGGTTCAGTCTCTGACTAACATGGTCCGATCAGCATTTAAAAATGCACCTTGCGGAACCATCAACCACTACTGTATCCTCGTTGGGGTCGCTAGAAGCCCCCAGACTGTCTGTTCTTTTCCACTTCACCCTTTACTGAAAGGGCTCATTTACCAGGATTGGGAACATCCTGAGAAAATATTTATTCCCCCCAAGAGATTTCCGGTGGTCTATCCCATGGAGGATAAGTTAATCAAAAAATGGAAGGTCCCTACAGTGGACGCAGCCATCTCTTGTGTGTATAAATCACTGACATGTCCAGTGGATAATGTCCAAATGTTCAAGAACCCAATAGATAAAAGATTGGAGTCCTTATGAAAATCTGCTTCTTTCTACAGCAAGCTTGGTGACACAACCAGCAGTGGGGTCTGCTAAGCAGTGAAGGATCAGTTGAAACAGGTCTTGAGGGACTTGACAGATCAGCAGGCCCTTGCCCTAGCTGATCTACCTAGAGCCTTAGGCTTTGCGGTTGACGCCATAAAGGATTCAATCCATCAGGCCTCCCGCCTTACGCTGTCTGTAGTACATATGCGTAGGCTTCTATGGCTCAAAAACTGGTCTGCTGAAGCTCCCTGTAAAGAATGGCTGGTTAGCGTCCCATTTCATGGTGAACGCTTATTCAGGGAAAACCTGGACAAATATATCCAGAAAATTTCCAGCGGTAAAAATACACTCTTGCCGGTTAAAAACAGAGTTAGAGGTCCCTCTTTAAGAGGCCTGCTTCTCCAGTCCCTGGGGCATCGGCTGTGTAACAGTTCCGACGGCCTCCTCGGTCAATTCCCGGGGGTAAAAAACAGGGACAATCGCAGGGTAATGAGAAACCCTGGGTCAGGGGAGGTACAAAACCTCCCCCAAAGTTAAATTCATTGAAGAGTTGCCCCCACTCAGTCGGGTGGGGGGAGGACTCCAGTTGTTCGCAAGAGACCTGGCGGGACACGATCAAAACAGATAGGTGCTCTCCGCAGTATGTTTGGGATACAGATTGGAGTTAAAAGACTCTCCTCCTTCCCATTTTTGAGGTCAAACGTGCCAAGGGATCCCCGGAAGAGAGAGTCCCTCCTGTTGGCACTAGAACAACTATTGCTCCAAGGAGTAATTATGGAGGTTCCCCTGGAAGAATGGGGGTTCGGGTTTTACTCAAACCTCTTTACAGTCCCGAAGCAAACGGGGACGGGAGGCCCATATTCTAAAAGGGCTAAACAAATTCCTGTATATCAGGACTTTCCAATGGAGTCGGTCCGATCGGTGGCCACTGCCCTACAAGGGGAGGATTGGTTAGCCGCGATCGACATCAAAGATGCTTATTTGCACATTCCCATCTTTCCAGTCCACCAAAAATTTCTACGCTTTGCAGTAGAAGGGCGCCATTTTCAGTTCAGAGCCTTACCCTTCGGTCTGGCCACAGCACCACAAGTGTTTACAAAAATTCTGGCCCTTTATTGGCCAATCTAAGAACACAAGGTGTAATGATAATGGCATATCTAGATGACTTGTTGCTGATAGACCACTCAGTGAAAAAACTAGACGTGGTCGTTCACAAGACAATCAAGTATATGGAATCTCACGGTTGGATTATCAACCGAGACAAGTCAGCCCTAAAAACCAGTCAAAAGTCTGGAATACTTGGGGCTAAGGTTGGATTCAGGCCAGAGAAAAATATTCTTGCCTCGAGGAAAGGTGTTGTCTTTGAAAGATTTGATCCACTTAGTGGGTACAAAAAAGACAGCCGTCCATACGCCTGTGCATGAGGCTGCTGGGAAAAATGGTGGCATCATTCGAAGCAGTACCCTACGGTCAATTCCATTCAAGGAATTTGCAAGGGGCCATACTGTCAGCCTGGAACAAAAAAGTTCAGGCCCTAGACTTACAATGTCCTTGTCCCCTTCCGTTCGCAAGAGCCTCCGTTGGTGGTTGGTTCTCCAGAATCTGGAAAAAGGGAAATCCTTCAGTCTGATTTCTTGGAAGGTGGTCACTACAGATGCCAGCCTTATAGGCTGGGGAGCAGTACTGGAGCAATGGTCTCTCCAGGGCAGATGGTCGGATGCAGAAAAGGCCCTGCCCATCAATCTCTTAGAGATACGAGCAGCCCGGTATGCCCTAGTAGCATGGACATCCAAACTCCAAGGGTCCCCTGTCAGAATTCAATCAGACAATGCCACAGCAGTGGCATATATCAATCATCAGGGGGGCACCAGGAGTCGTGCAGCCCAGAGGGAAGTAAATTACATCCTGAAATGGGCAGAAAGATATGTCCCAGCCATATCTGCGGTATTCATTCCAGGAGTGGAGAATTGGAAGGCGGACTTTCTAAGTCGCCAGCAATTATGCCCAGGGGAATGGTCCCTTCACCCCGAGGTTTTCTGGACAATATGTCAGCGGTGGGGAACACCGGATGTAGATCTTCTAGCATCCAGATTCAACGCAAAGGTGGACAGGTTTGTCTCTCGGACAAGGGATCCCCTAGCTTGCAGCTCGGATGCCCTAGTGTTCCCTTGGGATCAGTTCAAGCTGATATATGCATTCCCACCGCCACAATGGTTACCTCGATTACTCCGCAGAATCAGGGTAGAAAAGAAACCAGTGATTCTGGTGGCTCCAGCATGGGCCCCAAAGAGCGTGGTACGCGGAGATTGTAAAATGTCAGTGGGGAGTCCTTGGACCCTCCCACATCGTCCGGACCTGCTTTCGCAAGGACCGATATACCACCCTTCCTTACCAGCCCTAGGTTTGACGGCCTGGCTATTGAAGCCCACATTCTAAAAAAGAGAGGGCTCTCTAATCCTGTGGTACCTACCATGATCAATGCCAGGAAGCCGGTATCCAGGCAGATCTACTATAGAATCTGGAAGGCGTACATCGCGTGGTGTGAGGCCAAGAAATGGCATCCACATAAGTACGTAATAGGTAGGAGTCTGGACTTCCTACAGTGGGCTGTAGATAGGAAGCTTGCCTTGAGTACTATCAAAGGTCAGTTTTCGGCCTTGTCAATATTTTTTCAAAGGCCCTTGGCTTCGCATTCACTAGTCAAAGCCTTTAGACAAGGAGTGATGCGTATTAGTCCTCCGGTTAATATTCCCATATGTCCATGGGATCTAAACCTGGTTCTGTCGGTTCTACAGAAACAACCATTTGAACCATTACAGCATAGTTCCTTGGTTCTTCTCACCAGGAAATTGTTTTTTCTAGTAGCCATTTGTTCGGCTAAAAGAGTGTCGGAATTAGCAGCTATGTCCTGTAAAGAGCCATATCTGGTTATCCATAAGGACAGAGTAGTGTTACGTCCTCATCCAGCCTTTCTTCCTAAGGTGGTATCAAGGTTTCATTTGAACCAAGATGTGGTTCTTCCTTCTTTTTTCCCCAAACCTAGTTCGGTAGAGGAAAAGTTATTGCATTCTTTGGATGTAGTAAGAGCAGTTAAAGCTTATCTAAAAGCCACTGCTCAGATTCGCAGAACGGATACTTTGTTTATTCTGCCGGAAGGCCCCAGAAAGGGTCAGGCAGCGTCAAAATCTACTTTAGCCAAGTGGATTCGACAGGTCATAATGCAAGCCTGTGGCTTGAGAAGGAGACCGCCTCCGTTCAAAGTTAGGGCGCACTCCACGAGAGCAGTTGGAACTTCATGGGCAGTGCATCACCAGGCCTCCCTGGCTCAAATCTGTAAGGCCACAACGTGGTCTTCAGTACACACATTTTACTAGGTTCTACCAGGTGGACGTTAGAAGTCAGGAGGATGTCGCCTTTGGGCGCAGTGTGTTGCAGGCCGCAAAAGATCCTCATGTCTGATAGCGCTCAGCTTATGTATGGTGTATCCCCCCCCTCATTGGGCATTGCTTTAGGACATCCCACATAGTAATGACTATGCCGCTCTGTGTCCCGTGATGTACGAGAAAGAAAATAGGATTTTTATAACAGCTTACCTGTAAAATCCTTTTCTTGGAGTACATCACGGGACACAGAGCTCCCATCCCTCTTTGGGGACACTTATTGCTTTGCTACAAAACTGAGGTGCTCCCGGATGGGAGGGGCTTATATAGGGGAGGGTACTTCCGGTTTTGGAAGTTGCCAGTGCCAGCACCTGAAGGTATCTATATAACCCACATAGTAATGACTATGCCGCTCTGTGTCCCATGATGTACTCCAAGAAAAGGATTTTACAGGTAAGCTGTTATAAAAATCCTATTTTTTCACCAGTGTCTAAGGTGTTGGTCACGACTAAGGATGTGCTAAGAAGAAGCTCTACTAAAAATCCCTCCGGGGGGGGGGGGTCAAAGAGCTACACAATCGGATCCATCCAAAAAGCCTAATTAATGCGTTAAAAATGGATGGTACCCGGACCTCGCAGAAGACCGAGGTTTTCGTCTGTAATGTCTCTCTTTTGAGGACTGGGCTCTGGGATCCAGTACCTTTGCTATATATAAAAATGCGCAAACATTTCTGGCAGAGTCTTTTACAAGGTCCAGGGGAGAGGCCTCCTTTTAAGTAGGAACCCAGATCCCTGAAGGTTGGCACAACATACCCGCCGTGAGGGGTGAAGGCTGCGGCGGTGATAATGTAAGTGAAGACAATCCTAGGTAAATAAATGTAAGGATTATCTTCCATGAGTAGCTGCATGTCTTTTCTGTTTTCCGCCACTAGAGGGAGTAAAAAAACATACCTGGTGTTTTACTTGCCATGCTCTCCAGGAACGAAAGCTCAGTGTCAGACGGTCTGTTAAGCGGCTCACTTACTCTGCTTCTGGCTCTGCCACAGTTGTGTGGGGGGGGGTCCCTCGTAGTCTGGGTCCACGGCGCTCCTTGTGGGATCTCTCTCCCCTCCACGCGCGCGAGGGGGGGGGGGGGTGCGCTTTTGAAGTCAGAATGGCGGGTAAGCGCGTGTGGGGGGGGATGTGGTTGTTGCTGGCGTGTGCACACCGTCTTGTGGGCCCTTCAAAGAAACCCCAGACGCCAGAGCTCTGTAATGCAAGAGGGACTCGGCAGCTTTGGGCATGTAAGCACCTCCTGTATGTTGGATACAGACTTATCTAAAACGCCTACTCAGCATCAGGCTGTGCAGATTAGCAGGCATTGTTAATTGCTAGACTAAGTTCAGCTGTTGCTGCACCGGTGTTAAGTTCATCTGCTTTTTTGCTGAGGACAATGGTACAGGGGCAGGATCATGCTTGCATGATACCATCCTCCTCTGAGAGGATTGAGGCAGCCGTACAGGTTAAGCCATCGGCCCTGTCAGGCATTGCAGCCTCCCCCAACCTTGCAGCCACTGTGCATATGTCATTTTGGAAGTTTTTTTTCATTTTTTGGTCTATAGAGAGGTTAACTGCTATAAATCGCAGCCTCCTCACAAAGAGCAGAAAGCGCGGGGTGTGCCCCTTCCCCTGCTCTAAGTCCTCAAACAAGAGGATTAAAGTCCTGAGGATGAAAGTTCACCATCAGAGGACAGGGAACAGGTGCAGCTGACGAGGCGGAGGTATCGGAAGCCTCACAAGCTCTGAAGTTGCAGCTGCAGTTTTTTTTCAGAGATTCATGCTGCACTTACCCTAAATGGCCGAAGCCTCTGTCTCCTCCTTGGGGTTTTAAAAAATAAATAAAAAATACCCATAGGTTGCTTGTACCTTCCCACTCCATCCATTACTGCAACAGTTTATTTCTGCTGGTTGGGCACCCGCATAAGCTGCTTTTTTCTCCTAAAAACTTTAGCCGAGGAGTATAGGTTGCTAGAAAACCTCCACAGCAAACTGCTGGGGTGCACAGTTGCTGGTGCACATTGTTGAGCTAAATCGCATGTTTGCGGAAACGCACGTTTGTGGAGGATAACTCCCTCTTTTACCAGCCCACATGTTGGTATAAGATACATGTTTGCGGTTGATGGATTGACATGTCTTTACATAATCGCATGAGAATGCTTGGTCACATTAAAGTGCTTAAGTCGGTCGAAGAGGGCTGTTTCCACAAACGCACAAGCTGCGGAGATGCACAGTTGACCATGTTTGCATAAAATACATGAGTTTGGAATGTGCTAGATGCATGTGGGGTAAAACAAGTAACAGAATGTGTTTAGTGTTGATCACATAAAGATACATATTTCTGTTTTGTATGAATTTACATGTTTTTTACATAGCATAACGATGCTTGATTACATAAAGATGCGGGGTCGCACAAAGGTGCTTGATCTCACAAAGCCCTTGGTTACCCAAGAGTACTTAATCGCATGAACAGGCTTGTTTTACAGACATGCCTAAAATCGCATAAAAATGCTTGATTGCATAAAAGATGCTGAATCGCACAAGGATGCCTGATCACTCAAAAATCTTTGGTCAAGGGTGCTTGTCCGCACAGTAGTGCTTAAGATGCTTTAAATGTTTGATCGCATCAAGATGCTGAATGACATAAGTTGAATGATCGCCTTGATTTTGCATGGTTACATAATAAGGCATGATAATTTAAGTATTTCTTAATTATACAGGATTCCTTATGTTCGCATAAGAATACGTGTCCGCATGGATACATGATGTGTGATGTTGCATAAACGCATGCTTGCTCGCAAGATACCCGTTCCATAGCACACGTGCTATATATATATATATATATATATATATATATATATATATATATATAATAGACACTTTTTTATGTTTTGGCCTAAAACATATCTGTACAAGTTCATGCTTCCATGAAAGCATTTAGCTTCAACACTTGCCACTTACACATATGGGGAGCCATTTGTGTTTATTTACATGGGACTTCAAGAGGTTGTCTGCGTTCGTGGGGGAACAGCACCTCTTCCAGTTGGTGGTCTTGCCCCTTGGGTTAGCCATCGTGCCCGGGTTTACAAGGTGCTAGAGCCCGCCTCTAGCAGGACTAAAGGCCCGGGGTATAGCAGTTATGGCATACCGAGGCAATCTGCTGCTCATAAATCGGTAAGTAGCATGGCTGGACAAAAGTGTGTCCAGCATGGTATCTGGAACGCCTAGGGTACGATCCCAGTCTAAGGGTACATTCTCTGGAACTGTCAACAATTATTCCCGGGTGTATGGCCTCTACTCCCTGATCTTTCCTGGTCAGAAGCCAGAGAATGGGTGCCCCGGGCAAAAAGATTTATGGGCATCCAGTTTCAACAAGAAGTTGGACAGCTCTATGTCTGGGACAAAGGGTCCACTCGCATTCGGGTCAAGATGCTGGTTTGTGCGTTCTCTTCCCCAGTGCTGCAACTATCGCGGCCCCTATGCTATATCGGAGGGGAATGGAAGCCGGCCTAATAATTCCGGCATGACACAGACGACCTTACTGTGCAGGGATCGCAAGGGTAGTAGTGGAGGACCCAGGGTCCCCTACATTTTGTCCAGACCTACTTTGTGAGGGCCGGTATTCCATCCTATCTTGCAAAAATGGGAATTAATGGTTTACTTGGTTTAGCCCGCATTCTTGAGGATCGCGGCTTTCAGAATCGGGGACGATTACCCTGATTTCATACAGGAGAGCGGGCCTCCAGGACCAGGTGTTATAGGATCTGGAAGGCCCATATTCCTGGTGTGAAACCAAGGGATGGCATCTTTGAAAGTATGTCATAGGTAGAATTCCTACCTTCCTACAATAGAGAAGGGATGGAGCTAGCCTTAAGTTCTATCTGGCTTCGCACTCTTGTTCCAGGCCTTTCTACAAGGGGTAACGCGTACAAGTCCGCCAGTTAGTTTGCCCTAGTGCCCCGGGGGATTTGAGTCTGGTTTGTTGGCTTGCAGGGACAGCTCCTTGGGCCGATGCACCATATTTCCCTTCATCCTCCTTCAGGGGAGTTGGTGTCCTTGGTTGCGGTAGCCTCCGCAAGAGTATTTCAGTATTGGCAACTTTCTTTGTAAAGAGCCATACTTATTTATTAGGGTGTTGTTGAAACCTCACCCAGCCTTTTTTTTTCTCTAAAGGATCTAGTTTCTCTTTTAATCAAAACACTTCTTACCTTCCCCTTTTTTCCCCTGGTTACGGAAGGAAAAATATTATTTCTCTCTAAATATAGATGAGAACAGTTGAGATCTGAAGGTTCAGATACA
Organism: Rana muscosa; assembly: GCA_029206835.1. NCBI lineage: Eukaryota > Metazoa > Chordata > Amphibia > Anura > Ranidae > Rana > Rana muscosa. Next base: position 110,053,982 of record CM055123.1, read on the forward strand.
GGAAACCGATGTTTTGTTATGCTGCCAGAAGACCCTAGAAAGGGGTAGGCAGCGTTCTAAACAGCTATTTTAAATGGTTACACTCTCGTTATACTAAGAGCAGTCAAGGCCTATCTGAAGCGGTTGCTCTGATACGGAAAACTGATGTTGCGCTACCAGGAGGCTCCGGAAGGAGCAGGCAGCATCTAAATCAATTGTTTCAATGTTGATTCATCAGGCTATTATTCAGGCTTATGGTTAAGAGGGTTCCTCTTGTTTCTTTTAGTATGCACTCTACCAGAACAGTAAACGCTGCTTGCGCAGTGCATTACCAAACCTTTATGACGCAGATTTGCTAGGCCGCAACTTGGTAGTCGATGCTTGCGTTCACTAATTTTTATCAGGTGAATGTAAGACTGTTAGAGGATGTCGCTTTTAGCGCAGTATGCTGCAGGCGGTAGTATAGGTCCTCACTACTGATGGCGGTCTGCGTTATTTGTGTCTCCCTCCCCTCAAGTTGAGCATTGCTCTGGGACATCCCACTATGTAATGATTAAGCCTCTGTGTCCCGTGATGTACGAAACAGAAAATAGGATTTTTAATAACGGCTTACCTGTAAAATCCTTTTCTTGGAGTACGTCGCGGGACACAGAGCTCCCGCCCCTCTTATTCGGGGATATTTGGACACTTATTGCTTGCTACAAAAACTGAGGAGCTCCCAGTATGGGAGGCGTTATATAGGGAGAAAACTTCCTGTCTAATTGATTACACCAATGTCCAGCACCTGAAGGTGAGATTTAACCCACTATGTAATGATTAAGCCTCTGTGTCCCGTGATGTACTCCAAGAAAAGGATTTTACAGGTAAGCTGTTATTAAAAATCTTATTTGCTGTATTCTCAGAGTCCCTCAAAAACTAAAGCTAGCTGTCACTGCACGATGGATAAGGTGTGTGTGTGTGTGTGTGTGTGTATGTATGTAGCAGTGTGGCTTCAAAATAATTCTGCTGATTGCAGAATAGACTGTCATACTTGTACTGCTCATCATTGCTTGTCTGCCGCTCAGTAAAAGACAGAAAACAGGTTTTGCACAATGGCTAAAGCACAATCATCTAATATAGGCTGTAGCTAATGGTCATGGCCTGAATGCTGGTAGATCTGTTGTCTAAATTGATGAAATATACACTTTTTTTCTCAGTATGACATCAATTATTTTGGTTTGGTATGACCATCCTTATGAGCTGGTGGGCCATGGTAAATGAGGACATAATAATTAAACAAATAACCTGTGTTATAGCTACTGTATGAGTAAACTAGAGATGCCACTCTCTGAGAAGTCCCTTTCCCCCCAATTTCTCACATTTTGCACTCAATATGGGCGACAAAGCCAAGTCCATTAACTCACACCATATGAGCAATGGTGTTCTAACATCATGGAGATGAGGGGAGGCATTTCTCCAATATATTCGGCTCTGGCAGAGTCCACCGAGAAAACATCCTACATGCTGGGGCTGGGAGCAGGATCTTGATTTTGAATGAAAGATTGACACTTGGAATTCTTGTTTTCAGCGCTCATTTAAGGGCATCCATAATATATCTCTGATAGAAGCTAACATAAAAGTCCTTTCCTGCTGGTACCTGGTACCCACTCGTCTCGCAAAAATGTATCTTAATGTCTCTCCTCTATGCTTTAGAGAGTGCGGGCTTATGGGCTCCCTGTCATATCTTCTGGCTGTACCCTAGAATCAGAGGGTTTTGGAACTCAATGTTCCACTTAATCTGCAGGCTTACTGGATTTTCGGTGCCCCAGGATCTGAGCACAGCTCTTCTCAATCAACAAATTTTCAAAACCCCTAAATACACTCAAAATTTAGTTGGGTTCATTCTGCTAGGGGCTAAAATTATGATCGTTCTGGTCTGGAAGAGCCCTTCTGTCACTTTCTCTTTGGCAAAGCGAAAAATCTTGTGGATAATGGCACAAGAGAAGATGACAAGCATTCTCCAGAACTCTGTTGAGAAATACGAGCTGACCTGGGAACCCTGGGCCATGTACATGAACGTTACCCTTTAAATTCTGTATATTTCCTTTTTTGGCTTGTAATGAGCACTGAGTTCTATCCCTCGGCACAGGTATGTATCTACCTTTCTATCTGTTGTACTACTCCTATCTTCCCCTCTTATCTGCACTCTAAGATCATCTCTTCCCTTTTCTGTCCTCTATTTCTCTTTATCAGTTTATTTCTCCCAGAACCCTTACATTACACAATTACAGGCGGTCCTCTACTTACAAACATCCGACTTACAAACGGAGGCAGACAACAGGGAGTGAGAGGAAAATCTACCCCTAGGAAGGGAAATTCTCTCCTGTAATGCCGCGTACACACGATCATTATTCACGGCGGTTAAAAAACCGCCGTGAATAATTACATTTTAAATGAGGGAACAGCTTGTTCCCCACACACGGTCATTTTTCTCGTCATTTTTTAAAATGACGAGAAAAACGATCGTCTATGGGCTCCGCGGCAGTGTTTCCCTATGGGAAACCCTGCCGCGGAAGAAATGTCAGGAAAAACGACGAGAAAAATTAGAACATGTTCTAATTTTTCTCGTCGTTTTTAATGCCGTTTTTCACGTCGTGAAAAATGACAAAAAGACCACACACGGTCGTTTTTCTTGTTGAAAACAAAAAATTTCATTTTTCACGACGTGAAAAATGATCGTGTGTACGCGGCATAAGAGTTAATATGGGAAAAAGGTGTCTCCTCTCCACTGATGCTTTATCACCAATCCTTGTTTCCCTAATAACCCAAAATTTTCAAAATCCAATTGTCATTGGGACAGAAAGTGAGGTGAAATCTTCTGAACAGGGGCACAGACAGCAAAACAAATATTACAGGGGTGATAACCTTTCCCTATGTTATCCAAAAAGCTTAAAAATAGATTTTTGGCTTGTGCTATGTTTAAAAAATTTACCTGTTCAAACTTACAAACTGATTCAACTTAAGAACAAGCCTACAGTCCCTGTCTTGTTTGTAACCCGGGGACCGCCTGTACCCTGGAGCCGTGGCTCACTCTTCGGGTTCTCTGGTTAATTTTTAGGTGTCATTAATGGCGGGATAGTGTGACCTTATGGGGCCACTTAACTCTAACTAGGGGATGGATCTCCTGCATTTATGGGGTTTAGACTATTCAGCCATACAGAGCAGTATTATCTCAACATCCATAGATATTTATCCTTTAAGCATTTGCCTACAGTTGAAGACTTTGTTGTTATATTGGGTTATTTTTTTTTCTTTTTCATCTTCTATTATGATTAAGAAGACCTGTTGCCTACTGACATTCCTCGGTAGACAACCCGAGTTCTCAACAATAGGAATCTCTTCCCGTTCGCTTTGTCATTTTGTTGGGTTATGTATACAATGCTTTGAACATATTTTACACCCATCGACCTCTGTATTGTATTTTTTTCTTTTTCTTTTTTTTTTCTCTTCCTCTGATCAATACTTGCTGTTTTGTAAACTAAATTTGTGATTTTATTGTACCTCTGGCAACTAATATCACTTTTCATATGTATCGCTTGTTCATATCTTTGCCAAAAACCAATAAAAATATTGAAACTAAAAATAACCTGTGCCCAGACATTTAAAGTGGTAATAAACGTTGAAATGACTAGCTTTAGGTGATAAATACTCATAAAGCAAATCCTTGTACGTAAAGTGTACCTCTTAAGGCCCCTTGCACATGGGACTTTTCAGCTGCATTGTGTCCCTCCCAGCGTTTTAGTTCACCTGGGTGGGACAGATGCTGCATCCTCCCCAGCTGCTGTCAAAATCTAAGACCGGCTGCCTGCAACAGGACTGGACGCTGCATCTGTCTCTCCCATGCACGCTAAAATGCCACACACAGGGACTTGCATTATGATCCATAGTTAGTGGTATTAAAGCTTAGTTTTTATTTTCATAAAATAACAAACCTGTTATACTTGCCTGCTCTGTTGGGTGATTTTGCACAGAGCAGCTCCGATCCTCTTCTTTTCCTGTCCCCCGCTGGCACTCCTGGCTCCTCCCCCCCCTTTGAGCAGTGCACCCGGGAGAAAGCCACTTGCCCTGGGGTCACTGCTACATTCTCGCTCCCGAGCCACTGCTCTGTGTCCATAAGACGCACAGAGCCATGGCTTGGCCCTGCCCCAGCTCTCTCCTCATTGGCTCACTGGCTGTGATTGACAGCCAATGGGCTCCAGATGGTGTCTCAGCCAATAAGGAGGGAGAGTCCCAGGACAACCGAGGCTATCGTGAACATCGTTGGCTCGGAGTGGCTCGTGTAAGGATTTTGGGGCGCTGCACACAGAGTTTTTTTTAAGTTCATGAATGAAGGTAAAAAACCTTCAGCCTTTAGAACCACTTTAAGATAGGATTGTAACTTAAATTTGTACTCTGTTTCTACCATGTAATCTCATAATCTGATCAATCGAAAAACAATAATTTTAATGAACAAAGTATCTCAGAGCTGCCGATTTTAATGCAAAATTATCAATGATTTTCCACCCTGGCCAGTTGACTGAATCTGATCTAAGCTGAGTCATCATTGATCGGAAAGGAAGTTTGGGTATTCTATTGTTTGTGAATTGGATCAGTTTGATTGAATCGCACATCAATCGCATAAAAAAGAATGTAAGCATGTGTGGCCACCCTAAGGCCCCTTCCACACGAGGCGGATTTGTTTCATTTGAGTCCACCAGCTCAGCAGGAGATCTCTCTGTTGATATCCGCTGAGCCGGCGGATGACAGGTCCGTCTCTGCTCACTGAGCAGGGAGGAGCCTGTCAGAGCACTGCTGATTCCTATGGAGAGATCGGATGAAAGTGGACAACATGTCCGTTTTTCATCAGATCTCATCCGATCCACCCAGACAGGTGGCGAACGATTTTAGCTGATCGGATGGCAGACAGGTGTCAAGTGTCAGACAGGCAGATCCGAGCAGGCTTGCCGTGTGATAGGGGCCTAAGGCCTCATTCATATGGGCTAATGGGACCCGTACATCACTTTAGGGGGCTGTGTATATATGCCTGGAAGTGACAGGTATTCTGTGCAGCCAGCCTGTAAAAATAAATGACAAGCTGAGAGATGCAGCAGCTATACAGATCTTTCATGCACAGTCAAGTGTGTACATCTGTACAGGGAGTGGATACACAGACATGTTTTTAGATTAGGGGGGTAACTATGTTGCAATAGACACTAAAAAAATAAATTTCGCTGCCCTTTACGATGAATGTTGAGGATGTCTATAGTGACAGAGGCAAGCTTTTATTGCTGGCTTAGACAATGTAACTACATTTAGTGTGAATAGTCTGTAGACAGGTTCACTTACCACCGAAAGATGTTAAACAAAATAATTACATGTTTAACTAGAATTTTTTTTTTTTTTTTTTATTATGCTGATGGATGTTGTGTTTGCATTTAGAATTGAGTTTTTGTCTCTCTAGGTGAAGTTGGCATACCAGGAGTCTGAGGTTGTATCACTATTGAAGAAGATTCCTTTGGACTGCAATGAAATGAACACTATTCGTGAGCGTGCAAAAGAGTTACGGGATGGCACTTTGTGTGATTATCGGCCTGTTCTCCCTCTTATGTTGGCCAGTTTTATTTTTGATGTCCTTTGTACTCCAGGTAAGACTGCTATTAGAAATTGTAGTTTTGTGGTTTTAAGCCTGGCTGCTTTACTACGTAATACATTCAAGTGATTGTAAAGCTTAATTTTTTTTTCATTAAAATGACAAACATGTTATACTTGCCTGCTCTGTGCAATGGTTTTGCACAGTGTGGCCAGGATCCTCCTCTTCTCGGATCCCACACTGGCGCTCCTGGCTCCTCCATCCTGTTGGGTGCTCCCACAGCAAACAGCTTGCTATGGGGGCACTCGAGGCGGTTCAGCCCCACCCCCTCCGTCTCCTGATTGGCTCACTGGTTGTGATTGATAGCAACGGGAGCAAATGGCTCCCGCTGCTGCCAATAGCCAATCAGGAGTGGGAGTCCCCAGAGAGGCAAGGCTCTTGTGGACATCGCTGGATCAAGAGGGGGCTCAGTTAAGTATTCTGGGGGGCTACTGCACACAGAAGTTTTTTTTTTTTTTACCTTAATTTATAGAATGCATAAAGGTAAAAAACCTTGTGCCTTTTACAAGCACTTTCAGTTTAATATCTTGCACCATACAGATTCATTTTTAAAAGTAACTAAAGCCCAACTCTACCTGAACATTTACGTTTTGGGCAGATATTTTACTTTTGTCAGATTTTTACACTTTGGATTTCTTTTCTGGAAAAAAAAAAAAATATTTGTTTTTCCATTTTAAGAATATTAGCATAGTTTTTTTTTTTTGTATAATGTTCTATTGCTGTCTGTATTCCCACTAGGCAGATTTCCTGTTTCTTCTGTTGGTAACTCCCCTTGTGTCTGGGAAATAAGCAAGGGCAAACATTATCAGGAGCACAGCAATAAAAACATTCAAACTAGCCTTTTCTCAACCTTTTTACCCCAGATGAACGCTTGCGATGATTTCCAGGTCTTATGGGAACGTTGCCAAAACCAATTCATTGTTGGTCAGCGGGAAAAATGCCCCTGACATTGGTGGTCTTTGGGAAGATTGTGCCTTCCTTACTGTGATGGTCAGAATTACACCCCTCCAGACAGCCAAAAGGTTCATTGGTGTCATGCTGACTCTCCCAAATGGAATTAGACCCAGAACTATCAGATAGGAAGTCGATCAGCTACAGTCCCTACCAATCTCTGGAGAAACCCCCAGGTTGAGAAGGGCTGTTCTAACCCTTCCCTTGTTATCCAAATCTAAAGTAAAAATATTTGGGCCATCATTGGGGTTTAAATATACATTTAGCTCTAGTGCTCCAAGTGATTCAACGTTCTTCTGTTTCTAAAATGTTACATTACAGGAATTCTGGGTAATAGAAATGTTTAATGCTAAAATTCTAGCATTCGCCACAAGAGGGCAAGAAAGACCTGCTTTACCATCTTTGACATAACTCGGGTTATTTCACATTCTATTTTTACCCCTATTGTGTTTTTTGTTTTTGTTTTGAATGTACCTTTTTAAAACACAAAATGTTTACCAATACTAGCTATCCTGTAGTGTTTTCCATCTTGCTAGACATCTGGGCCATCCCTCTTTTTTAAAGGCTAACTCTCCATTTTGGACCATATTACGTATTCCACCTGAATTTTAGGGAATAACATGATTTTAGGGGTTCCCCCCTTATTCCATGCAGTAGACAGACTTGTAGTTCTCAGAGGAACAAACGTGCCGTGATTACTGCACTTATAGTCCATGGAACCCGACACTCCTGGATTTTATTGTAACATGGGTGTACGGGAGGGAGGGCTTTGGGACACAGCACAGAGAGAGAGTTCAAAGTAGCAATGGGCACAACATGGATAAACAGTTCATGGGTATCTATAGGCACAGCACAGGGAGATGATCCTCAGGGGGTGGTAATAGGCCCAGCAAGGGTTAACAGTTTGTTGAGCGGGAATACAGCATGGCAAAAGGGATACAGTACCCGAGTCAGCAATGAAGCACAGCAAGGGGAAATGATCCTCAGGCTGGGAATATGATACAGCAAAAGGGGGAACAGTCCATAGGGCAACAATAAGGCACGGCATAGGGAAATGATCCTCTGGGCAGTAGTATGGCATAGCAAGGGTTAAGTGTCCATGGAGACTAAATATGGCACAGCAAAAAACAGGCTTAAAGTTTTCCTAAAGTAAAAAAGTAAAATAAAATAACAAACGTGTAGCAATACCCCTGCAGGGGCCACTGGTTTAAGATTTGGGCCTGCTGTTACCTTACTGTTCACCACGTCCGTCCTAGGAGTCTTCCTTGAAGAGTTGTTAATAAATGTCTGCACCAAACACTTAGTCTCTTTTTCTCAAGGGTTTATTTCAAGAACTTCAGACAGAGGGATGGAGGGTTAGGGGAGATTCAGGTACCTTAGGTTTTGCGGATCACGGGTACTTTCCTTTATCCAGAGGAGCAATAACTTCCACACTGGATGTAGCATCCAATGGATAGGCCTCTCTCACTGACCCAGCGGCCGGCGCGAGCTCGTTCAAAAGTCTCTGCCACAGACTTGTGTAATCACACGCTTGGTAAAGTTCTGGAACATAACACACAGTGCCAGGATCTTTCAGTCAGGCCGGCAGCACTGTGAGGTAGATTTGATCCGGATGCGTCCTCCAATTGAGTCCTCAATTGCTCGGTCCCTTCCCGCAGGCAAGGCGACACAGGACCATCTCTGGATCAGTAGGCCCCAGCAATTCCTGGGCCCACTCTCAGCAACAAGGCCTCGGGGGGGTCCGCAGGCCCCAGGCAGAAAACTGCAAACACATCCCTGAGGCCAGGAGGGCCATCAGGTCAGGATCCTAAGTCCCCGCCAAAATGGTGTCTGCCCTTAAGTACCATCTCCCAGAATGCACAGCGGGGTGACCAATCCCACTGAGCTGCTTCTGGGCAAGAGGTACCCAATACATCCAGCCAGCTGCAGTTCCAACCTTGACCTGTGGTGACAGCGACACCCAGAGGAAGGTGGAAAATGTGCAACTCAGCTGAACTGGAACAGAGACACATAATTTGGTACAATTATTCTGAGTTGAACTATAACTTAGACAACTAAATTTACACTAGTGCCTACCCAATAGGAGCAGGGCGCTACACATGTTATACTTGCTTGCTCTGTGCAGTGGTATTGCTCAGAGCGGCCTTGATGATCTTCTTCTCGAGTCCACGGCGGCAATCTTGGCTCCTCTTTAAAGGGACCACCATAGCCAGCCGCTGGCTATGGGGAGAGAATGGGCCCCACGGTCCCGAGCTGTGTGTCTACTGAGCCACGCTCTATAGACTTGCACAGCTTGACTTGGGCCCGCCCCCCACTTCCTCTTCACTGCATCTGATTGACAGCAGCAAGAGCCAATGGCTCCTGCTGCTGCTCGAATGCAGTGTAAAGAGGGGAAAAGAGATGCAGCCTTACACAGCGCTGATCTCTTCTCCCCTCTCTTACTCTTCATACAGGGAGGGGGGAGGGGGGGGCACAGGGAAACAGAAAACGTTTTTTTTACCTTAATGCAAACCATGCATTAAGGTAAAAAAACATTTTTAGGTTTGGTAACACTTTAAGCGTCCATGGGGAGGAAATATGGCGCAGCAAAAAGGACACAGTCCACCAGATGACAGTAAGGCATGGCAAGGGAAAATTATCCTATGGGGGAGGTAGCATAGCACAGCAAGGGTTAAACGTCTATGGAAAGGAAATATGACACAGCAAAAAGGGAATCCGTCTACAGGGCAACAATAGGCACGGCAAGGCGAAAGGATCTTCTGAGTGTTAATATGGCACAACAAGGGGAGATGACAGGAATATTCAGGGACTCGCGCTGAGGAGGTTCGTTGGTCCTGGGCTGCTGGTGAGGTGATCTTGGGTGATGGACGGCTGGTTCAGAAGTGCAGGAAAAAGGGCGAGCTGTGCCCGCCAGACCCTGGTGCCTGGGGGGGGGGAAGGACGTCTGAGGCCATTATGAGACAATCAATACACCGGTCGCAGCAGGCAATCTGACAGCCTGGCACCTTGCGTACACATGGGGTGTGGAGTGGAGGGAGTTGTGTGCGAGGGGCCAGTTGTTGACTTATGTGGTGTGGAGAGGTGGGGAGCAGAGGGGGAACGCTGGGTGCTGTGACACTTGGTATGAACATAAAGCTAGAAGATCATGGTTGTGCTTTGCAGAAACAATAATAAATGCACTTATTTGCTGTAAATATGGGTACATTTATTATTTTCTGGAATAGATGAACCTTTAGCCATCCTAGATGCTGTTTCAAAACTGCTTAGGCAGTGCTGCTTTAGTAGTTATTTGACCCCTCGTCATTATAAATTGAGACCTGGACTCCGTGTCTCTCAGTGACAGCTGTGGTCCAGAACTTGGGATACTCCTGCTCAGGAAGGGAGGTACCCTAGAGAATCTTGGGGAATGTGGTAGTACCACGAGAATCCCGTAAAATAAATCTAGCAGCTCTACAGCCACCCAGGTCACAGTGATCAGCAGGAAGATCAGCGGCCATAAAAGGCCGCTGATCCATTGTTGATAAACTTACCATGGTACAAAAGAGTTTACATTGCACTCCATTTTGTTCTGTTTTAAATTGAATGTGTGCCAAAATGTAATTGCCTTATTGTTTTTATTCTTTTGATTTTTTTACGGTTTAACTTGGTGATTTATATAGATATACAGTCACTTACCTTGAACATTCTTTCAAGCTGAGATCACACCCACACAGCTATTGGAGCCGACTGTCAGTTTTGAAAACGGAGATTCTGATATGTCTATTAGAGCTGCTATAGGCAGAAATTATGCACAAAAGAAACATGTTCCATCTCAATGCTTGTAAAAATGTAAACAAAACAAATACATGTCAGTCGACTGTAGCTCAGAGGAGCAGATTATTTCTTATTATGTAGAAGAAATCACTTTTATATCTAATAACCTAAAATGTTTTGTGAACCCGTGGCCAGGCTTTGGTCATTGAAGTATTTATAAATTCTATAGTCCATTGCACAGTTGGGAGATATTGACAGAGCGTTGTCACTCCGTAACAGGAAGTGCTTGAGTAAAGGGTCTTTAGACACGTTCACCAGGTATTATTTTCATGAAAACAACAGATTTAATAATTTTGAAAGACTTTTGGAATGATATTAAAGTGGTATTAAACCCACAAGCAAACATTATATTGCTGCTTAGGAATTCTTGGGGCCCTTTCACACATGCGGACCGTATGTCCGTTTTTTTATCCATCCGTTTTCGGATGAAAAACGGACATACATGTATCCCTATGGGATAGCGGATGTCAGCGGATGAACATTCGCTGACATCCGATCTCATCAGTCTCCGCTATGCTCCGTTTCTGCAGACGGAGGAAAATCCTATTTTTCCATCAGTCTGTGGATCGGATGAACACGGACAGACAGTCTGTTGTTTTTCAAAAGAACAAGCTCTCCAGCAGAATGCATCAGTTACAGACATGAGACAACAATTTAACACTAGCAGGGGGTACTTACAATTATCAGCTTTAATTTATTTATGTAATACCCAAAAGAGAAACAAAAGTTTCCTGTAACTGCTTACAAAATATTAGCTGAAGTTTGGCTTTAACCAGTTTAAGGCCAGGCCCTTTTCTGACATATGTTTTTTTTTTTTTTTGCTAGAAAACCCCCAAACATCTATCTATCTTTTTTTTTTTTTTTTTTTTTTTAGAGACCCTAGAGCATAAAATGGTGCTTGCAATATTTTATGCTGCACTATATTTGCGCAGCGAGCGGCCTTTCAAACACAATTTCTTTGGAAAAAATGCACTTTATTGAATAATAAAAAAAAAAAACACGTAAAGTTAGCCCAATTATTTTTCTGTAATCTGAAAGACGATACCTCACACGTGGTTTGAAAACTGTTTACATATGCGGACGTGAATTGCGTATGCATTTGCTTCTGCATGTGAGCTCGTAGGGACGGGCCGCTTTCATTTTTGTTTTTTCATACTATTTTTTATTTTTACACTGGCCCTTTAATTTATTTTTTCTGAGCACTTTTATTCCTATTAAAAGGAATGTAAACATTCCTTGTAGTAGAAAGAAGCATGACAGATCCTCTTTATTGAGAGATCTGGGGTCAAAAAGATCCCAGATCTCTAATTTTACCTTGGCAAAAAAAAAAAAAAAAGGCATTTTGACTTTAAGAAAAGAAAAAAGGTCGCTCAGGTCCTCCAAGGGCATAGAGCCAAGTGTGGGTCATCTTGCCCTCACTTGACTTCCTGGCCAGCCACGATCGGCCCAGATTTCTTCTGGGTTTGCCGATGGCTCCGGTAAACCCGGAAGACACTGGGAATTGGCTGGAGGCAGGGGAGGGGGGGTGGGGGCACCTCTCCCACCGCCTATAAAAGTGGTCCTGTGGTGAATCTGCCGCTGGGACCACTTTTATCGGAAAGCCGGCTGCCTACTGTAAATAAAGATACTGGGATTATGGCAGCTAGATGCTGCCATAACCCCTGTATTTAATGTCAAAGTAATGACGTATATTTACAGTTAGGTGGTCGGCAAGTGTTTGTTTAAATTTGCCATTACATCTGACATCCCTTTTCCCCCAGACTGACCATGTTTCTGTCCCCCCTATGCGCATTCATCCAAAGTGGAGGCACTCTAATACAGGAGGTGTGTTACTGGCCACCGGGTAAATGGTAAACTTCAAATATTACATTTCGGTTTTGGGTTTTATACTGCTTTTAACATGCTAAATCATATTTCTTTCTCGTACATCACGGGACACAGAGCGACATAGTCATTACTAATGGGTTATATAGATACCGTCAGGTGCTGGCACTGGCAACTTCCAAAACCGGAAGTACCCTCCCCTATATAAGCCCCTCCCATCCGGGAGCACCTCAGTTTTTTACCAGTGTCTAAGGTGTTGGCCAAGAAGAAACATGTGTTTTTCACTGAGCTTGCGTACAGGTTCTTTTGGGCCTCAGTAAGCTATTCCGGATCCGACCAAAAAAGCTTCATAGCTAAACGGTCGGTACCCGGGCCTTGCAGAGAAGAGCAAGGTTTTGCCTGTAATGCTTCTCTTAGGAGAGCTGGACCCTGGGATCCAGAGCTCTGGTCATACCCACGACCAAGATGTTTTCTGTGCAGGGTGCTATACAGGTCCAGGGGAGTGGAATCCTTGGGAACCCGGTCCCTGAAGGTTTGATTACAATGCCTGCCGTGATAGGTGAAGTTTGGGCTTTTGTGGACCAAACAAAGTCCTGCGGCGGGGAACAGGTAAGTGGGGGCCCCCAGGAACTTGGTTCTATTGGGGGACCCCCAAGCCTAATTTGTCTTTCTGTCTGTTACCTAACGGTATTCCCGCTAATATCTGTGCATGCCTGTAACTACTAAAAAAATGTAATAATTTTAATAGTGGTCAAGAAAAAATAAAAATAAATTTTTTAGATATATATATTTAATATATTAGACTGCGGTACCTGTGTTTGTCCACTAGAGGCCGCTGTGGAACATTTCTTGTCATGTGGACTAGTTTCTTTTCATCAGAGCAAGTCCAGGCAGATGGTGAGTTCTCTTATGGGAAACTGCTTCCTCTGCCATGTTGCAATGCTCGTCCATCCCCTGGCTCTTGTCCCTAGTTTCCATTTTCGAAATTAGCGCCGAAGGCGCACGGGGCCGCGCGCGTGCGTGTGCACGCGCCTCTATTTATAGAGGTGAGCCAGGAAAGGGGGCGGAGCCTGGGGGATGACGCTCTGTGCGCGCCGCAGCGCTTCTGCGCATGTGCGGGCGTCCCAGCATGTTAAAAACCACAAAGTTGTGTTGTGAGCTGGCTATGGAGTGCAGAGACAGAGCTGGCAACATTTAAAAAAGGCATACAGCAAGCGGTTGATGCAGGCATCCCCTAGAAAGGCACATTAGTAGACACCAACTGTTTCTTATAGCAGCATTTATGCTAGACTATTGTCAGTAAGTGGTGTATTTCGGCTGGAATACCTCAGCTTTGGGCTTAGGAATAATGCCGTCTAAAAACTCCGGGACTAGAAATTCCAGGAAGCATAGGGGGTCTCCATCGGGCTCTGAGGATCTTGGGCATGCTTCGGCTGCACCAGTCTCCCCTGAAGAATCAGAGGTTAGTGACCGTAGAGCACCCTCAGGAGTACCTGGTACTGTGGCTGTCCTCAGTTCACCTGCTCCTGTGTATGTAACAGAGGAGGTTTTTTCCTCAGCTCTGGGAGGGCTGGAAGAGAGATTGTCAGCATTGATCGCTGCTTCCCTGTCACAGGAAAAAAAGCGCCCGATCTCCGTCTCCTCCCTCAGAGTGCCTGTTAACAGAGCAACAGTCCCATACAGGGATCGACCTACCTGAAGGGGATCAGGATGAGGTTGATTCTGTTGTAGAGGAATCAACAGTGGAAGAGCCATTCTCAGCATCACATGCTGAAAGGTTATGGGTTCAGTCCCTGACTAATATGGTCCGATCAGCATTTAAAATGCCCCTTGCGGAGCCATCATCCACTTCTGTCTCCTCGTTGGGGTCGCTAAAAGCTCCCCAGACTGTTTGTTCCTTTCCGATCCATCCTTTACTGGAAGGGCTCATTTACCAGGATTGGGAGCATCCTGATAAAATATTTACTCCCCCCAAGAGATTTCCGGTGGTCTATCCCATGGAGGATAAGTTCATCAGAAAATGGAGGGTCCCTACAGTGGACGCAGCCATCTCTTGTGTGAATAAATCACTGACATGTCCAGTGGATAATGTCCAAATGTTCAAGGACCCAATAGATAAAAAATTGGAGTCCTTATTAAAATCTGCTTTTTCTACAGCAGGATTGGTGACACAACCAGCAGTGGCAGCTATTGGGGTCTGCCAAGCAGTGAAGGATCAGTTGAAGCAGGTCTTAAGGGACTTGCCAGATCAGCAGGCTCTTGCCCTAGCCGATCTACCTAGAGCCTTATGCTTTGCGGTGGACGCTATAAAGGATTCAATCCATCAGGCCTCCCGCCTTACGCTGTCTGTAGTACATATGCGCAGGCTTCTATGGCTCAAAAACTGGTCTGCTGAAGCTCCCTGTAAAAAATTGCTGGTCAGCTTCCCATTTCATGGTGAACGCTTATTTGGGGAAGACCTGGACAAATATATCCAGAGAATTTCCAGCGGTAAAAGTACACTTTTGCCGGTTAAAAATAGAGTTAGAGGTCCCTCTTTTAAGAGGCCTGCTTCTCCAGTCCCTAGGACATCGGCTGTGAAACAGTTCCGACGGCCTCCTCGGTCAAATCCCGGAGGTAAAAATCAGGGACAATTGCAGGATAACAAGAAGCCCTGGAGCAGGAGAGGTACAAAACCTCCCCCAAAGTCAAATGCATGAAGGGTTGCCCCCACTCAATCGGGTGGGGGGAAGACTTCAGTTGTTCACAGAGACCTGGCGGGACACGATCAGAGACAGATGGGTGCTCTCCGCAGTAAATCTGGGATACAAATTGGAGTTAAAAAACTCCCCTCCTTCCCGCTTTATAAGGTCAAACGTGCCAAGGGATCCCCAGAAGAGAGGATCCCTCCTGTTGGCACTAGAACAATTATTGCTCCAAGCAGTAATTATAGAGGTTCCCCTGGAAGAATGGGGGTTCGGGTTTTACTCAAACCTCTTTACAGTCCCGAAGCCAAACGGGGACGTGAGGCCCATATTAAATCTAAAAGGGCTAAACAAATTCCTACATATCAGGACTTTCCGGATGGAGTCGATCCGGTCGGTGGCCACTGCCCTACAAGGGGAGGAATGGTTAGCCTCGATCGACATCAAAGATGCTTATTTGCACATTCCCATCTTTCCAGCCCACTAAAAATTTCTACGCTTTGCGGTAGAAGGGCGCCATTTTCAGTTCAGAGCCTTACCCTTCGGTCTGGCCACAGCACCACGAGTGTTCACAAAAATTCTGGCCCCATTATTGGCCAATCTAAGAACACGAGGTGTAACGATAATGGCATATCTAGACGACTTGTTGCTGATAGACCACTCAGTGGAAAAACTAGAAGTGGTTGTTCACGAGACAATCAAGTATCTGGAATATCACGGTTGGATTATCAACCGAGACAAGTCAGCCCTAAAACCAGTCAAAAGTCTGGAATACTTGGGGCTAAGGCTGGATTCAGACCAGAGAAAAATTTTCTTGCCTCAAGAAAAGGGGTCGTCTTTGAGAGATTTGATCCACTTAGTGGGTTCAAAAAGACAGCCATCCATACGCCTGTGCATGAGGCTGCTGGGAAAAATGGTGGCATCATTCGAAGCAGTACCCTACGGTCAATTCCATTCAAGGAATTTGCAAAGGGCCATACTGTCAGCCTGGAACAAAAAAGTTCAGGCTCTGGACTTACCAATGTCCTTGTCCCCTTCCGTTCGCAAGAGCCTCCGCTGGTGGTTGGTTCCCCAGAATCTGGAAAGAGGGAAATCCTTCAGTCCGATTTCCTGGAAGGTGGTCACCACAGATGCCAGCCTTATAGGCTGGGGAGCAGTACTGGAGCAATGGTCTCTCCAGGGCAGATGGTCGGATGCGGAAAAGGCCCTGCCCATCAATCTCTTAGAGATAAGAGCAGCCCGGTATGCCCTAGTAGCATGGACATCCAAACTCCAAGGGTCCCCTGTCAGAATTCAATCAGACAATGCCACAGCAGTGGCATATATCAATCGGCAGGGGGGCACCAGGAGTCGTGCAGCCCAAAGGGAAGTAAATTACATCCTGAGATGGGCAGAAAGATATGTCCCAGCCATATCTGCGGTATTCATTCCAGGAGTGGAGAATTGGAAGGCGGACTTTCTAAGTCGCCAACAATTATGCCCAGGGGAATGGTCCCTTCATCCCGAGGTTTTCCGGGCAATATGTCAGCGGTGGGGAACACCGGATGTAGATCTGCTAGCATCCAGATTCAACACAAAAGTGGACAGGTTTGTCTCTTGGGCAAGGGATCCCCTAGCTTGCGGCTCGGATGCCCTAGTGTTCCCTTGGGATCAGTTCAAGCTGATATATGCATTCCCACCGCCACAATTGTTACCTCGATTACTCCGCAGAATCAGGGTAGAAAAGAAACCAGTGATTCTGGTGGCTCCAGCGTGGGCCCGAAGAGCATGGTACGCGGAGATTGTAAAAATGTCTGTGGGGAGTCCTTGGACCCTCCCACATCGTCCGGACCTGCTGTCGCAGGGACCGATATACCACCCTTCCTTACCAGCCCTAGGTTTGACGGCCTGGCTATTGAAGCCCACATTCTAAAAAAGAGAGGGCTCTCTAATGCTGTGGTATCTACCATGATCAATGCCAGGAAGCCGGTATCCAGGCAGATCTACTATAGAATCTGGAAGGCGTACATCGCCTGGTGTGAGGCCAAGAAATGGCATCCACGTAAATACGTAATAGGTAGGATTCTGGACTTCCTACAATGGGCTGTAGATAGGAAGCTTGCCTTGAGTACTATCAAGGGTCAGATTTCGGCCTTGTCAATATTTTTTCAAAGGCCCTTGGCTTCGCATTCACTAGTCAAAGCCTTTATACAAGGGGTGATGCGTATTAGTCCTCCGGTTAATATTCCCATATGTCCATGGGATCTAAACTTGGTTCTACAGAAACAACCATTTGAACCATTACAGCATATTTCTTTGGTGCTTCTCACCAGGAAATTGATTTTTCTAGTAGCCATTTGTTCGGCTAAAAGAGTGTCGGAATTAGCAGCTATGTCCTGTAAGGAGCCATATCTGGTTATCCATAAGGATAGAGTAGTGTTACGTCCTCATCCAGCCTTTCTTCCTAAGGTGGTATCGAGGTTTCATTTAAACCAAGATGTGGTTCTTCCTTCTTTTTTCCCCAAACCTACTTCGGTAGAGGAAAAGCTATTGCATTCTTTGGATGTAGTAAGAGCAGTTAAAGCTTATCTAAAAGCCACTGCTCAGATTCGCAGAACGGATACTTTGTTTATTCTGCCGGAAGGCCCCAGAAAGGGTCAGGCAGCGTCAAAATCTACTTTAGCCAAGTGGATTCGACAGGTCATAATACAAGCCTATGGCTTGAGAAGGAGACCGCCTCCGTTCAAAGTTAGAGCGCACTCCACGAGAGCAGTTGGAACTTCATGGGCAGTGCATCACCAGGCCTCCCTGGCTCAAATCTGTAAGGCCGCAACATGGTCTTCAGTACACACGTTTACTAGGTTCTACCAGGTGGACGTTAGAAGTCAGGAGGATGTCGCCTTTGGGCGCAGTGTGTTGCAGGCCGCAAAAGATCCTCATGTCTGATAGCGCTCAGCTTATGTATGGTGTATCCCCCCCCCCTCATTGGGCATTGCTTTAGGACATCCCATTAGTAATGACTGTCGCTCTGTGTCCCGTGATGTACGAGAAAGAAAATAGGATTTTTATAACAGCTTACCTGTAAAATCCTTTTCTTGGAGTACATCACGGGACACAGAGCTCCCGCCCCTCTTTGGGGACACTTATTGCTTTGCTACAAAACTGAGGTGCTCCCGGATGGGAGGGGCTTATATAGGGGAGGGTACTTCCGGTTTTGGAAGTTGCCAGTGCCAGCACCTGACGGTATCTATATAACCCATTAGTAATGACTATGTCGCTCTGTGTCCCGTGATGTACTCCAAGAAAAGGATTTTACAGGTAAGCTGTTATAAAAATCCTATTATTAGATTTTGAGGATTGAGGTTACATCTACTTTAACAACCAGTGAAGTAACCTTTAAAACAAGCCTGCACTGTCCTCTGTAGCTGCAGGCACTGTGAAGCAATTCATTATCAATGTTCACAGCAGAAAGCACTGAAATAACTTGCGTTGTTCTCAGCAGTTAAGCGGCCACAAATATATGAAACATTCGCTGTTGCCTGACCACTGGTTAGTTTTTAAACTGTCCCTCGACTTTTTTTTTTTTTTTTTTTTTTTTACCTTTTTTTCACCTAATTTTATATATATTTGTTCTACAACCCTCCCTCTCCCCCTCTCAAGAAAAAATTTTTTAAATTCTCTATTATACTTAATTTTAAAATGAATACAGAATAAAAAGTGAAAATGGCTGTGGGCTGTTAGTGGTTAAAGTGCTATGAATCCAGACTGGTATAATAAGATACGCCATCTTGCTATGAATCCAGGCTGGTATAATAAGATATGCCATCTTGCTATGAATCCAGGCTGGTATAATAAGATACGCCATCTTGCTATGAATCCAGACTGGTATAATAAGATACACCATCTTGCTATGAATCCAGGCTGGTATAATAAGATACGCCATCTTGCTATGAATCCAGGCTGGTATAATAAGATACGCCATCTTGCTATGAATCCAGGCTGGTATAATAAGATACACCATCTTGCTATGAATCCAGGCTGGTATAATAAGATACGCCATCTTGCTATGAATCCAGGCTGGTATAATAAGACACGCCATCTTGCTATGAATCCAGGCTGGTATAATAAGATACGCCATCTTGCTATGAATCCAGGCTGGTATAATAAGATACGCCATCTTGCTATGAATCCAGGCTGGTATAATAAGATACACCATCTTGCTATGAATCCAGGCTGGTATAATAAGATACGCCATCTTGCTATGAATCCAGGCTGGTATAATAAGATACGCCATCTTGCTATGAATCCAGGCTGGTATAATAAGATACGCCATCTTGCTATGAATCCAGGCTGGTATAAGATACGCCATCTTGCTATGAATCCAGGCTGGTATAATAAGATACGCCATCTTGCTATGAATCCAGACTGGTATAATAAGATACGCCATCTTGCTATGAATCCAGGCTGGTATAATAAGATACGCCATCTTGCTATGAATCCAGGCTGGTATAAGATACGCCATCTTGCTATGAATCCAGGCTGGTATAAGATACGCCATCTTGCTATGAATCCAGGCTGGTATAATAAGATACGCCATCTTGCTATGAATCCAGGCTGGTATAATAAGATACGCCATCTTGCTATGAATCCAGGCTGGTATAATAAGATACGCCATCTTGCTATGAATCCAGGCTGGTATAATAAGATACGCCATCTTGCTATGAATCCAGGCTGGTATAAGATACGCCATCTTGCTATGAATCCAGGCTGGTATAAGATACGCCATCTTGCTATGAATCCAGGCTGGTATAATAAGATACGCCATCTTGCTATGAATCCAGGCTGGTATAATAAGATACGCCATCTCTCAGTCCTGATGAAGTGGATGCTGTCACTAAATCCTGAGAAATGTTTAAATAATTTTGTTATGTTTAGCATGGATGCAACTCGTACAGTTATTGGATTGTTCATCACTGAATGATTTGGTCAATAGTCAGTCAAATCTCTGACTAATGTACCTCTACGGAGGAAAATGAAATGATCAGCTCTGCTATCACTAAGTAATCGAATCAGCAATGAGGATGATCAATCATTCTTGCACACTTTGCGATTTCTCACATGGCAGTGCAGTGTAAGAAGAACCTTCAGGCCTAGAGTCATCGGGCTTGTATAATGAAAAGCAGCAGTCAAAGTCGTACTAGGGCAGATTGTGGGTTTACTGTCTGATAGCTTTTTAGTGACATTTTCTTATAAGAATGCTGAGAAAATACAATCAACATGACGAGCAGTATATAAGATGTGATGGACATATTAAAGTGACATTAAACAATATCCTTATTCGCCAAAATAATAATCTACACGCACTATTTAATGATCCTATAATCTATAAACTGTTTCTTACTGTGTTTTTTTGCCCTCTTGCAATGTCCTCCATGAGGTTCTGCACCTCACCTTTCCCCCCTCACTTGCCCTTGTTTGGCACACTACAAATCCCATGGTTCAAAGTCTCTAGTCCACCTCAGGAGCTAGAAAAAGAGGTTCCTACATACAGTGGGACCATGGACGACGAATGTAGCCATCCTCTAACAGGGAGTTAGATCACAGCAGTTAAAGTGTTACTAAAACCAGGACCCTGCATTCACTGTATCTGGTCTCCCACAGTACACAGAACATGGAAATGCAATTTATTTTTATAAATCTAAACTGCTAAATACTTGATCTCATCAGCAGTATATAGCAGTCTTCTGTCCGGCCGAGCACTGGTTAAAGCTTGTAGGAGTTTTCATTATCCTGACTGTCCTATGAGGCTGCATGTCTCCTGACCCCCTGTCTTGGCAGTGCTGATTGGCCCTGTGCTGATCACGTGCACCCTCCCAAAACAAAAACCTCTCTAGCATTACACACCAAACTGAGCATGTGCAGAGTGCCCACAAGGCTCTGTACTATCAGGAGATGGTTTGGGGACTGTGGAAGAAGGGGAGGATCAGAGAAGACAGAATCAAACAGCCTTTTTACACAATGTGCAGGATTAACCCCTTAGGTTCCACAGTGAGTATAACAAGCATATTTTACTGGATATACAGACTGATTTTACTGTTGTGGGTTTAGGATACTTTAAGGATACATAATTTAATAGATTCTTTTTTTTTTTTTTCATTTTAAACCAGTTTTGTGTCACTTTAAACTTCATGACTCCCTCACTGACTGTTTTAAACTGATGAATGGTGAAATCCTGGCACTTTCCACTGAAAATTGGGTCATTAGACGAGATAATTTCACATGCATGAAGGTAAAAAAGCTTCAGATTTGGTTCACATATATGCGGTGTGGGGAACACAACACATGCTGAGTGTTTCCTGCACTGCGCTGAAATCGCACTCTGTTCATGCAATCTGCCACCGGTGTCAATGTTAAATCAATAGCACCCAAAAACAAATTGCAAAACACAGGGTGATTGTGGGTGTTCACAGCCATGCAATTTGATTCCGGTGTGGCAAAAAAAGATGCCTGCACCTTTTTTGTGTAGTTCGGTGTGAACAACATGAATGGGCTCATATCACACTGCAAAGAATTGCATGTGACTTGAATAGGAATGCGATGACGTTCCTATGCGAATCACATGCGGTGTCCTGCACCGCTCCTGTGTAAACCCAGCCTTTAGAACGACTTTAACCTCTTAATGACCGTCTGTTGCATATATACTGTGGCAGAGCGGCTCTATTGTGTGAAACAACATAGCTGTACATTGTTTCATGCAATAGATACTGTGGGTGCGTGTGCCCGCTGCATGGAGGATGAGCTGATGCTCGTGTCCGGTGAGCCCGATGTTCGCCGGCCACCCGCGATCGCTTCACAGAGAGGCAGAACGGGGATCTGCCTATGTAAACAAGGCAGATCCCAGGGCGAACATGGAGATCATCAGTTCTTAGTAATCAGGAACAGCAATCTGTGTTCTTCCTGTCAGTACTTCCCCCACACAGTTAGAAACGCACTGAGGGAACACTTTTAACCATTTGATTGCCCCTGATATTAACCCCTTCCTTGCCAGTGTAATTTATGCAGTGATCGTTGCATTTTTTTTTAGCGCTTGTCCCCAAAAAGTGTCGGGGTCAGATTTGTCCACGACAATGTCGCAGTCCCGCTAAAAATCGCTGATCGCTGCCATTACCAGTAAAAACAATTTTAAAAAAAGTCTATAAATCTATCCTGTAGTTTGTAGACGCTATAACTTGCGCAAACCAATCAATCTATGCTTATTGTGATTTTTTTTTTTACCAAAAATATGTAACTGCATACATATTGGCCTAAATTGATGAAGAAATAATTTTTGGGGGATATGTATAATGGCAGAAAGGAAAAAAAAAAAAATTTTCAAAATTGTTAGTTGTCTTTTTGATTATAGCGCGAAAATTTTAAACCGCAGAAGTGATCAAATACAACCAAAAGAAACCTCTATTTGTGGGGGAAGAAAAGGACATACATTTTATTTGAGTACAGTGTTGCATGACGCGTGCAGTTGTCAGTTAAAGTATCACAGTGCCGTATCGCAAAAAATGACCTGGTCATTAAGGGGGTAAATCCTTCCGGGGCTGAAGTGGTTAATGCAGAACTCCAGGCAGGTGAAAGACACAATGTAATGCAGTCCCTGAATTTTACTTGGTATCGGCCTTTTACAGTGACCGGTATATACTGGTGGGGGGACAGAACACAATATTTCAGTGGGGAATTCACTGTACTAACATCACATAGTTAGTACAGCAAGCTTCTTGCGCTGGGTTAAACGAAAAAGAACCTGTTGGTGCGTACCGGGCTTTAGTGATGCCATCCACCTGGTTGTGTGGCAGGGCAGTGTAAACTCTAGTCTACAAAATTACAAATTCTTTACAGCACTTTTATATGTATTTCATCTTTGTATTTAGCCGTTTCCTTGGAGTTAAGCTTTCAATTCTTTTTCAGATCTGGTATATTACACAGGTTTTGATTTGAACCCTTCTATAATGTCTGTAGCATGCTGTATATTTATAATAGAAAGAGAACTGTATGCTGCCTTTTATATGTGCACTCCTTTATGTTGCTGTCAACATCACAGGGAAGTTTAATTGATATTATTCTAGAGTAAGTGCGCATGGACCGACAGCTGTGTGATCACTGGCTATTAGCTAATTTTGCTTTATTTTTGCAGTGGTATCCCCAACAGGTTCCCGTCCTCCAAGTCGTAACCGTAACAACGAGATGCCTGGGGATGAAGAGCTGGGGTTCGAGGCAGCTGTTGCTGCACTAGGTGCGTGTATCATGAATACATATCAGCCATTCTCATTATCTTTAACTCTTCATTCAATTAGGTGATAATTATTTCAAAATAAGACCAAGCATTAAAATTAGCTGGAGCTTATAAGCCCTTAGGCATTGTTCACATGGGCAAGTGTTAGGTTTTAACGTTGTGTTAAAACCATCTATGTAACCACCTGGAAGTATAAGGTCAATTGATTGCTATGGTGCTCCACTTACATTTTAATATTTGGCTCTTTTTTTGTATTTGGCTTGTACCAGTTAGTTTGTGTTCATGGAAAGTGGGGATATATTCTACCAGCATTTTATAGTATTACCCAGTAATCCAATATTGTCTAACATACCATCGGCACTGTAGAATGTAGAATTCCACAACTTCAAATCCATGACTTTAAGTTGCAGCTTCAGACCGGCCCATAGCCTTGGCTTAATACAGTGCAGAAAGCTCATCTGTGATTACATGACAAGGCCTTTAAAAATATTATTTATGTATGCAGAATGCCCACAGTTTGGGAATGTATAGTTGTTGGAGCCAATGATGCTAGGACCCCTGCAAAAATGGTTGTGCCCCCCACTCTTTTCATAAATGGTTACCCATAGTAAAGAAATGTTCTTTTAGGCTAAAAAGCTGGTATATGAAAGCAGAAGCAAAGAAAAAGTAAAGCGCCATCTAATCGCTTCTATTATTCATTATTGTAGTTTGCTTCATTATTTAAAATCAATTGGTTTCAATGGACAGCAGCTCCATAATTCTTTGCTTTAAGTGATACCATATGTAATCTGCTTTGCAGGCTTTTAAATTTGTTTGATTACATTAAATTTCTTGCCATGCTAAAACTAAGATACAGTTGGCTGCACACAAAATGTGACATGCACAGTTGCATTATATTTGATTTATGTATTAAACGTTTATATTGTCTTGGCATCCATTCTGCGGTGTGTTAATGTCTAACATGGCTATTAAATTAGGATGATGCAGAACTGATTGACATAAATAGTTAAAGGATAAGTTCCTCTCTGGGAACATGTTACATTTTCCACCACTTTATAGGGTGTAATATGTAACCTGTTCCCGCCACTCTCCCCCTTATCCACCCCCTCCCTGTGACAGCGGGTCGGTGACCTTCTCCCCACACCTGCTGTCACAATTTGAAAATGGCACAGCTGTGTGGGGCTCAGCCCAGACATTCACATCATTCATTCAGAGTTCTGTGAATGAATGCCTACAAATACCATCAGCCTTTGCAGCTGTAGTTCTCGAGGGTGCTGGTGAGCGCTCTGATAGTCCATTGAGCTTACTGGACTGAAGTAACTCCTTGCTCGTATCGGAGGTACGGTCAGTCAGCTACACTGATAGTCTGCAGGAGCCTAACATTGCACCCACGATCTGCTGACCGTGGGTGCAAAGCTTTACAGGCACCCAAGAAAAACGAATTTTCTCTTATCGTCCATGGACTGACACAGCTGGATACTGTAAACGTGTGGGTATATGTCCCTGCTCGCAGGAGAAGATCTAGGCAGAATGTTAGATGTTAGAAACATACATTCTAGAACAAACCAAAGCTGAACAGCCCCGCCCAGGGGGACGGTCCCTCCGAACATTACCCTCCCACCTGCAGCTAGCAGCCTCAGTTTTTTTCTGCCTAGCAGAAGGAGAAGACGTGGCTCTCTCAGGAGCCAGTCTGCTGGAAGATTTTACTTTTAAATTTTATTCCTTTGGGAATTTTATTATTTTATTTTTGAGACCTTCAATCAACTGTCGGCTGGGCAACAGGTTGGGTACACTGGTATCCTCGTAGTCTTCCCTGTCCGACCATCGAGCGTGCTGATCCTCACCTTGTGTGTGTGAGACTCAGTTCAAGACATGCTCCATGACTCCAGGGGTGTCCGGGTTGCTTTTAGCTCCCGCGGTCCTCAAGATTGAGTCAGCACTTATCTATGGGGTAGCTGCTGGATGGAGCATTGTCATAAGGATCCCTGGTTTCAGGGATACCACTTTCCACCTGCTTTCAGTGGTGATCAGAAGCGCTGGCTTGGACTGTGTTCGCCAGGCTGAGGTTAGCGTTACGCCTGTTAGTGGCTGCGTCTCTGGTGTTTCTGTAGCTCAATGACTGGGCAAAAGCCTCTGCTTCATCTATCAATCGACTAGCAGATGCACTGCAACTGCTTTAGCCTTTAGGGTCTCTGTGCCCGGGGTGGATTTGCGCCACCACTGGTCCTCTGACCGAGTTTCTAGGGAAGCTCTGTCAAGTTGCCTTTATTGGCCAACGGTTGAGGCACCCTGTACACCGGGGCCTCTCTTCTCCGATACGTTGTGGAGTCTCTTTGGGATTTTCATACATCTCGCTGCAAGACGGTCCTGTCGGCCGTGTGCATTGCAGGGGAAGGGTCCTTGCATCCGGAGGTGTTTCCACCTCCTTTACCGGAGGTGGGGCACCGGATGTGGACCTTATGGCCTCTCGACTCACTCGCAAGGTGTCAAGATCGTGGCCAGGTCCAGGGACCCCTGGGCAGACGCGTCAGACGCGTTGGTAGCCCGTGGGGACAGTATTGCCTGATATAGGCTTACCCTCCGCTACTGTTGTTGCCTCGCCTGCTTCGCAGAGTAGGGGCTGAGGCCATTCCGGTGATCCTCATTGCTCCGGAACGGCGATATTGGTACGCCAATCTACTTCGGCTAGTCACAGACGTTCCTTGGCGACTGCCTATGGGGGTGGACCTTCTGTCTCATGATCCCATACGTCATCCTGCTTTACAGTTCTTGGCTTTAATGGCATGGCTCTTTAAAGCCAGGTGCTGAAGGACCGAGGTCTCTCAGATTCGGTCATCTCTTCTATGTTGTTGGCATGGGAATCTTCCTCCAGAAATATATATCACCGTACCTGGAGGGCTTACATCGCTATATGCGAGGAACTTGATTGGCGTCCTTTGGACGTATTCCGTTCCAAGGATTTTGCTGTTCTTACAGCGTGGTGTGACCCAAAAGCTGGCCTCGTATACCATTGAGGGTCGGATTTCGGCCTGGGCTGTCTTTTTCAACGACCACTACCGGGGCCATTCCTTGATTAGCACCTTTTGTGCAGGGGGTTCGCCATGTGATCCCCCCTGTCAAGCCTCCTCTCCCTACTTGGGATCTGAATTTGATGCATCTCTGTTCTCCAAGAACATTCCTTTGAGAATATCAGAGATTCCTCTCTTGACCTTGTCCCAGAAGGTGGCCTTCATAGTGGCCATTACTTCGGTTAGACGGGTGTCTGAGTTGGCGGCCTTGTCCTGCAAGTCGCCTTACCTGGT
The DNA here is from genome assembly GCA_029206835.1 of Rana muscosa. Taxonomy (NCBI): domain Eukaryota; kingdom Metazoa; phylum Chordata; class Amphibia; order Anura; family Ranidae; genus Rana; species Rana muscosa. The sequence continues at coordinate 110,080,463 of CM055123.1, forward strand.
CCTCCATAAGGATATGGCGGTGTTGCGCCCATGACCGTCCTTCTTTTCAAAAGATGGTCTTGGACTTTCACCTTAAGGAGGACATTGTTCTTCCGTCCTTGTGTCCTCACCAATCACATCCCTGAGATTTTGCGCTTCATACATTAAGATGGGTACAAGCCTTACGGGTGTACCTGTCTGCTACTTTTTCCATTCGGAAGTCTGACTCACTGTTTGTGTCTGTCTCTGGTCTAAAACAGGGCCGAGCGGTGTCGTCTGCCACCGTCTTTAGGTGGATCAGGCAGACCGTCATACAGGCCTATGCCCTTAAGGGGCGGGCGCCTCCCTTTCCGGTTGTGGCTCATTCCACCAAGGCAATTGGTGCTTCCTGGGCTTTCCGACATCAAGTGTCGGTTGCACAAGTGTGCAAGGCGGCGACCTGGTCGTCCGTTCATACCTTTTCAAAATTTTATAAGGTTGATGTGGCTGCATCTTCGGATGCTTCCTTCGGCCGCAAAGTGTTGCAGGCCGCTGTTTAATGTTGCAACTCTTCCGTTGAGGAGCTCTGCTTGTTTGGAGTGAAGTTTTGGTTGTTCCTTTACTACTGCTCCCACCCTTCTGATACTGCTTTGGGACGTCCCACACATTTACAGTATCCAGCTGTGTCAGTCCATGGACGATAAGAGAAAATAGGATTTTTGTACTCGCCGTAAAATTTGTTTCTCTGACGTCCATGGACTGACACAGCACCCACCCTTCCTTTTTAAGGTTTGTACTGCTTTGTTACGAACTGAGGCTGCTAGCTGCAGGTGGGAGGGTAATGTCGGAGGGACCGCCCCCTGGGCGGGGCTGTTCAACTTTGGTTTGTTCTAGAATGTATGTTTCTAACATTCTGCCTAGATCTTCTCCTGCGAGCAGGGATATATACCCACACGTTTACAGTATCCAGCTGTGTCAGTCCATGGACGTCAGAGAAACGGATTTTACGGTGAGTACAAAAATACTATTTTTTACCTGCAAAAAAAGATAATTATTATATTTTTTTAAAAGGTGACGTGGGTTACTATCTATCTGTCAAGTTAAACCGTTCAGGAGCAGTCGTAAAAATGTCTTGTGTACGTGAAGCCTTAGAGATATGTCTGTGTGCTTGTATTCTCTCCCTGTCAGAGGAAAAATGTCTGCCCAGTGTTACCATCTTAAAAGCAAAGATTGTGATTGTTAAAATGTCCGTTGTTGGCCCATTCTCAAAGATGCTCATACATGTGAGCTTCAAAATAATCCGATGCATATTGTCAGTACATGTTGACATTGTCATGCAACTGGGTTTGGAATCAGATTGTACACCCATTAATTCCTATGTATGCTATACCTGCATTGTCTGTTTATTGGTCAGTCGTTGATATAGTTAATATTTTATCATTATTTATGAAGGCAGAAATGACCTCCTCTCTCATTTCAACCAACAAGGGTAATCAATAACTGTCACATGTTTCATTGTGTTTTTTTTTTCAACCTCAAGACCACAAATGACCTTTTTGGAGGACTGATTACAAGGTCCCCATTAGAACAGTGATCTGCTGTAACACAAACCAGCTATGCATTTAAAGAATGGCTGAGCCCTGACACTCTCGCTATACTCTGGCATCATTGAGTGCTTCCGTGAATTATGGATTTTTGGAACAAATTAACTGTGTGCCCCTTTTTCTTTGTAAAATATAGGGTCCTATTGAGGGACAGTAAACTGGATGTTTAAGGACACTGATTCAAAACGGTGTTTTAGTAGCCTTTACCTCCAAGCCACATAGAAATGAACGTGAAAAGTGTTTTGGGTGTGGTTTTCAGCAGATAATAATGTAATGCTCCGTGTTCTAGAACAGCCATTAACAAACTGAAGAAAATAAATTCTTTCAGAATATTCAAGTATAATATTTTGGTGAGGGTGTGACAAAATGCAACAGTTTTTTTATGGATTGATGAACACAGCTAGATATTTCTTTCAAATTTTAAGAACTGTGAAGGTACAGCTTATGTTAAAAGTGGAAATTACACTTTTACAACCTATAATATATATTGTTTACTGACGGTATTTTTCGTGGCTGGAGTTCCACTGTAAGTTTAGACTTTTTTTTTTTGGGGGGGGGGTTATTTTACGTCCAGCAGCTGCTAGCAGTTCTGATATATCAAGTGCTTTGTAATCCATCTTCCCCCTTCTTTGTTTTTCCCCCAAATGTTTAAAAAATGTGTAAACATAGTGAAACTAGCATTTTCTTTTGCACAGGCATGAAGACCACAGTCAGTGAAGCTGAGCATCCTTTGCTTTGTGAAGGGACAAGAAGAGAGAAGGGTGACTTGGCACTAGCTCTGATGATTACCTACAAAGATGATCAGTCCAAGCTGAAAAAGGTATTTCCTTGGTCAAAAACACAATGCCAGTATGACTTGTATTTTCCTTTTTATATCACTTTACCCTTCATTTTAGAATGTAAGCTCTAATGAGCAGGACCCTCCAATCCCTCTTGTATTCAATTGTACTGTAACTGTACTCTCTCTCCCTCCAGCTGTTGGTGCTGCTATATGATTTCTGTAAATTAGTATGGTAAAATTTAAGACCGTGTACAAAGATGGTCATTCCGCATGAAGACGCATGTTCGCAATGTAAAAATCAATTTTAGGTATGACTATAAAGTGGGGAAGACGCTTGCCCACATACCTCCAGTGGATGACTAAATTATTTTCTTACATCACTCCCTAAATTTCTAACTACTTCACTAGAGAGAACAAAGACACAAAAATCCAAGCCAGACTGAGATACTGTCAACTTTCAAAAACTTTCCACTTTTGCACTCAAACTGGGATAGCACTGACTTTCTGTTTTATACATGTTCCCATTAACATGGCATAACCTATAAATAGCTCCTTACCCTTATAGGTGTTTTATAGGCGTAAAAATATCAAGCGTTCCCTGCTTTGTAATGTGTAGGAGGGGTTTGTGGAGTAGTAATTAACAGAATTATACCGATCTGTACGGGTGGGAGCTCTTCATTATAAGTTGTAAGCTAGATTTGAACATTTTGTCCTAACAAAGGGCTAAAAATGTAGAAGCTGGCTGCCTGCAATATATGCTAATGAGGGATAGCCCAGTGAGTGGGCCAGTCTGTGTGAGGACCGTCCCTGTCCAGAAACACTTACAATCTGCCTTGATGCCTTCTCCCCAGGAACATCTATGGGCCGGTTCACACTGGTGCGATGCCACAACCCTGCGAATCCACTGCGGGTTCCCGCATCGCACCCGACTCGCACGGCAGTTCACACTGCCATATGCGAACTGCTGGGGAGTGTCGCACCCATGCGATCCGATTCTGGTACGGACCAAAAAAAGGGTCCTGTGCGAGTTTAGTCCGAATGCGATGTGACTTCAGCCATACTATCTGTATAGCTGAAATCGCATCGCACGGACATCGCATGTTATCTGCAGTGCGAATTGCATGCGATTGTGCACCAGTGTGAACCAGCCCTAAAACATAAATGTATATATTTTTTTGTTTTGGGTTTGCTGTGAGAATGGGGACAAATGACAAATTTGACTGTAAAAATGGAATACGCTTTTTTTTTCCCCAGATAAAGGCACAGCGATGTGCCTATAAAATTTCTAAAAAATTTAACTACTCTAAGAGGAGTTAATTTTTAGCACAGTCCCATTTCTCTTTGCAAATTGTAACCCTCCCCTTTTCTGGGAATGTCATACCCCCTTCTCCCATGCCCACATACCTCTTTATATAGATGCAAAGCTGAATATTATAGTGTCACCTAAGTGACAGTTCTGAGAGTGCTGGGGATACTGATATCACATCCAAGGTGGCGGAACCTAGCAGCAGTCTCTGAGATTTTGGATATTTACACGAGAGGCATTTACGGGTAAAGCACATGCATAAAATATGTTTAATGCACATATAATTGTATGGGAAGATATTTAGCGAAATAAACGGTCTAGCAACAGGGTTTTTTTAATGGCCTGTTCACACCTGCACCATGTTCTTGTGTGATCTTCAGCCTATTAATGTGAATGGGCTGAAATTGCACTGAATCGCACTACTTTTCAAAACTGCACTGCACCCAGATTGCATGGTACTGTGGTACCATATGATCCGATGCAGGCACATGCACTGCGTTTAGGGATGTTAGGATTATATGGACACCTGCAGCAGATTAAACACCTACCTGTGTAAAACCTTTATTCCAAAAGGAGCAAAACTTTTGCTGTTACTGCTTATAAAGTATTGACTGGAGTTTGCGATCAGTTAGTGTATTTAGACAATACTGCTTTCCAAAGGTTCCCCCTATTTTCCTTCAACCAGAGTGGGGTACTAATACAGGTGGCGTTACTGGCCAGATCACCAGGTGAAAACAGAGGGGGGAAAAAAGCCTAAAGCCTCGTACACACAGCCAGTAATCCCGTCAGGAAAAAAACGTTGGTTATCCTGACGGGATTCCTGGCAAGCTTTTCTTGCAAAGCCGCGCATACAGACGGCCATTCAAAAGAACCGCCGTTCTTTTGAATGGCAAGAACGCGGTGACGTCATCGACTACGACGAGCCTGCGCTCGTCACATTCAATGCCGTTGCCGCCATCTTGCTGTAGGGTACTCTACCCTTGTATGCTACCGCGCATGCGTCAGTCTTTTTGAGCATGCGCGGGTTTACCTGGTTCTCTATTTTTCTCGATGGTATTCCCGGCAGTTTTCTCGCAGAGAAAGCATACACTCGCATGGTTTTCACAGCAAAAAGCTCCCCCAGCAGCTTTCTTGCCAAGAAAACCGTGCATGTGTACGAGGCTTAAGAAAAGAAAAATGATGCAGCCATCACATCTAATGTTTGGTAAGCTGCAATATAATACATTTTTGGATTTAATACAGCTTTAAAGAAAAATGTTCAGGGTGAAGCACAGAATTTTTCAAAGAAGGATCCTAAATGAAGCAAATGCCTAATAAATCAATAGTATACAGACTCTCGTTTCCCACCATGTCCACTCAGCTGGAGCCCAAAAAAAAAGTAATTCCAGTATATACTCGTGTATAAGCCGACCCGAATATAAGCCGAGGCACCTAATTTTACCACAAAAAAATGGGAAAACGTATTGACTCGAGTATAAGCCTAGGGTGTCCATGTGCATGCCTCACTTTGCCTCACTGCGTCCATGCCTCACTGTGCTTCACTTTGCCTCACTGCGTCCATGCCTCACTGTGCTTCACTTTGCCTCACTGCGTCCATGCCTCACTGCGTCCATGCCTCACTACCTCACTACTGACGTTTAACATGGGAGTCTATGGAAGGGGTGCCCGGCTTTGAAAAATCGGTGCTCCTTGGCTGTAGGTCCCCTGGACAACAAGCTTTGCACACTTGTAGAGGGGCTACATCTGTGCCAAGTTTTGGGTCCAGGGGACCTAGGGCCGGACGGTACCGGGTCCCAAAAATCACCGGAGAAATTACTGTTTAACATGTCAGTCTATGGAAGTGGTGCCCGGATTTGAAAAATCGGTGCTCCCCGGCCGTAGGTCCCCCAGGCAAAAATCTTGGCACACTTGTAGAGGAACAGTGGGGCTACATGTTTGCCCAGTTTGGGGTCCAGGGGACCTACAGCTGGCCAGGATCAGGCGCACAAAGTTGAAGATGGGCACAGACTCGAGTATAAGCCGAGGGGGGCATTTTCAGCACAAAAAAATGTGCCGAAAAACTTGGCTTATACTCGAGTATATACGGTAGGTTCATAGTTCTCTGGGGTCATTTAAGATGGTTTTGCATTAATTTTGCAATTGTAATAATTTTGAGATGCTTGTAATGAATGCAGAAGGCATGTTGCCCACTTAGTGGTGACTAATGACAATTGTGAGTACAGAAGAGTGTCCTAGACTGGCCTGCTTCTGGGTTTTATTATGCCGGAGGCAGAGAGCGATAATTCACCTTTATCTATTTGCTTTATACCTCCAACATGTGTCCCTGAACAGTCTAGCTGTATAGCTGCAGTATGAATGAAGTCTAATTAGGCCCTGTTTACTTGGGAAAATATAGAATGATAAATTGCTTAATATTGTGCTATAATTATATAATGTGTTAAAAAATATTCTACAAGTAAAAATGGCATATATTCATTGTGACAACTGGATCTTGGGACTGACATATTTTATGTGCCTGTCCATTGCAAGGTACAGGGGCATAGGACAATCATTTTCAGGACCCGGCTATTCATTAAGGTGTAGGATAAAGTGTTCATTTACTTTAACAAAGATCTATCGCCAGATTAATACACATAGCACTTGGCCAGCAGTGGGTGTTAAATAAAATATTTATTTTCATTCATTGCCCTGATGCCTAAAAATTATGGGTGTTCTAATGGGGGGGGGGGCGGGTGACTTACAGCCAGTACATCCTGCCCCTTTTCCATTCTGCAGTGCAGTGCCTCATCTGTCCTACTCAGTACACACAGTCTGGTGTATTCACGTGCTAAAACAACCCAAAATGTAATGTGCTGCAGTTTTCCAATGTTCAATGATGTGGTGGCTGCATCAGTTTTCTTTTCTTTAGGCTTTTCCCCCTCTGTTATCACCTGGCGATCTGGCCAGTAACACACCTCCTGTATTGGAGTGCCCCGAATCTGGATGAAGGAGCACAGGGGACACATCTGGACAGCAGCATTGTCAGTCATGGGGGTGGGGGCGTTAGATGTACTAGCAGATTTAAATACACAAACAAATTGAAGCCAAACTCTAGCTCACACTTTATAAGCAGTTACAGCAAACAGTTTTTTTTTTTCCTTTTCAAGATAAATATTTTACATAAGTAAATGAAAGCTGATCATTGTAAGCACCCCTGCTGATGTTAAATGCTTTGTCTCATCTCTGCAACGGATACGTTCTGCCGGAGAGCTTGTTCTTTTAAAAAACGGACTTGCTGGATCACCAGATGAAAATGGAATTAAGAAAATTAATTCAGCCATCACATCTAAGAAATAGTAAGCTGCAAAATGATAAATGTTTGCTTTTGGGTTTAATACCACTTTCAGGACAGAGTGGAAACTGCCGGCTTGTTTTGTGAATGATTGCAGATCAAAAAGAGCGCTTTCACTCATTAAAATACAAGCTGACAACATCACAAGCTGGCTACTACTCTAGTCTGATACAGCTTAGTGCAATATCTGGCTTGTGCTATTGTCAGCTTGTGTTTTTGTGAATGAAAGCTGTAATTAATCACAACACCAGCTGACAGTCTCCACTCTCTGTTTCTCTAAATAGCAGACTGCATGTCCACAGTGTAAACTAAATAGGAGAAATTAGGAGATGGCGCTGCACAGCAGAGCGATGTTCTGTCTAGCAGCTTAGGAGGAGGGGGAGTCATAGATTATGCAATTTTCTTTTCTTCAACCATGGGTTGTAGGAAGAAAAAAATCTAGATTCCACCATCGGCACAGTCGGTGTGGTTTCCCTGCAGTTAGAATTCAATGATCACTGCTGGCGGCTAAAGCTGCCGGCAGTGATGGCACAAGAAGAACCCAACCGACTGGTTGTATTGAATCCTTAGATCGACTTCAGTACAACCAGCCTGCCCAAAGATGGGTCCAAATTTTGATCTGTCTGTGGCTGGCCTTGGAAGTAATATGTACATTTATATAAAGAAAAAGAAAAATGAGAATACCGTATATATTCGAGTATAAGCCGACCCGAATATAAGCCGAGGCACCTAATTTTACCACAAAAAACTGGGAAAACTTATTGACTCGAGTATAAGCCTAGGGTGTCCATCTGCATGCCTCACTTTGCCTCACGGTGTCCATGCCTCACGGTGTCCATGCCTCACGGTGTCCATGCCTCACGGTGTCCATGCCTCACGGTGTCCATGCCTCACGGTGTCCATGCCTCACGGTGTCCATGCCTCACGGTGTCCATGCCTCACGGTGTCCATGCCTCCATGCCTCACGGTGTCCATGCCTCCATGCCTCACTGTGTCCATGCCTCCATGCCTCACTGTGTCCATGCCTCCATGCCTCACTGTGTCCATGCCTCCATGCCTCACTGTGTCCATGCCTCCATGCCTCACTGTGTCCATGCCTCCATGCCTCACTGTGTCCATGCCTCCATGCCTCACTGTGTCCATGCCTCCATGCCTCACTGTGTCCATGCCTCCATGCCTCACTGTGTCCATGCCTCCATGCCTCACTGTGTCCATGCCTCCATGCCTCACTGTGTCCATGCCTCCATGCCTCACTGTGTCCATGCCTCCATGCCTCACTGTGTCCATGCCTCCATGCCTCACTGTGTCCATGCCTCCATGCCTCACTGTGTCCATGCCTCCATGCCTCACTGTGTCCATGCCTCCATGCCTCACTGTGTCCATGCCTCCATGCCTCACTGTGTCCATGCCTCCATGCCTCACTGTGTCCATGCCTCCATGCCTCACTGTGTCCATGCCTCCATGCCTCACTGTGTCCATGCCTCCATGCCTCACTGTGTCCATGCCTCCATGCCTCACTGTGTCCATGCCTCCATGCCTCACTGTGTCCATGCCTCCATGCCTCACTGTGTCCATGCCTCCATGCCTCACTGTGTCCATGCCTCCATGCCTCACTGTGTCCATGCCTCCATGCCTCACTGTGTCCATGCCTCCATGCCTCACTGTGTCCATGCCTCCATGCCTCACTGTGTCCATGCCTCCATGCCTCACTGTGTCCATGCCTCCATGCCTCACTGTGTCCATGCCTCACTGTGTCCATGCCTCACTGTGTCCATGCCTCACTGTGTCCATGCCTCACTGTGTCCATGCCTCACTGTGTCCATGCCTCACTGTGTCCATGCCTCACTGTGTCCATGCCTCACTGTGTCCATGCCTCACTGTGTCCATGCCTCACTGTGTCCATGCCTCACTGTGTCCATGCCTCACTGTGTCCATGCCTCACTGTGTCCATGCCTCCATGCCTCACTGTGTCCATGCCTCCATGCCTCACTGTGTCCATGCCTCCATGCCTCACTGTGTCCATGCCTCACTGTGTCCATGCCTCACTGTGTCCATGCCTCACTGTGTCCATGCCTCCATGCCTCACTGTGTCCATGCCTCACTGTGTCCATGCCTCCATGCCTCACTGTGTCCATGCCTCACTGTGTCCATGCCTCCATGCCTCACTGTGTCCATGCCTCACTGTGTCCATGCCTCACTGTGTCCATGACTAGAATGACGTTTAACAAGGGAGTCTAAGGAAGGGGTGTCCGGCTTTGAAAAATTGGTGCTTCCCGACCATAGGTCCTCTAGACAACAAACTTTGCACACTTGTAGAGGAGAAATGGGGCTACATGTGTGCCAAGTTTGGGATCTAGGGAACCTACGACCGGTCAGTACCGGGTCCCCAAAGTCACCAGAGAAATGACCGTTTAACATGGGAGTCTATGGAAGGGGTGCCCGGCTTTGAAAAATCGGTGCTCCCCAGCCGTAGGTCCCCCAGACAAAAAAACTTTGCACACTTGTAGAGGAGAAATGGGGCTACATGTGTGCCAAGTTTGGGATCTAGGGAACCTACGACCGGTCAGTACCGGGTCCCCAAAGTCACCAGAGAAATGACCGTTTAACATGGGAGTCTATGGAAGGGGTGCCCGGCTTTGAAAAATCGGTGCTCCCCAGCCGTAGGTCCCCCAGACAAAAAAACTTTGCACACTTGTAGAGGAAGAGTGGCGCTACATCGGTGCCAAGTTTGGGGACCTACGGCCGGCTGGTACTGGGTCCCCAAAGTCCGGGAGATCAGGCGCAAAAAGGTGACTCGAGTATAAGCCGAGGGGCGCATTTTCAGCACAAAAAAAATGTGCTGAAAAACTCGGCTTATACTCGAGTATATACGGTAAATACAATATGGGCTGTTCAAATAATGAGGTGCTTGGATCAAAAGGTTGATGACGTTTCACCACTTTCCTCCCCTGTAGGACGTCCATTGAAGTGGTTATACCTGGATGATGTCTGCAGCTACAGGCATGATCCTGGTATTTTATTTATTTTTTTTTTTCAGCCAGCGATTCCCTTTTTTGTAAAAAGCCATCCTAGTGGCTGTTTTTACCACTGGATTACTTTTACAGGCAGCAAGAGGAGGCGTCCTTCCAGAGCTTCTCTGGGGAGCCCGGTATGCGATTCGGCACTTCTGCCCGGTTGCCATAGATCCAGCTGTGGATCAGAGGGTCCCCGGCCATGGTCCTGAGAGGCTGGAAGTGACGTCATGACGTCCAGTTTTGGCAGATGTAAATACTGCCACTTTTTTTCTGGAAAGCAGAGATTAAGGTTTTTTTTTTCTCTCATGCTTTCCAGGGTAGAGGAGAGTAGAGACAGATATCTCCATACGAAGGACCTGTCATGCCTTGTTTCTATCACAAGGGATAGAAATAAAAGCGATTAAAAAAGAAATTAAAGGGACGATGTAATAAAAAGATCTTTTAAAGCGCCCCGTCCCCTCGTGGTCATGCGCAGACGCGAACGCATACGTAGGTCACGCCTGTATATAGTTCTATCATTAGACCCCTCCTCTGTAACTCTAAAATGGTAACCTGTAAACATTTTTAAAGCTTGCCCTATGGAGATTTTTAAGTGCCATAGTTTGGCGCCATTCCAAGAGCGTGCGCAATTTTAAAGTGTGGCATGTTTGGTATCCATTTTCTTTGCGGAACATCTTTCATATTTAACCGAAAATTGGGTTACTGTGTTTCTTGCATTTAAAATTCATTAAAGTGTATTTGAAAAATTGTTGCGCAAATATCGTGTGGCATACAAAATTGCAACATCACCATTTTATTCTCTTGGGACTTTGCTATATATATTATAGTATAGTATTATATATTAGTTATGGGGTTCTCAGTAATTTTCTAGCAAAAAATGTATTTTAAATGTAGCCGAGAAATGCCAGAATTGGCCTGGTAGAGGCAAACACTGGGAAAAGCATGGTGAGAAAAACAATGGACAAAAAAGGAAATCTGTTGTTCATGTAAATCTGTGCAATTTTCTACCTATTTTGGATTTCTCCACCTGTTTTTCCTGGCAGCACAACTATAGAATATATCTTTGTTTAATGGTAGCTTGTCTATAGTCTTTGGATGTCTAGCCAGTGCATCCATAATTTTGGGTATTTTTTTAATTTATTTTTATGTTTTAAATAAGGAGTTGCAGTAGTTGCACAGAAATATTACTTGAAGCATAATCTCAAATTCATAGACAGATCAGTTATGTTTGTCAGGTGTTTTTTTTTAAATGGTGAGAGGTATGCCTGGCAGGTTAAGCTGACTTGGTGGAATATCTTATCATCTTTTTTTGTTTGTTCTCCACAGCCCCGCTCTGTTTGGAATTACCACATACTATTTGTGAGCTGTTGGTTCTGCTGACCGGTTTAGCGAATATCAAATCTGTAACTGACACTGGTTGCTATAGCAGCTGTCACATTGAGCAGTATGACTACTCCATGACAGTCGGTGCAAAAAAATTTCAACATGCTGCTTAAGTCCTCCAATAGATTATCCGTATGTGGTTGGTGCTCCTCAGTGACAGTGAATATGAAGTTTAGTGGCACAGAATGCATAATGGCCAGCTGCTGTATATGTGAATGGCAGGATAGAGAGCTGGGTGTTTGACACAAAGGAAAGCATTTTATCTTTTTGCTTGAAAGGATTCTAAGGACCGGTATTTCACTTCATGCCCATCAAGTTCTGATTAAATTTCCCCATTGTCTGCTGTTCTATTCAGAAGAATATTCTTGTTAAATGCATTGATGTTGGCATGATGTTTATGCTGTTTGGATGTGCTTTAAATTACTAGATAGGTTTATGGGGTATTTTTTTTCTTTAAGTTATGCAGATAAATTAACGAACTTCTAAGGAAAAGTTGACGTTTTGTGTTCTTTTCCCACCTATTCACCCAGATACTGGATAAGCTCTTGGATCGAGAAAGTCAGACTCATAAACCACAAACTTTGAGCTCCTTCTACTCCTCCAGTAAACCAACAACAGCCAATCAGAAGTCTCCTTCTAAGCATGCCTCACAGTCTACAACAACTATAATAATATCAAGTGGTCCAGCCAGTCATCAGCAACCAGGAGTGACCCCTGCAGTCCATGGGGCAATAACTGAGAACTTTCCAGAGAAGATTCAAGGTAATTTCTGGGCTTAATGGTATATAGCCAAAGATAGTGTGAGGCGGTCTTGTCAAAATCCAAAGCAGTACATTTATTGTAATGGGTCCTATTATTTCAGAACTAGGCCAGGGGTAAAATTTGTTAACTTTCCAATGTCTAATGTGATAAAACTACATCTTATCCATTAGGGATTGACCGATATCGTTTTTTCGGTGTCGATACGATACCGATATTTCGGCCACCTCTCCTGCCAATAGCCAATATTTTTTGCCAATATTTGGTACATGTAAAAAAAAAAAAATTTTACACTGTCATTTTTATTCTTTTTTGTTTTTTATCACTGTTATTGCTGTCACAAGGAATGTAAACATCCCTTATGACAGTTATAGGCATGTGAGAGGTACTCTTTATGGAGAGATTGGGGGTCTATAAGACCCCAAATCCCTCCTCTGCACTTCAAAGTATTCAAAACGTCAAGATCGGCATTTTGAATACTTTATTTTTTAAAACCGGAGCCTTTAACCACTTAACGACCGCTCACTGTATATATACGTCGGCAGAATGGCACCGACAGGCACAATCACGTAGAGCATACGTGATTGCCTTTGTATAGTTGGGGGGTCCAATCGGACCCCCCTCCTATACAGTGAGCGGTGGCTAAGTGTCCGGGAGCGTTTCGGGATGATGGGGCAGCCATTCGTTTCTGGCCACCCCCTCGCGATCGCTCCCGGCGAATGGAAATGCCCCCTCTGTCTGTGTCAGACAGAGGGAGCAGGAGGAAGTGATGTCATCTCTGGTGCGGCGCTCACATATACCGAGCGCCGTACAAGAGAAGACATCAGGTCAGTGCACACAACACTACACTGACACCAGGACACATAGGGACATAAATCGCCCCCCCAGACACCCCAGATCACCCCCGCAGATCACCCCCCCAGCCCCCAGTCACAGTGTCACTGATTGCAGTGACCATTTATTTAGTGATCACTGCAATCCGTGACATTTGTGACTGTAAAAGTGTCACCAAAGTTTAGTCTTAGGTCCAGTGTAGCCCCCTAACCCCCCCTAATAAAGGTTTAACCCCCTGATCACCCCCCAGATAACCCTTTCACCGCCTATCACCACTGTCGCTAAGCGATCATTTTTCTGATCGCTGTCTTAGCGTCAGTCATGCCGATCGGCAGCCAGTAATTTTTTTTAGGTTCGCCGCATGTTTTTATAGCGTCAGGTACCCCAATATATTATCTAATAAAGGTTTAACCCCCTTGATCGCCCCCCAGGTAACCCTTTCACCCCCTATCACCACTGTCACTAAGCAATCGTTTTTCTAAACGCTGTCTTAGTGTCTGTGATGCAGATCGGTAGCTGGTAATTTTTTTTAGGTTCGCCGCAGGTTTTTATAGCGTCAGGTACCCCAATATATTATCTAATAAAGGTTTAACCCCCTTGATCGCCCCCCAGGTAACCCTTTCACCCCCTATCACCACTGTCGCTAAGCGATCGTTTTTCTAAACGCTGTCTTAGTGTCGGTGATGCAGATCGGTAGCCAGTAATTTTTTTTAGGTTCGCCGCATGTTTTTATAGCGTCAGGTACCCCAATATATTATCTAATAAAGGTTTAACCCCCTTGATCGCCCCCCAGGTAACCCTTTCACCCCCATCACCACTGTCGCTAAGCGATCGTTTTTCTAAACGCTGTCTTAGTGTCGGTGATGCAGATCGGTAGCTGGTAATTTTTTTTTAGGTTCGCCGCAGGTTTTTATAGCGTCAGGTACCCCCATATATTATCTAATAAAGGTTTTAACCCCCTGATTGCCCCTAGTTAACCCTTTCACCAGTGATCACCATATAAGTGTTACGGGTGACGCTGGTTAGTTAGTTTGCTTTTTATAGTGTCAGGGCACCCGCCGTGTATATAACCCAATAAAGGTTTAACCCCCTGATCGCCCGGCAGGTGATATCAATTAGGTTTTAGCGTCAGAGAGGGTCTGAGTCACACCCCAGGCAGCATCAGGTTAGTGCCAGTAACGCTAACACCCACGCGTGAAGCATACACCCCCCTTAGTGGTATAGTATCTGAACAGATCAATATCTGATCTGATCAGATCTATACTAGCGTCCCCAGCAGTTTAGGGTTCCCAAAAACGCAGTGTTAGCGGGATCAGCCCAGATACCTGCTGGCACCTGCGTTTTGCCCCTTCGTCCAGCCCAGGCCACCCAAGTGCAGTATCGATCGATCACTGTCACTTACAAAACAAAAACACACATAACTGCAGCGTTCGCAGAGACGGGCCTGATCCCTGCGACTCCAGTGCTGTAGGAGGTGATTTCACCACCACAGTTAAAAAAAAAGCAAATATGCCGAAGCATTGGGGCAGCAGGGGCGGAGGAGCGATTTTGCTCCTAATGCCGCATACATACGGTCGAAATTCCGACGGAGGCTTGCCCGTGGAAAAGTCCGACCATGTGTGTGCGGTATAACTTTTTTGCGGGAGGATGCCCCCATGCTTCGGCATATATAAATGGTGCGTGTATGCCCATCATTGGAAGTGGGTGGATGAAGGGCGGTATTCTAATGGTGGGCATACCCACCGATCAATCTCTTTTTTCGTTCAGCCAACTGGCTGCATGAAAAAAAAAAGATTACAATACATGTCCAACAAGGACCAGCAACGTACTGGTATGTTGCTGGATTTTGAATGTTTATACCAGAATGATGCCTGCGGGTTTAGGCATCATCTTGGTATCATTCTTTTCAGCCTGCGGCCGGCTTTCATGTAAAAGCAATCCTAGCGGCTAATTAGCCTCTGGACTGCTTTTACAAGCAGTGGGAGGGAATGCCCCCCCCCCGGATATAAAAAGCGCCATTGGGAAAGCATTTTATCACACCGATCTTGGTGTGGTCAGATGCTTTGAGGGCAGAGGAAAAATCTAGGGTCTAGAAGACCCCAGTTTTTTCAAAAAGAGTACCTGTCACTACCTATTGCTATCATAGGGGATATTTACATTCCCTGAGATAACAATAAAAATGATAAAAAAAAAAAAATACTTGGAAGGAACAATTTAAAAATAAAATACAAAAGCAAAATTAATAATAAAAAAAAAAATAAAAAAAAAAAAAGCACCCCTGTCCTGCCCTGCTCTTGCCCAATGGCGAACACAAGCGTCGGTCTGGCGTCATATGTAAACAGCAATTGCACCATGCATGTGAGGTATCACCGCGAAGGTCAGATCGAGGGCAATCATTTTAGCAGTAGACCTCCTCTGTAAATCTACTGGGGTAACCTGTAAAGGCTTTTAAAGGCTTTTAAAAATGTATGTAGTTTGTCGCCAATGCGCGTTTGTGCGAAATTTTAAAGCATGTCGTGTTTGGTATCTATGTACTCGGCCTAAGATCATCTTTTTTATTTCATCAAACATTTGGGCAATATAGTGTGTTTTAGTGCATTATAATTAAAAAAAGTGTATTTTTTAACCCAAAAAATGCGTTTGAAAAATCGCTGCGCAAATACTGTGTAGAAAAAAAAAATGCAACACCCACCATTTTAATCTGTAGGGCCTTTGCTTTGAAAATATATATAATGTTTGGGGGTTCAACATAATTTTCTTGCAAAAAAAAAAATGTTTTCATGTAAACAAAAAGTGTCAAAAAGGGCTTTGTCTTCAAGTGGTTAGAAGAGTGGATGTAAGCTTCCTAATGTTGTGTATAAAATGCCAGAACAGTTCAAAGCCCCCCCAAATGACCCCATTTTGGAAAGTAGACACCCCAAGCTATATACTGAGAGGCATGTCGAGTCCATGGAATATTTTATATGTTGACACAAGTTGCGGAAAAACTACAATTTTTTTATTTTTTTTTTGCACAAAGTTGTCACTAAATGATATATTGCTCAAACATGCCATGGGCATATGTGGAATTACACCCCAAAATACATTCTGTTGCTTCTCCTGAGTACGGGGATACCACATGTGTGAGACTTTTTGGGAGCCTAGCCACGTACGGGACCCCAAAAACCAATCACCGCCTTCAGGCTTTCTAAGGGTGTCAATTTTTGATTTCACTTCTCACTGCCTATCACAGTTTTGGAGGCCATGGAATGCCCAGATAGCACAAACCCCCCCAAATGACCCCATTTTGGAAAGTAGACACCCCAAGCTATTTGAGGTATTGTGAGTATTTTGCAGATCTCGCTTTTTGTCACAAAGTTTTGAAAATTTAAAAAAAAAATATATATATATATATATATATATATATATTTTCTTTCTTCATTTTCAAAAACAAATGAGAGCTGTAAAATACTCGCCATTCCTCTCAGCAAATAGCTTGGGGTGTCTATATTCCAAAATGGGGTCATTTGGGGGGGTTTTGTGCGATTTTGGCATTTTATGGCCTTCGAAACTGTGATAGGTAGTGAGGAGTGAAATCAAAAATTTGTGCCTAGAAATCCTGAAGGCGGTGCTTGGTTTTTGGGGTCCCGTACGCGGCTAGGCTCCTAAAAAGTCCCACACATGTGGTATCCCCGTACTCAGGAGAAGCAGAAAATTTTATTTTGGGGTGTAATTCCACATATAACCATGGCATGTGTGAGCAATATATCATTTAGTGACAACTTTTTGTAATTTTTTTTTTTTTTGTCATTATTCAATCACTTGGGACAAAAAAAATATATTCAATGGGCTCAACAGGCCTCTCAGCAATTTCCTTGGGGTGTCTACTTTCTAAAATGGGGTCATTTGGGGGGGTTTTGTGCTATTTTGGCATTTTATGGCCTTCGAAACTGTGATAGGTAGTGAGGAGTGAAATCAAAAATTTGCGCCCTTAGAAATCCTGAAGGCGGTGCTTGGTTTCCGGGGTCCCGTATGCGGCTAGGCTCCCAAAAAGTCCCACACATGTGGTATCCCCGTACTCAGGAGAAGCAGCAAAATGTATTTTGGGGTGAAATTCCACATATAACCATGGCATGTGTGAGCAATATATCATTTAGTGACAACTTTTTGTAATTTTTTTTTTTTTTTAGTCATTATTCAATCACTTGGGACAAAAAAAAAAAAATTCAATGGGCTCAACATGCCTCTCAGCAATTTCCTTGGGGTGTCTACTTTCCAAAATGGGGTCATTTGGGGGGGTTTTGTACTGCCCTGTCATTTTAGCACCTCAAGAAATGAGATAGATAGACAGTCATAAATTTAAAGCTGTGTAAATTTCAGAAAATGTACCCTAGTTTGTAAACTCTATAACTTTTGCGCAAACCAATAAATATACGCTTATTGAAATTTTTTTTACTAAAAACATGTGGCTGAATACATTTTGGCCTAAATGTATGACTACAATTGAGTTTATTCGATTTTTCTTATAACAAAAAGTAGAAAATATCATTTTTTTCAAAATTTTCGGTCTTTTTCCGTTTTATATCGCAAAAAATAAAAATCGCAGAGGCAATCAATTACCATTAAAAGAAAGCTCTATTTGTGGGAAGAAAAGGACGCAAATTTCGTTTGGGTGCAACATTGCATGTCCGCACAATTTACAGTTAAAGCAGCGCAGTGCAAAATTCTAAATTCACCTCTGGTCCTTTAGCTACCAAATGGTCCGGGGCTTAAGTGGTTAAGATGCCAGTAATCCGGGAAGTGATGTCATGACATCGCTTCCGGATTACTAGATCCGAGACCCGAAAGAAGCATCGGCTTTGTTCGGGTCTTGGGCTAGTCGGCAGATGTGCCAGCTGGTTGCTCGGGCCACCCGATGGGACGGGAGAGCCTGGGCGAGCGGCTGCTGAGCTGCATCGGTTTGTTATTACCATAAAGCCGACTGTCTGCTCTAAAGAACGGTACCAGGGTGATGCAATATCGGTCAGTTTTTTGACCGATATTTCTAAAAAAGTGAATATCGGCCGCACAGATAATCGGTCGATATCTATTTTCCATACTTGGTTAAACCTTGATCTGTTATGAGCTGTGCTTGGCACTAAATTATTATTTTAATATTGATTATTTGTTTCCGTTATTTTTTTCCATCAATAGATTAAACCTAACAGTGCCTGAAACTGAACATTCTCTCTGTGGACACATTAAATGTTTAAAGGATAAGTTCATATTTCAGAGCATGTTACACGTGCCCCCCGATTCTCCCCTTCCTGTGACAGTGGGCATGGGATCTTCTTCCCGCACGGGCCGTGAAAATAGCCCGGCCGCGTGGGCTACACCCACACAGCTGCATCATTCACAGCGATCTGTGATTTAGAGAGCTACAAGTGCCATCTGCCATTGTGGCTGTCGGCTTGTAGGTCTCGTAGTTCATTCACAAGTCCTACAGCTTGTAAGCAGTCAGCCCGTGCCAGAGATGCAGACTGAAAGCTACAGGGCTTGTCTGCAGGAGCCTGACATTGCACCCCTGATCCACTGAGCACTTTTTTTTTTTTTTGCTGCAAACATATGTGCATTTATTATTTTTTCCCAAAAGGTGCTTTATCTGGACTGTTTTAGGTATTTGAGCAATTGAGTTGATAAAAACTCTATACTACTACTATATAAAACCTCATTCTACAAAGAAGTTATACATAACTTTTAATATCAGTTATAGCTTGTAAACAAATTAGGAAATTAATAGAACATGCTTTTACAAATGCTGACAGTTATGTTGTTCATGGGACACACCAGCACATAAAATGTCACAATGTCTACTAACCCAATCAACCGATTACATTTAATTTTACTGTAGTCTGATGGGTAAAAATTACTTCTGTTTCAAATTCTTGGATTACAGCATGTTTCCAAACAGTCTTTGCTGCTTTTTTAAATAAGCCTTATAGTGTTTTTCTTTGGTTCACTTGCATGTATGTCTAGAAAACTGAAGTGAATGATATATTTAAAGGGTGAATTCTGTATGTATTAACAAACATTTATTTGTTTATTGCAGACAACAACCAGAAATCCTCCAGTGAGCCTGCAGGGGAAGCACAGGTGTATAAGCAGGAAGTGAAAGTTCCTAGCCGACTAGCCCTTGGTAACCGGGGAGGCTATAATGGTCGATGTTGGGGGTCACCAGTGCGTCAGAAAAAGAAGCATACGGGTAATTATTAAAATTGTTATTGCTCAGAATTTTTTATTGATTTTTTTGGGCTTACATTTACGTATGCTGTAAAATTTGGGGTAACAAATTTGTAAAAGCCACATGTGATTAACCTGTACAATTCCAGCGGTCTTTTCTGGGTTTAGACAGTAATGGTTAGACCCTTTGTGATGGTCTGAAGGGCAATAGTAGTAGTGTAGGTGTTCTCTTTGACATGCTTGCTTCCTCTTTCTAAAGTAGGTATTTAAAGTAGCTAAGAGTTATGTAAAACAAATTGTTGGTGTGACTTTATTCATCATCTAAAATGCATTTACTTGATCTGCACTCTTTAGGAATGGCCAGTATTGATAGCAGTGCCCCAGAGACAACATCTGACAGTTCGCCAACCCTTAGTCGCCGACCTCTTCGTGGAGGCTGGGGAGCCACCCCCTGGGGGCGAGGACAAGACAGTGACAGCATTAGTAGCTCATCCAGTGACTCACTTGGTTCATCGTCCTCTAGTGGTAGCAGACGAGCAAGCGGTGGAGCTAGAGCCAAGACCGTGGAGATGGGCAGGTAAGAACAGTGTTCATTAATAATGAGCTCTAGTTATTTCCATTTTGGTCAAAATGTTGGGGGTGTATAATTCTGATTATTTAATTTACCTAGGTATAAGGGACGTCGTCTAGAGAGTCACGCTCCGCATGTCCCTAATCAGCCTTCAGAAGCTGCTGCCCACTTCTATTTTGAATTGGCAAAGACTGTCCTCATAAAAGCTGGGGGTAATAGCAGCACTTCCATATTCACACATCCTTCATCCAGTGGTGGACATCAAGGCCCCCATCGCAACCTGCACCTGTGTGCCTTTGAAATAGGTCTCTATGCCCTGGGCCTGCACAATTTTGTGTCTCCAAACTGGCTTTCTAGGACATACTCTTCACATGTTTCCTGGATAACTGGTGAGAAACGCTAAAGTAACCAGAAAGCAAAATTGTTGACACTTTTACCAATACTTTGTATTATCTTTGCTTCACGGTTTTACTTTCTCTTCTTTGTATTTTCTTTTTTGACTTTTACGTGTGAAAGTTGCATCGTATGGCAATGTAACTGTAAAGTGGCAGGTGAACAAAGACTCTTTGGTATAATATGGAATGAAAGGGGAAAAACAAGGGAAAGCTAGTTGATTTGTTAGTGTACCCTGAATTGGTATTCGACATGTGGATGTCTGTCGTTTAACCCACTGGCTTTCTGTTGCTTGTGGATCAGTTCCTGACCTTGCCCTGAAGAAACGCCATAGCTGTGTTTTTACATATGTGAAATTGACAAACAACCGTGACAAAGAAACTCTCATGTAAATGGTTGTACCACTGGAGTGCCCTATTGGTAGAAGAATATTATTCTTGAGTGAATATTGTTTAAACTAAAGATGGACTTTAAACGGCACATAGATAGATATTGTAAAAATTCTAAGGGTTTTATTGTTGGTAGAAAAATATAATTGAATTTAGGTAAAAAGTACATTAATACAAAAAAATGACATTATGTAACAGTCATCAATAATTGGTATAGGGTCCCATTTACAAGACTCAACACATCTCCCAGAAATTACATTAACATGTAAAATACACAAAGTAGAATAGGATAATGTATAGCCAACGAACACAAATAAGGAGTTGGACGGTATGCACGAGAGATGACTGGTCTTATTGATAGGTCCGGTAAATTCAAAGATAAAGATCTTGCTTTCGCTCGACTAGTTTTGCGTTCCAAAACGCTTCGTCGGGAGCATAGTATTGAACAAGGCCGTGTTAGGTAGTGAAACCGGCCTAGGTATTTTTACCTGGCAGTCCGTATATCACAGGGTGCCAGTATTATATAAACACATTCATGGTAGACAGTAATGCGTGATTTAAGTAAAAGAGTAACTATGCACAGGCTACTGATAGGTAGGGAACGTAAATCCAGGAGTAACAAGCCAGACAATACTGTAGAGGAGTGTGTCAGTCAGAAGCACTTGCTCGAGCCACACAGTGGTAATCTGTTTAGGTGACCCCTAGTGATGGACTGACCCAGCTTATAGCTTGACAAGGATTATGTGCTGGTGGACCTGGATGGGACCTCTCCTGTGTTATTCTTGAGTGAATTGCCCCTATAAGCAAAAAAATATGAGGTGGAAAGAGAAAAGAGTAATCTGTTTATGGCAAAGTTTTCTGCTTGTTCCTCTCTCCTCGGCTGCTTGATGTGTAAATAACGTGACTACCTAATTTTGGATTTCAGGCCAAGCCATGGAGATTGGTAGTGCAGCCCTGAATATCCTTGTGGAGTGTTGGGATGGGCATCTAACTCCTCCAGAGGTGGCATCCTTGGCAGACAGAGCTTCTCGAGCCAGAGATTCTAACATGGTGCGAGCTGCAGCTGAACTGGCACTGAGCTGCCTCCCTCATGCCCATGCATTAAATCCTAATGAGATCCAGCGAGCTCTGGTACAGTGTAAAGAACAGGTATGTATGGGTGTGCACAATTTTTTAAAGGCCAATATTTTGGTTTTTTGATATATCGGTGGACTTTTCTAGGCATGTTATATGAAAAAAAATAAAATAAAATGTGATATAGTTGAAGTTAAAGGTAAAACTGATAGATTGGACAATTGGCTTTGGCCACTTTTTGTTTAGGTATTTAAACGTATTGGTGTAACATCAATATGGCTGTAAGCCCCCGATCACACCAGTGCAATTTGTCAAGCGATTTGGCAGTTTCAAATCACATGACAAGTCACACCCCATTGTCGGCAATGGAACCATTCAGATAGCTGCGACTCAGAAAAGGGTTCCTGCACTACTTTTTTCTGATTCCATTGTGACTTGCATAGACCTCTGTTGTATAAAGTCGCAAGCCCCAAAGAAATCGGCAGTACAACTCACACTAATGTGAAGCTTTGAAATCGAGCTGAAGTAGCGGGAATTCAAATCCGCACCGGTGTGAATGGGGGCTTACTTGTCAGGTAAGAGTTGTCCCCAGACCGCATGTGTTGGCCATAGCAACCACATAATTTGTTTTTGAGGGAATCTGGTAACAAGACGCAAATTAAGAGTATGTAAACCCAACATTTTAATAATCCTGATATGTGCCTGCTGTACCATGTACTTGCGTGAAATCCCAGGTTTTCCTATTAAAAACTGACCACACTAAGCAGGAGAGCACCGTGGTCAGTTCTCTAGCTATGCTGGGAACTCGGTGTGCTCTCCTCCAGAGATAACACTTATCCTGTGACCCCGCGCAGCTTTCACTGGGAAGATCAGTGTTCTGCTGTTTCTCCTCTCCCAGCTCTTATGCAGCTGAGAACAGAGGGAATGTGATCACTTCTAATAAAGGAAAAACAAGCGTTTATAAAGGGGTGTGTTTTTTGTTTTTTATATCTATACACAAATCTTTTGCCTTTCATTACTACTTTATGTTGAATGGGTTGTTTTACAAGGTGAGGGTCTACATATGCTTTAACCATGCCTATAGTGCATAGGGTGAACTTCTACACAAAGATCTTGTACAGTAAATCGGAACACTGCAGGCTAAATAACTTCTTTTGTTTTCTGCCCAGGACAACCTGATGTTGGAGAAGGCATGCATGGCAGTAGAGGATGCAGCTAAGGGAGGAGGTGTTTATCCAGAGGTCTTGTTTGAAGTGGCTCATCAGTGGTACTGGCTGTATGAGCAGATGGCTGGTGGGACTCCAGTTCCGCGAGAAGGAGCTACTGGCTGCAGTGCAGGAGCGACGCGTTCTGTGGTAGAAGCTGTGCGTGGACTTACAGACAGCAGGATAATAACCGATACCTCCACTGTGACTGTGGCAGCAGCAGTGACTGCAGCAACTGTGGTTCCAGTGATTTCAGTTGGGTCAACAATTTACCCCCCACATACTGCAATGGCTCATCCTCACACCCAAGGACTACACCCCTATTCCACTCTGCAAACACATATACCGACAGTCTGTACTCCCCAGTACATTGGAATTCCTCGGCAGCAAATCCCACAACCCACCGTCTTCCCAGTACCCGGGACATTGTACACACAGGTAATATGATTTTAGGATGTAATGATAGTTCAGCGGTTTTCTTTTCACTGATGGTTGATTTATGTGGTTAATTTCCTTGTTTTATATAAATCACTATTGACAGAATACTGCATGCTCACAGATGAACTATGGTGGTACTCTGGTAGATGTCAAAATAATTTAGGAACAGAATGCTATTTTTTAAAGCTACACTCCAGGAAGGTATAAAAAACACACATTATGGAGCTCTCTAATTATGAATATTATTTTTTTTCTTTAATGCAAGCAGTGAAAGTATGTGAATTTGACTTGGGGATCAGCTTTTTGCATTCAGTAAAGTCAGAACAGCAAAGTTCATAGAGAGGGAAGCAACACAAGGAGCCAGCATGTTGTGCTACAGAACAAAGGAGTCTTTGTGATAAGAGGAGAAAACAGACAGAGATAAGCTCATCAATGTGCTACTCCTTCTTATATTGTCCAGTCACAGGATAGGTCCATTAAAGTGGTCCTGTCAAGTTTTAAAGGCCAAGTTTACCTTTAAGTAAAACCTAAAAAATGCACATATTATTGCAGGTAAAAAAAATGTTCATTTAATATTTTTAACACCGGAGCCTACAAAGTGTTGCACCCGCAATCAGTGGATTATGGGTGCCGTGTCGGGCTCCTGTATACTCCCCCTCCAGCTTTCTGCCTGTACCTAGGTACAGGATTTCAGTTAGAAAGCTGGAGTAAGATTGAATGGACTAAGAGCGCACCAATTGGCTCACTTGTAGTTCATTGAGAACGACAAACTCTTCTGCCACCATGGAAGATAGGACTTGTAGTTCTTTCATTCACAGATCTCTGTAAATGAATGATGTGACTGTGCGGACAGAGCCCTGCACAGCTGTGCTGATTTTAAATATGATAGCGGCTGCTGGGGAGAGGAACCCCCACCTGCTGTCACAGGAGAAGGAGCTCAGGGGGAGGAGGCAGGTACTGGAACATGTTGCACCTTTAAAATGTAAATGCGCAAGTATTGCCCTCAGTTACATTTGTTACTTTGACTAATAATCGTTTGTCCGACTCGTGAGAGCTTACAATATAAAAGTGATGGGCAAGTGGTACAAAGGGTACTAACAGAATGGGGATGGATCAATGGTAGGCAAAAGTGGGATAGGCTTCTCTGAAAAGTTAAATCTCCTAAAGGTGGAGAGAGTAGAAGATAGCCAGACAGATTTGGGGTAGAAAGTTCCATAGGATGGGAAAGGCCCTGAAGAAGTCCTGGATGCCAGCATGGAAAGAGGTGATGAAGGAGGTCTTTTGAAGAGTAAAGTCAACGAGTCGGGCAGCAGCATTCGTGATCGATTGAAGCCTATATAGAATGAGTTGCAATAGTTAGAAGTAAGAGATAAAAAGGAAATAAATTCGTAGCTTATTGGTGTCATTGGTTAAGGCGGAACATATTTTGTAAATGTTATGGAGGTAAAGGCAGCAAGGTTTGGACAATGATTGGATTTGAGTTTGAAAGGACAATTTAGAGACTGCAGTTACATCTAACAATTCTTGATCTAGATTAAAAGTAGAAGCCTGGGCTAGAACTAACTAAGCTTAAAACTGCTCCCAACCCCCTGCTAACACCTATACAAATGGCCCTGTAGAAGAAAAATGCTTATACTTACCTATTCTCAGGGTAGTCCAGTCAGGTGATTGGCTCCCAGCAGCCAGCTTTAGGGGAGGGGAGGGACAGCGGACACCAGATTCCCCATAGTAAGCCTGTGGGTGACATTGCTGTCCTGGCATTCCATCTGTTGTCTCCTCTTCCCTGAAGCCGGCTGCTGGAGAGATCGTGTGACTGGTAAATGCATCTTCCTTTTACAAGGTAGTTAGTATATGTAGGTGAGAGACATTTTAGGCAAAGTTAGTTCTAGCTCAAGTTTCTACTTTATGGTCCTTTATGGTCCATTTATTGAATGTAGAAAAAAAAAATTGTGTCGCTAAAGTGACTAGCTGAAACACTTGTGCAGGCAAAAGGAGAGCCATCCCATATAAAGATCCAACCATCCAGAAGACTCTGGGTAGAAAGAAGTTTAAAGCTCCAGCTTTGGGCTTAATCTGGTGTTGTACCTTTTATAATTGTCTTTTCATTTTGTAGGGTGTCCACCCAGCTTTTATTGGAGCACAGTACCCCTACACAGTTACAACTCCTTCCATAGCAGCTACAGCCGTCTCCTTTCCAGGGGCACCAGTTCCTTCAATGACCCAGATTGCTGTTCACCCTTTTCACACAGAGGCAGGGCTTTCACTGTCTTCTAATGTAGCAAGTAAGTGAGCTTTGGTGTATACAATGACATTTGTGTGTAATTGGCTGTATATTACTATTTCACTCTCTAGTGAACATGTGCATTTATCCTGTACACTCATGAGAGCATCTACTCCTTTTGGAGAAGCAGATAATACAGTACTACATCTTTGCCCCTAGGTGTCACTCTATTCCCTTTGCACACTTGGAACAGAAAGGATGTTGCTGTAGCAACAACAGACCCGATCGACTTTAGATGGCAATGCAAAGGAAAGTTAATTTTCAAACTGTTTGGGAGGCTAACTCGCATATCTTACTGTGGAATAACTGTCTTGCTTTAATTTTAAGAAAAAATGTCTGGCTTGTAGAATGCATTTTAAATTGTTCTAGGCAACATAAACTTCCCCTTGCTCCACTCTGTTGTTTTTTCCCCTAGAAAAGAGAATTATTTTCTTTTGTTTGTTTCAACCCTCTGCTTGCTTACGGCAGCTTTTATTAAGGTGGAGATTAATGTATAAAGTACTGCATCCCAAAATGACCAAATACCAATATCCGTTTTTTTTTTCTGACTGCTCTGAGCAAATGCAAGAAGAAGTCTGGTTGTAGCATCATTGACTTAACTCCCAGTGTTCTGCTGTCTTTTGACAGGCATGGGGCAGGGGACAGGCATATGGGGCAGGTGTATAGTTATAAAGGGCTCAGGTAGGGATTTTACTGATCAGAATATATAAACTGTTAATAATATTACACCCAATTTACCTTTTGTAGTGCCTCTGAGCACACACATGCTATCTGCAGAGTGCAGACGGTTACCCAGTGACCACCACTGTTGTTCAGAAAAAATGTACTTATGGATGACAGGGACCCACAAGACAACTCATTTTTCCTATTGCTGTGAAATTGTTAGGCAGGTGAAGGCTAAACTGGGATGTGTTATGTTACAGTTCTAATCCTTGTTTATTCTAAGGTCCCCATATTTGAAAGTAGTGAAGTTCTTGGCGGCTCTTGTTGTCTTTCTAGGTAAAGCAGCACAAAGATTAGTCAGGCCATAGATAGTTTGATGTGGGAATCCTCCCCGCTGAGCTATTGCATTCTGACATCGAAGTGACTTCCCCACCGTCAGATTGCACTGATCAGTGTTGCAGGCTATAGCATGCAGCGCTGATCAAGCAGGGGGAATTCCACAGGGTGGTTGTATAGAGGTAGATCGGTAGATCGACTGCTCTGCCAACTCCCTGCCCAAACATGGATCGAAATTCATCTGGTCCCTGCTGAACCGGCCGCATTTAGATCCATGTATGGTGGCTTAACCTTCTGGTGACAGCAGAAGATTCTTCTTTCAAAATCATGCATTCTGGCTTAGGTGTAATCTACCCTTTGGAACCTGTTTGATTTATAACTCGGCAAAGGTTGGTTTTGCTACTATTACAAACAGCCCCTTCCTTTCTTTAAGATTTCCTGCCATAGAAAAACTGTCTCCTTCCATTATAAAAGCATATTCTGCAGTAATCCTCTTTCTCCTGGCCTGATGAAGTCTACCATTTTTGTGGAGCCAGCACTTGCTCAGCACTACACTGCTTTATGAAATATCCCAGAAAAATATAGTGCAGATATAGAATAAAAAGTGATTCAAACTTCCATAACAGTAAAAGTACAATATTGTTAACAATGAAAGTGCGTGTGCATATTATAGTGCAAATAATTCAAAAGATTTTGAGAAAAAATATATAGATATGTTTTTTTTTATTTTAAATAAAGTTCATTTCTTTTCTTAAACCAAAACATATTTTTTCTTCAAATGTGAAATGTCATTACACCATCTCCATCATATTCCTTTGCACACAATGTGCTCTACTGGAATAACACTCACCAGATTGCCATGACCTATTTGATTAAAAAGGTCATAAAATGCATGGGTGCTCAATTTCTTTGTGACTCTTGATGTACACCAGTCAGGGATCCAACATCTCTCTCCCCCTCTCCACCATGTCATCATAAACCAGAGAAAACTATATAGCATATTATTTATTAAAAAAATTGCTAAAACGTATACAGGCTGCTTACATAGTATGGTGCCCTCCTCGGCACTAAGATTATCCACCATAGATAATGATATAGGTCGCCACTGCTCCGCTCCACCTGGAGCTAGCGTGGGTTCCACTGTCTGATGACTCGAACCAGAAGGACGGGATCCGTAACTGACGTGACCGGAAATTACGCCTTGACGTAAGTTTCGCGAATAGCCGTCATCAGGAAGTGCTTTCTGATGAGGTCTATTGAGCGGCAGCGACCTATTTAATTATCTAAGGCAGACAATCTTCTTGCGGAGGAGGGTACCAATACTATGTACTGTTATGGAATTTTGAATCACTTTTTATTCTATATCTGCACTATAGATTTGGTATCGCACCCCCTCACTTTATGCCCTTTTTTTTGTTTAGTGTGTAGTTACATATTTGGGGTTAGCAGCTATGCCAACAATTTTTAATATTTGCCACAAGGTTTAATTTACATGGTTACATAGTTAGGTTGAAAAAAGATAGTCTAGTTCAAGTAATAAAAAAAATCACACAATCCCATATACACAATCCTATACCCACAGTTGATCCAGAAGTAGGCAAAAAACCCCACTTAATGTTGTTGAGGTTGTACAGTAAGGTCTAAAAGCTGCTTTAGTGATCCAGACTTTTGGATGTCACATTTCATTGTGGTGCTGTGATGGACTGATATGGAAAATATGACTTATTCTTACCTTTTATGCAATGTTCATGACATTTGTGGCAGCACTCAGTTATTCACCTTCATGCATTTATGAGATCTGATCGGTTACTTGGAACAAACGGGAGGTTGGAAGAAGGGGTGGAGCTTTTAACCTCTGATTTCCTGTATCTTTAAGGATTAGGATAGAAATCCCCCAAAAACAAGGAATGGAGATCTGCAGAGGTGCCTGTAACAGAATGAGGGCATTTTGGGGCTTGTATCCTTATCCTCACCCTACATCGGGATCCTGTTCATTAGCACAGGATTGTCCGAACTAAACCCCAACAAGCATTGAGTGCAACCTGCATTTGAACAAAGACAGAAATCTTCCCTGCACACTCTCCTTTTCAGTAGCGCAAACTGCCATTTGTCAACTTTAAACTTTATATACAGTGTGTGAGTATTAGATTTCCTTTTGTCGTTAAAATCATTCACTTTTGTAGAAACCTAAATACTACATTCAGAAGAATCTCTCCCAAGGAATTTCATCCCTTTTATTTTTCTTCCTTATTCTATTTTTTGGAGTATCTTTTCAGGCCTTTATTAGGTTGAAAAGGACAATTTAACGGTGGGGCTGTTGAACCTTTAAGGAAACAGCACTGATGGGTAAAGGCTCATATTCTGTGAAGAGTGTTACAAGCATCATGCATTGTAAGAACTATGAATTCTGGTTTAATTGCAGATATTTGATGGGTTTTCAAGGTGTTATTTTAACTTTTTCAAATTTTTCTGTTGGTGATATTCTATTCGAATGGGTGGAGTTGGTCTGCAAGGATCATGTACACAGTGGGATAAGGATTTACTCAAAAGAAAAGTTTGTCCAAAGCTTTTCTTGCCATACTTCTCTTGTGAGTCACAGGAGTGCACTTGTGCTCTCATGTGACCCACAATCAGCTGAGAACGGGCTAAAGCCTGCTCTCAGTGGGCATCACAGAGCTGATCCAGGGTCTGGAGGGATCCCAACCATATTGTCGGGATCCACTCAGAGCCCTGATTGACAGCTGGCTCTAGCACTCAGCATGGCCGAGAGCCAAGGTCAGCTGAGCCTGCCCCTCCCCAGCCCATCACCCCAGTGAGTACTGGAGGGGCAGAGCAGAGAGCAGTTACTAATGGTCACTGCTTTCTGCTCAGGGCTGAGTGAGAGCTAAGCGATCATGTCAATGCTTAGTTCTTGGGTTTAGAGCAGGTGGGGGACAACTGCAGCATTTGACTGATTTGCTGCAAAATGGATGAGGGGATGTATATTTTTTGTTGTTGCACCCCAAACTTTTCCTTTAATGGACGAATGTGGAAAATGCCAAAAGGTGATGGGAAATTGGGACCACCTTGGATGTATATGAGGGAACCTCTTCTGCCCCTAACATCTTTTAATGTCTTACCATTTCTGATTTCAGTAGGAAGCGTTCATACAGGAGCCACCTTTCCCACAATCCCCGGGTCCACCATAACTACAATTAGCACCCAGCCTGCCCAAATAGTTACTGGAGGCTTCCCTGCTGAGGATGAACAGCACAGTCAGCCAGTCAGTCCACAAGGATTACACTACCTCCACTCAGCTTATCGTGTTGGTAAGTAAACTTAAATTTACTGTGGCGAGTACTTTTATCCTTTTATCTACTGCATGTTTTACCAGAAAAGTTGATATGATCTACATTTATGTACAGTGTATGGCAGGTGTCGGCAACCTTTTTCCACTTAACTCAATGTATGTGAATGCATGGAGGGCCACATTGTGGACACTGTGGGCACTGTTTTGGCAAGGACAAAACACTCACTCTGCTCCGATATCGCTCTCCCTCCTCACACGCGGTCTCTGTGGTCACGTGGTAAATGGCCGCTGTGATTGGCCATTTACCACAATCTGTGATTGGCTGTAGCCGTCTCTTGGCTATAGCGCAGGCGCGTTGTGGTTAAAATGTCCGGGCCGGGCGCATGTGAATTCATCACCTGCACTAGCGGGCCGGACATTCAGCAGCGGCGGCCCGTGGGCCATAGATTGCCGACTCTTGGTGTATGGGCTTACACAACTTTTTTTTGTTTACATGCTTCTTCTGTAGCAAAGAGAAAAAGTTGTATTATCTTTTCCATTTAAGAGTAGAAAGAGTACACGTGCAGGGCTGTACAGCTATTGACCACTGTGAGAGCCAGGCTATCACAGCGATCATGTGATCAAGAGCCGGTCCTCCCAGCTACTGATTAGTAGTGTGAGGCTCAGAGCTGCGTGGCCCCAGAGAAAAAGACGCACTTTAGTGAGGCCACATATGTGCGTACCCTTGTTCTTGGGGTTTATAAGCCCTGTTGTAAAATTTCTGTGTGTTAAATGGTCTGGCAGAGCAGTTTAAAACAATACATATTTAGAGTTTGGTATTTTTAACTAACAGAGTCAAAATCTATGCATACTCCATAATTCCTAGTGTGATGGAGTTATAGTGCCTTAAAAAATAATTCATACCCCTTGAAATTTTCCACATTTTGTCATATTGCGACCAAAAACGTAAATGTATTTAATTGGGATTTTATGTGATAGACCAATGCCAAGTGCCGCATAATTGTGAAGGAGTCAATACTTTGTAGAGCCGCCTTTCACTGCAATTACAGCTGCAAGTCTTTTTGGGGATGTCTCTACCAGCTTTGCACATCTAGAGAGTGACATTTTTCCCATTCTTCTCTGCAAAATGTCTCAAGCTCTGTCAGATTGGATTGAGAGCATCTGTGAACTGCAATTTTCAAGTCTTGCCACAGATTCTAAATTGGATTTAGGTCTGGACATTGACTGGGCCAATCTAACACATAAATATTATTTGATCTAAACTATTCCATTGTAGCTCTGGCTTTATGTTTAGGGTTGTTGTCCTGCTGGAAGGTGAACCTCCGCCCCAGTCTCAAGTCTTTTGCAGACTCTAACAGGTTTTCTTCTAAGATTGCCCTGTATTTGGCTCCATCCATCTTCCCATCAACTCTGACCAGCTTCCCTGTCTCTGCTGAAAAAAAGCATCCCCACAACATGATGCTGCCACCACCATGTTTCACAGTGGGGATGGTGTGTTCAGGGTGATGTGCAGTGTTCATTTTCCACCACCACAAAGCATTTTTTTTTTTTTAAACAGGGAACCACATAGCATTTTGCTTTTAGGCCACAAAGTAAAATTTTGGTCTCTTCTGACCAGAGCACCTTCTTCCACATGTTTGCTGTGTCCCCCACATGGCTTCTCACAAAGTGCAAACGGGACTTCTTATGGCTTTTTTTCAACAATGGCTTTCTTCTTGCCACTCTTCCATAAAGGCCAGACTTGTAGAGTGCACTGCCAATAGTTGTCCTGTGGACAGATTCTCCTACCTGAGTTGTGGATCTTTGCAGCTCCTCAAGAGTTGCTTCTCTGATTTAATGCTCTCCTTGCCCGGCCTGTCAGTTAAGGTGGACGGCCATGTCTTGGTAGGTTTGCAGTTGTGCCATACTCTTTTTCTATTTTCAGATGATGGATTGAACAATGCTCCGTGAGATGTGAAAAACTTGGGATATTTTTTTATAACCTTAACCCTGCTTTAAACTCTCCAACTTTATCCCTGATCTGTCTGGTGTTCCTTGGCCTTCATGCTGGTGTTTGTTCACTAAGGTTCTCTAAGAAACCTCTGAGGGCTTCACAGAACCGCTGTATTTATACTGAGATTAAATTACACACAGGTCGACTGTATTCACTAATTAGGTGACTTCTGAAGGCAATTGGTTCCACTAGATTTTAGTTGGGGGGAATCAGAGTAAAGGGGGCTGAATACAAATGCATGCCACACATTTCAGATATTTATTTGTAAAAAAAAATCGAAAACTTAAAAAAAAATATTTTTTTTTTCCCTCCATTTTACAACTATGTGCCACTTTGTGTTGGTCTATCACATAAAATCCGTTCACATTTTGTCATGTTACAACCAAAAATGTAGATAAATTCAAGGGGTATGATTACTTTTTCAAGGCACTGTTTGTTTGTTGTTTTTTTTAAAGATAATCATACATCAAACACACCTATATTATCAGGTCCAGCAGGGTAATGAAACAATATATGCCTCACATGAAGCAATATATGCATATAATTTATATCATATTTGGTCTCTATTAAAATGTAATGCCTTTCTGTGCAATAATATATTTGTTGTCTGATTGTAAAACCATGTCATCTGGAAATATAGGTATGATTAAAATAATTGGTATTAAAGTAATTGTAAAGTCTTGTTTAAAAAAAATATATATACTTACCTGCGCTGTGAAATAGATTTTTTTTCACACTGTAGCCCAGATCCTCCTCTTCTTGGGTCCCTCTTCGGCTCTCCTGGCCCCTCAATCCTGTTGGGTGCCGCCACAGCAAGCAGCTTGCTATAGGGGCACGAGTCACAGCTTCCTGTGTCCATTCGGACACAGCTGCAGCCCCGCCCCTTTTCTATTCTCATTGACCGACTTTGACAGCAGCGGGAACGAATGGTGCCAAGCTGTTGTCTCAGCCACTGAGGAGGGGAGTCCTGGATGGCCCGAGACATTCCTACAACATCGCTGGAGCTAGAGGGACTTCAGGTAAGTATTAGGGGGCTAAGGGGCATGCTGCACACAGAAGGCTTTTTATCTTAATGCATAGAATGCATTAAGATAAAAAACCTTCTGACTTTACAACCACTTTAAGGTGTGTGTGTGTGTGCGTGTGCGCGCGTCTGCAAATAAAAATGCTCTCCAGCCACTTCAGCACACCTCTTGGACCCCTTGAATGCTTGTGTTATCTCTGTAAACACCCTTCTCGGGACCTGAAAAGATGGCTGCATTTGCAGCTAAGCTGTTCTTGCTTACCATCGATGCTATGAAGGAATGCTGAGTCAATTATGGGAACCATCACATTGGTCTTCCTCTGCAAGGCTTTTGGTCCATTTCAGGTCCGAATTCAGCCCAAAATTTAGGCTGAAATTGGACCTGAAACAGTGATAGGAGACGCATCGGACTCCTGCTGGGAGCCGCTGCGTTCTATAGTGTGAACCCAGCCTTAAACAATATTTTAAAATTGGTAAGCTGAATCTCTGAATCCTGTAATCAGAAATCAAAGATTATTTACCTCCTGTGAGGGCTACCACGTTGCTAACCTGTTCCATTCCTATATGGGTGCGGCAGACATTTTCTAAAGGTCAGAATTACACTAAAGCTGGTAATGATTTGTTTGCATTAGAACCTCTTGTGTCAACTGTCGTCTGCATCTTCAACCTTTTTTGGTCCATAAATATGAATTTTTATATATTTTGTGCAACTTTAGGGTTTTTTAACCACTTATTGACCACCCACTGTATATATACGTCGGCACTTTAAAGATGGATATCTCGGTAATAGCAGCAGGTGCTGCCATAACTGAGGTATCCATCTTTTCAGCAGGTTCGCTGCAAGATCACCATTATCGGCGGCGGGAGAGGCCCCCCTCCCCCCGCCGCTTACCGGAGCCGTCGGAAGCGGCGGAGGCGATCGGGTCCTGTGTCCTGTTTGGTATGGATACGAGTGAGGGCAAGATGGCTCCCACCCATCTCCATACCATAGCAGGTTGGAAGCGACGTCAAAACTTCACTTGCGCCCATAGCTCTTAAAGGGCCATTGTTTTTTTGTTTTTTTATTGCATTTAAGTCCAAATATGAGATCTGAGGTCTTTTTGAACCCAGATCTCATATTTAAGAGGACCTGTCATGCTTTTTTCCATTTACTAGGGATGTTTACATTCCTTGTAATAGGGAAAAAAATTACCTAATTTTTTTATTTTTTTTAAAAACCAGTTTAAAATCAATAAAATAAGAAAAATATATATTTTTTTTAAAGCGCCCTGTCCCGACGAGCTCACGCGCAGAAGCGAACGCATACGTGAGCAGCGCACACATATGAAAACTGTGTTCAAACCACACATGTTAGGTCAGGGCTTGACAAATTTTGCTTGGAATCTAGGAGCCAGCTAAAAAAGTTAGGAGCCAGGAACGTGCCCCGTCCCACCAAGCTGGCGTGCAGAAGCGAACACATACGTGAGTAGCGCCCGCATATGAAAGCGGTGTTCAAACCACACATGTGAGGTATCGCCGCGATTGGTAGAGCGAGAGCAATAATTCTAGCCCTAGGGCTCCTCTGTAACTCAAAACATGCAACGTCTAGGATTTTTTAAACGTCGCCTATGGAGATTTTAAAGAGTAAAAGTTTGTCGACATTCCACGAGCGGACGCAATTTTTAAGCGTGACATGTTGGGTATCAATTTACTTGGCATAACATTATCTTTCACAATATAAAAAAACAATTGGGCTAACTTTACTGTTGTCTTATTTTTTAATTAAAAAAAGTGTATTTATTCTCTAGGGTGTTAGAATAAAAAATATATATAATGTTTGGGGTTTCTAATTAGAGGGAAGGAGATGGCAGTGAAAACAAGCAGGGGAAGCTCCATTAGCATTGCTGATTGTCTTATCATACCAACGGCCACCACAAGATGGCACCAGATCACAGAAGCATAGGCCTGCAGAAGGCTGCAAAGCCGCGGCCTCAATTACCGGCCGGCGCGGCCCAACGCGATCGCGGGGGGAGGGGGCGCACAGAGACACTGGATACCCCAGCTGTGCCGCGCCAGGTCGCTAATTCTAGTCGCAATTGCGACCTGGTGCCCGGGGTTTGTTGAACCCTGTGTTGGGTATCGCTGTGATCGTTGGAGCGAGAGTAATAATTCTAGCCCTAGCCCTCCTCTGTAACTCAAAACATGCAACCTGTAGAATTTTTTAAATGTCGCCTATGGAGATTTTTAAGGGTAAAAGTTTGACGCCATTCCACCAGCGGGAGCAATTTTGAAGCGTGACATGTTGGGTATCAATTTACTCGGCTTAACATTATCTTTCACAATATAAAAAAAAATTGGGCTAACTTTACTGTCTTATTTTTTTAAAACAAAAAAGTGAATTTTTTTTCCCAAAAAAGTGCGCTTGTAAGACCGCTACACAAATACGGTGTGACAAAGTATTGCAATGACCGCCATTTTATTCTCTAGGGTGTTGGGAAAAAAAATGGTATAATGTTTGGGGGTTTTAAGTAATTTTCTAGCAAAAAGAATTGTTTTCAACTTGTAAACACTGAGTCTGAAAAATAGGCTCGGTCCTTAAGTGGTTAAAATTAAAAATAATATTTAGCGTAATTTGTTTATTATATCTCTATTACATGTAGATTCCAGAAATTTATTTTATTTTTTACTTTTTGAAATTTACTAAGGGCTCTTTCAGATAGGAGGGCGGTAAAAAACGGGCAGCTGAGCAGCTGTTTTACCTCCTTTACCTCCTTTTACCTCCCACTTGAATTGTAACAGTATGCTCGGACAGGGATGTACGCATGCTGGGGCTGCAATGCATTGTTGCAATTTTCACCACTTCCCACCCACCAAGAGGAGAGCCGATCAGCGGTATTTCATCACAAGAGATTTGCACAGATAATCAGGGCACTGATAGGTGGCACCCAGCAGTAATGCCAGTCAGTGCCACCTATCAGTGCTGCATATCAGTGTCCATCGGTGCTGCATATTAGTGCCTCCTCATCAGTGCTGTGTCATCCATGCAGCCTCATCAGCGCACACCAGTGAAGGAGAAAAATGTATTTACTTACAAAATTTTATAACTTTTTTCAACTTTTATGGTCTTTTTAGTTTTTAGCAAAAAATAAAAAACCCAGTGGTGATTAAATAACCCCAAAAGAAAGCGCTATCTTTAAAAAAATAAATAAAAAAAAATGATAATTTTGTTTGGGTACAGCGTTGCATGACCACACAATTGTCATTCAAAGTGCGACAGCGCTGAAAGAATAAAATTGGCCTGGGCAGGAAGGGGTTAAAAGTGCCCTGTAGGCAAGTAGTTAAAAGACCAGTTCCCTTTTAGACACAAAATAATAAATGCACATTTTTTTGCAGGTAAAAAAAATTTGCATTTATTATTTTTGCTGCAGGAGCCTGTAAAGCAATCAGTAGATCGCTGATGCCATGCAGGTCTCCTGCGGACCTGTCAGTGTATCTGTTTGCTCGTACGAGCAAGCCGATACACGCTGACAGGAAGACTCGATGAACTACTGCAATACTCACAGCGCAGTGGTAGTTCGAGAACTACAAGCCGACAGCTGCTAAGGTTGTTGGGACTTGTAGTTTTCCATTCACAGAACACTTTTTTTTTTTTTTATTTGTGACAGCTAGCGGGGGTAGAAGATCCCCCACTTGCTGTCAAAGCAGGTAGAGTGGGGGCTGGTATTTTTATAACATGGTGTACCCCGAGTATGGGTGTAACATGCTATGAAAGGTGAAATCATCCTTAACCACTTGTCCCCCGCCCACTGTCAATTGACGGCGGGCGGAGGATACTCTCGTTCTGGGAGGACGTCATATGACGTCCTCCCTTTAAAACGAGCTAGGAGGCGCGCGCCCGCCGCGTTCACAAGGCCCCGCTGCGCGTGCCCGGCGGCCGCGATTGCCGCCGGGCACCCGCGATTGCCCGGGAAACGAGCAGGAAAGTGGATCTCTGTGTGTAAACACAGAGATCCACGTCCTGTGAGGGAGGGGGGACCGATGGTGTGTCCCTTGTACATAGGGACAACCATCGGTCACCTCCCCCAGTCAGTCCCCTCCCCCCACAGTAAGAACACTTTGAGGGAACATATTTAACCCCTTGCCGCCCCCTAGTGGTTAACCCCTTCCCTGCCAATCACATTTATACAGTAATCAATGCATTTTTATAGCAGGGATCGCTGTATAAATGTGAATGGTCCCAAAAATGTGTCAAAAGTGTCCGATGTGTCCGCCGCAATATCGCAGTCACAATAAAAAATCACAGATCGCCGCCATTACTAATAAAAAAATAAAAATGCTATAAATCTATCCCCTATTTTGTACACGCTATAATTTTTGCGCAAACCAATCAATACGCGCTTATTGTGAGAAAATTGGTACCTATAGCAATGCCCTTCCTATATACCACCACTGCGCTTGTGAAATATACAGACCTATACTAATAAAGCAGCCACCTTAAAAAATAAATATGACATAAACAGTGTATAATCCAAAGGACCCCACCCGGTGGCGCTATAAGAACAGTCTCCCCCTATGTCCGTACCCAATGGACTAAGAGAAATAATGTTCAAATTAGGGCTGCAACGATTAATCGATATTATCGATAATAATCGATAATGAAAATCGTTGTCAACGATTTTCATTATCGATTAGTTGGTCCGCACCTTGCAAAAATCCTTCCCTCCTGTGTACTGTAATCCTGTGTCTCCTTCCTGTGTCCTCGGCGCTGTGACCAGGCACGTCCTTGCCGCTGCACGTCCGCGGCGCGCCTCTCCTCCTTGCTGACGTCATTCCCACAGATCTTAGCCCCGCCTGCTGCTGCCTCGATGGAACAGAGAGGCGAGGGCGAGAAGCTGTGAGGAGACTGAGCCGAGCTGCAGTGTGAAAAAAGGTAGCGGCTAGCAGCTAAGTAAAAAAAGTACACAGCACCCACAAACAGTACACATTGTCAGTGCCCCAATTTATGTATTCCGGGGGGGGGGAAGTGCCCCATCATTGGTTTTCCTGGGAGGGAGGGGGGAGAATAGTAATAGCCCCATTGGTGTTTCTGGGGGAGAGGGGAATAGTGCCCCATTGGTGTTTCTTGGGGGATGATAGTGCCCCATTGGTGTTTCTGGGGGAGAGGGGAATAGTGCCCCATTGGTGTTTCTTGGGGGATGATAGTGCCCCATTGGTGTTTCTGGGGGAGAGGGGAATAGTGCCCCATTGGTGTTTCTTGGGGGATGATAGTGATTCATTGGTGTTTCTGGGGGGGATAGTGCCCCGTTGGTGTTTCTGGGGGGGATAGTGCCCCGTTGGTGTTTCTGGGGGGGATAGTGCCCCGTTGGTGTTTCTGGGGGGGATAGTGCCCCGTTTGTGTTTCTGGGGGGGATAGTGCCCCATTGGTGTTTCTGGGGGGGGGGGGGGTAGTGCCCTATTGGTGTTTCTGGGGGGGGGTAGTGCCCCATTGGTGTTTTCTAGTGGGGATAGTGCCCTATTGGTGTTTCTGGGGGGGGTAGTGCCCCATTGGTGTTTCTGGGGGGGGGGTAGTGCCCCATTGGTGTTTCTGGGGGGGGATAGTGCCCCATTGGTGTTTCTGGGGGGGGATAGTGCCCCATTGGTGTTTATGGGGGGGGATAGTGCCCCATTGGTGTTTATGGGGGGATAGTGCCCCATTGGTGTTTATGGGGGGGATAGTGCCCCATTGGTGTTTATGGGGGGGATAGTGCCCCATTGGTGTTTATGGGGGGGATAGTGCCCCATTGGTGTTTATGGGGGGAATAGTGCCCCATCATTGGTGTCCCCGGGAGGAATAACGCCCCGTCATTGGTGTCCCCGGGAGGAATAACGCCCCGTCATTGGTGTCCCCGGGAGGAATAACGCCCCGTCATTGGTGTCCCCGGGAGGAATAACGCCCCGTCATTGGTGTCCCCGGGAGGAATAACGCCCCGTCATTGGTGTCCCCGGGAGGAATAACGCCCCATCATTGGTGTCCCCGGGAGGAATAACGCCCCGTCATTGGTGTCCCCGGGAGGAATAACGCCCCGTCATTGGTGTCCCCGGGAGGAATAACGCCCCGTCATTGGTGTCCCCGGGAGGAATAACGCCCCGTCATTGGTGTCCCCGGGAGGAATAACGCCCCGTCATTGGTGTCCCCGGGAGGAATAACGCCCCATCATTGGTGTCCCCGGGAGGAATAACGCCCCATCATTGGTGTCCCCGGGAGGAAGAACGCCCCATCATTGGTGTCCCCGGGAGGAATAACGCCCCATCATTGGTGTCCCCGGGAGGAATAACGCCCCATCATTGGTGTCCCCGGGAGGAATAACGCCCCATCATTGGTGTCCCCGGGAGGAATAACGCCCCATCATTGGTGTCCCCGGTAGGAATTAATTATTACTTTTAAATAAACGAATAAATGGCACATTCAGTTTTTTTTATGATTTTATCTGATTAATCGATTAATCGAAAAAATAATCGGCCGATTAATCGATTATGAAAATAATCGTTAGTTGCAGCCCTAGTTCAAATAAATACAAAATAACTTAAATTACACCTGTGACATAAGTGAAAATGTGCACAAACTAAATAAAGTCCACACAATGTGTTATTAAATCCAAATGCGTGTAAAATCTTCCAAATCTTCCACCACACACAGTGTTCAGTGATCCCGCTCCCGTCAGATGGACACTCACCACAGTAAGTTGCCTCGCACTCTCGTGCTTGGCGTGTAAACGTAAATAAATCTCACAAAGCTGTGCAATCGATCCACCAAGTTCCAAACAAGTGTTTATAAGGGATTACTCCATATGCAAAAATAAAAAGGCTCCAAATAGTGTAATACCGTAAAATCAGTTTTAATACCACACCAAATACACACTCCAAATTTTGCACTCACATAAAACCAAACTTTATGAACGTTTAAAACACTGCAACTCCACAAATGCACCAAAAGCGAGTATATAGGTCGCGGCAGACCTTCGGTAATCTCACTAATATCTCACCGCCTTCCTGCTGCCGCTCACTATCCGTCCGCTGCTAAGCTTGATCCTATGACGTCACACGTTCCGTCAGACGTCTGTCGCATAGCCACGCGCTTATTGCGATTTTTTTTTTTTTTTTTTTTTACCAAAAATATGTAGAAGAATACGTATCGGCCTAAACTGAGGAAAATTGTATTTAAAAAAAAAAAAAATGGGTATTTATTATAGCAAAAAGTAAAAAAATAGGATTTTTATAACAGCTTACCTGT
This sequence comes from Rana muscosa, assembly GCA_029206835.1. Classification (NCBI taxonomy): domain Eukaryota; kingdom Metazoa; phylum Chordata; class Amphibia; order Anura; family Ranidae; genus Rana; species Rana muscosa. The sequence goes on from CM055123.1 coordinate 110,120,536, forward strand.
AAAATCCTTTTCTTGGAGTACACCACGGGACACAGAGCTAGTCATTACATAATGGGTTAAGGGTCACCAGCGGTGATTGGACACTGGCACAACCAATGGAAGACAGTTCCCCTCCATATAACCCCTCCCATCAGGGAAGTACCTCAGTTTTGTAGCAAAGCAGTAAGGTTCCCATAAGAAGGGGGGGACCTCTGTGTCCCGTGGTGTACTCCAAGAAAAGGATTTTACAGGTAAGCTGTTATAAAAATCCTATTTTCTTTATCGTACACCACGGGACACAGAGCTAGTCATTACATAATGGGACGTCCCAGAGCAATGCTCATATGAAGGGGGGGAGACACAGATCAAAACAGGCCGCTTGCGGACCAGAAGCCCTATACTGCTGCCTGCAGCACACTTCGCCCAAAGGCGGAATCCTCATGTCCTTTCACATCTATTTGATAGAATTTGGAAAATGTATGGACTGAAGACCAAGTTGCAGCTTTACAGATCTGAGCCATCGAAGCCTGGTGGTGCACTGCCCATGAAGCACTTATCGCCCTGGTAGAGTGCGCCTTAACAGGAAAAGGAGGAGTCCTGTTCTTTAAACCATAAGCTTGAACAATTACTTGTCTAATCCACCTGGAAATGGTGGATTTTGATACCGCTTGGCCCTTCTTGGGCCCATCTGGTAAAATAAACAAAACATCTGTTTTACGTATCTGAGCGGTTGCTTGCAGATACACCTTTACCGCTCTCACTGGATCTAGAGAGTGTAATAATTTTCCCCCGCCGTCCGCGGGTTTGGAAAAAAGGAAGGCAGAACAATGTCTTGATTCAAGTGAAAAGCCGACACCACCTTAGGTAGAAAAGCCGGATGGGGTCGTAGTACGATTTTGTCCTTGTGACAAATTAGATAAGGCTCTTTACAAGAAAGAGCTGCTAGCTCTGATACTCTCCTAGCAGAAGCTATAGCAATCAGAAAGGCCAACTTCCTACTTAATATAATTAAAGGAATATGGCGAATAGGTTCAAAAGGTTGCTTTTGCAACACTGACAATACCAAATTCAAATCCCATGGACACAAGGGAGTCCTAACTGGAGTATTTATCCTCAGTACCCCCTTAATGAATGTCCGAACTAGGGAGTGAGAGGCCAATGGTCTCTGAAAGAAGACGGATAGAGCCGATATTTGCCCTTTGATGGTGCTAAGGCCTAAATTCATATCCACTCCTAACTGGCAAAAAGCAAGAATCCTACTTATTTCATACTTCTGAGGATTCCAACATCTGGATTCACACCAGGAAACGTATGCTCTCCAGACTCTCTGATAGATGAGTCTGGAGGCTGGCTTTCTAGCATTAATGAGCGTAGAAAGAGCCGGACCAGAGACCCCTCTCTTTTTAAAAATGTGGGTCTCAGCAGCCAGGCCGTCAACTTTAGCCTTTGTAAGGAAGGGTGGAATACTGGACCCTGTGACAGCAGGTCATGTCGGAGTGGAAACTTCCAGGGCCTTCCTATCGCCGTTTTTACAATCTCGGCGTACCAAGGCCTCCTGGGCCAGTTTGGGGCCACTAGGATTACTGGTATTCCCTCCTCCTTGATCCTGCGAAGCAGTCTTTGTAGAAGAGGGATCGGAGGGAATGCCTAGATCAGTGAGAACTGATTCCATGGAGTTATTAGAGCGTCTGTATTATTAGAGCGTCTGTCCCGTAGGCTAGAGGATCTCTCGTTCTGGACACAAAGTTGTCCAATTTCTTGTTGAACCTGGCAGCTAGCAGGTCTACATCTGGGTTTCCCCATCTCAGACATATGGCCTGAAAGATCTCGGGGTGAAGAGACCACTCCCTGGTAGCAGCTGCTGACGACTCAGGTAGTCTGCTTGCCAATTTTCCATCCCTGGAATGAAGATTGCAGAAAGGCAAGGTACATGCTCTTCTGCCCATGCCAGGATCCGGTTCACCTCTCTTTGGGCTGCCCGACTGCGGGTGCCTCCTTGGTGATTGATGTAAGCTACTGCAGTAGCATTGTCGGATTGAACCCGAACTGGGTAGCCCTGTAACCTGTATGTCCAGGTTTTGAGGGCTAGATATACCGCCCGGATCTCTAGCACATTGATGGGCAGGATCCCCTGAGTCTTGGCCCAGGTTCCCTGGGTAGAAGCCTCCTCGAATACTGCACCCCAGTCCGATAGGCTGGCATCCCTAGATACCACCTTCCAGGCCACTGGGAGGAAGGACTTTCCCTTCCGTAAATTCCTGGCTTCTAGCCACCAATCGAAGCTGTGGCGTACTTGTGAGGACAGGTGCATGGGTATATCCAGAGCTTGGCTCTTCCTGTTCCAGGAAGCTAAAATATTGCCTTGAAGTAGTCTCAAATGAAACTGGGCGTAAGGGACCGCCTCGAAGGAGGCTACCATCTTTCCCAATAGTCTCATGCAAAGGCGAATAGACGGCCTCTTATTTGCTTTGACCTTGTGGATCAGGTCTTTCAGAGACTGTATCTTCGGTTCTGGCAGGTATACCCCGTTTTGGGCTGTATCTATGATCATGCCCAGGTGCCCTATCCTTCTTTGGGCCTGGAGAGAGGATTTTTGTAAATTTATAATCCATCCTAAATGCTCCAGGTATCCTACTGTAGTGTGTACAGCGTGACCCAATCCGTCCTTTGACTGATCTATTACTAGTAGATCGTCCAGATAGGCTGTTACCGCAATGCCCCGTGTTCTTAGGTTTGCTAACAGAGGAGCTAGCACCTTTGTGAATACTATGGGCGCGGTGGCTACACCAAACGGCAGAGCCACAAATTGAAAGTGGCGATCTTCTACCGCAAACCTTAGGAATCTTTGGTGAGCGGGGAGGATGGGTATGTGTAAATGTGCGTCCTTGATATCTATGGGCGCCATGAATTTTCCGCCCTTTAAAGTGGCGGCCACGGATCGGATCGTTTCCATTCGAAAATGGCGATCGTTCAGGAACCGATTTAGGGATTTTAGATCCAGGATGGGTCTGACATCTCCATTTGGCTTTGGAATCACAAAGAGGTTTGAGTAAAAACCTGAACCTCGCTCTTTTTGGGGTACGTCTGTAACTACCCCTTGAGCCATTAAGTGATTCAAACCTTTGAAAAAGGATTCTCTTTTTTGTGGATCCTTGGAGAGTCTTGAACCTCGGAATTGAGAAGGTGGGATCTCTCGAAATTCCAGTTTGTACCCTGAGGATATTGTGGATACTACCCAATTGTCCTGGATTTCTGACCACCAAGTCGCTCAGAACTGACAAAGCCTTCCTCCCACTCGGCCGAGCGGGGGCGCCCCTTCACTGAGAGGCTTTGGGGGCTTGCTTATTAGCTCTTGCACCCCACGGCTTCTTGTTCTTCTGAGCTTGCCCCTTGGCTTTTGTGGGCGGCTAAAACAGGCCGCCGCCACTGGTTGGAGTCAGATTTCCCGGGAGCTGGGGAGAGAGAGCGTTTAAAACAAGATCTCTTGTTTTTCTTTCTCTCAGGTAAAAGTCGTTTTACCACTTGATATCTTCTGTATATATTTTTCTAAATCTTCCCCAAATAGGCGTTCGCCATGGAACGGGAACTTGCCAACAGCTTTTTGCATGGGGTCTCCGCTGACCAATGCTTAAGCCAAAGTACTCTGCGCATCTGTACCAGCTGGAGTGTAAGGCGTGATGCCTGTATGATAGAATCTCTCATGGCATCCACTGTGAAGCATAAGGCTTTAGGCAAATTTTCCCAATTTCTAGCCTGCTCTGAAGGCAGTTCCTTCAGCCCCTGCTTTACCTGTTGGCTGATGACCTGACACATACCGACTTCTGCTACTGCAGGTTGGGTAATTGAGCCGGCCAAAAGGAAGGAGGATTTCAACTTCCTCTCAGAAGGATCTTTTAAACCCTTGTACATTATCCACCGGACATGTCAGGTTTTTATTTACACAAGAAATAGCCGCAACTACCGCAGGCAGGCTCCATTTCTTTAAAAAAATTTCCCCCATAGGATAAAGAATGTTAAACCTTTTTGGAGGTGAGAAACGCTTATCTGGATGTTGCCAGTTTGCGTATATTAGATCCTCTAGTAACGGATGAACCGGAAAGGAGCATGCACCTTGCAGGGATCTTAATGACCCTAGGGAGGAGACAGGTAATTCCGTTACCTCCGCAGAGGTTAACTTAAATGCACTGCTATAGCATTGTACCTGTGACCTTAAAATCTGGCTCCTCATCCTCTGCTGATGTAGCCTCCTCCTCCTCATCCTCCTCCCTCAGGTACTTCTGAAGGGAGGTCCAATACTGGAAGAGACCTGCTTCGCTTATTGTCCTTTTTAGAGGACTTAGCGATTAAGGTAGCAATTTTTTCCTCCAGATTATTTAGGGCAGCTGATAAAGTGTCCTCAGTGACATATACAGGCCCAGGCTTCACTGGGGAAGCCGCCATACCTGACAGAGGTAATGGCTCATCCTGAACAGGTGCATTTGGCAACACAGGAGAGGAAGGTACCGAGTCAGCACAGCTAGAGCCTCCTCTCAGGCGGTGGTGCTTTCTTATCTCTTTTTGTCCGTATTACTTCCCCTGGAAGGCTTACTGTTTAGACAAAATACAAGGTACCTAAATGCATATACTACCGTGTTCAGTTTAGCAAATACATTAAGTATGCAACTTTTAACACATAACTATGCATAACATGGATGTCTTCTAGGAAGTACCCAATCCAACCACATGGAGTCTTACGTCCCTGTATAGCTGCTGTGTTTCTCTGCCAGGAACAAGAGAACTAACGAGCTTGCTTGCTGCTGCAGTGCTTCTCACACTGACAGTCTTTTAAATTTGGCGCCGTTTCTGTGCCTGCGCGCGCCACGCGCACGCCTTCGCCCCCCCCCTCCGATAAAGCGCGCTCCCGGCCCTTAGCGCTATGGCGGTGGCCATAGTGAGAGAGGACTCTCATCAGCCCTTGTTCCCACTTACCTGCATCTGCAGGTGTCTGGTCGGCCACCGAAAGGAGGATCGGGGTGCCCCAGCAAGCTCAGCAGCGGAGGTGACGAGCAGTGTACTTCGCCGAAGCCGACACTGAACAGAGTGAGGTGAGTATATTCAGCTCTTTACTCCCCCCAGTGGTGGAAAAAAAGAAGACATCCATTTTTTGAAAAAGGTCCCAACCTAGTTATGGACCTTCTAATCTCACCTTATCCACGCTGCAGGTTTTTCTGCTGAAAGATTTCAGACAGATACCAAACTTCACCCTTCACGGTGGGCTATGTGTGCCAACCTTCAGGGATATGGGTTCCTATTTAAAGGATACCTCTCCCCTGGGCCTTGTACAAGACTCTTACCAGGACTTTATAGCGAAATAGCGAAAGTGCTGGATCTTAGAGCCCAGTCCTCCGAAGAGAGACATTACAGGCGACGCCTCATGGATGAGGCCCGGATCCCATCCAGATTCAGCTCATTTGTAGGCGTCTTGGATGGATCCGAAAGCATAGCTCTTTTACCCCCAGAGGGTCTCTTTGGTAGAGCTTTCCTTTAGCACCTCCTAACGCGTCCAACACCTTTCGACACTGGCGAAAAAACTGAGGTACTTCCCTGATGGGAGGGGTTATATGGAGGGGAACTGTCTTCCATTGGTTGTGCCAGTGTCCAATCACCGCTGGTGACCCTTAACCCATTATGTAATGACTAGCTCTGTGTCCCGTGGTGTACGATAAAGAAATAGTGTTTTTTTTCCAAACTGGACGCTATTCTTTTGTTTATAGCGCAAAAAATAAAAACCGCAGAGGTGATCAAATACCACCAAAAGAAAGCTCTATTTGTGGGAAAAAAAGGACACAAATTTTGTTTGGGAGCCACGTCGCACGACCGCGCAATTGTCATTCAAAGTGTGACAGCGCTGAAAGCTGAAAAATGGCTTGGGCAGGAAGGGGGTTTTCGTGCACAGTAGAGAAGTGGTTAAACTCAGGCTGCAGAGTTTGACAGGCAGCACCACAAACTCACCCACGTTCAAGTGCAAACCAAATGCTCAGCTTGTAGTTACAGCGCGGTCCTGCAATGCAAAATTGGCATATGGCAATTTAGAAATAAAATCTACTGCTATTCTGCCCTCTGAAGAGCTATACACCACGGGAGGTAAGCAGTACTGCTAATTTTAAAGTAGCCTTATTTTTTACTTGCAGGCATCGAGCAACAAACTGAGGCCCAGATAACCGCTAGCTGCTGACTTTTAATATTAGGACACTTACCTGTCCAGGAATCCTGCTATGTCAGCGCCCCAGCCGATTTTTCAATTGGCTCTCGGATGCTGCCGCCGCCATTCCTTGTAAGAGGAACCGGCAGTGAAGACTTGCGGGTTCACAGCCGACTCCCTACTGCACTTTCTAAATGGCCCAGTGGCGAGGAGGGGGGGCCGAACTCCTAGGAGACCTCACGGCAAGGTCTCCAAGAAGTGGGGATGAGTACCTGTCACCCCTTTTGGGTGGAGCTCCGCTTTAACTCACTATCCAAATGGCTTATTTGTAAAGGAGTGCTTCTAAGCTAGCAGGCAGTGCTGGGATTTCTGATCAGAAAGCACAGCATGCTTTACAAAATGGTATGAGGAATGACGATGACGTGTAGAATGATTTAGCTTGTACTTTTTTTTTCCTTGATATTTTTATAGTTTGAATGTAGTTATTGTGGTCCTAAGGGTGAAACCCAACTGAACTGTGTAGACACCGCTCCCATCACATCACTGTATGACAATCGACACTCGACAGTTGATAGCTATTTACATCACATACATGCTTTAAAATAACATGAAAGATTTACATTTGCAAGAAAATGACCAGGATGAGAGGGTTCTATAGAAAATCCTTTTCATGTACCTAGATTCTCTCACTCGCCTGCCCTTATTTTCTCTTGGTGAATTGACCAAAATGTAAATAGAAATGAAGAATCTTTCAGCAATCCGATCCGAGAACAGTTTGTTCTGTATGTGACTCGCTCTCCTGTGTAGCGTATAAAGCGGTGTACATCCTCCTCATCCACCATCTTTCACAGCTGGCGGCGACAATAACACAATGTTCACCTGAAGACTGACAGCTGAAATTGACCTGTAGCTGTAATTTGTGTCTCTTGTAAAATACGGTCCAGGTTACACACTACAGTGATTTTATTGGACATCACTAAGAGTTTTATTTATTGCTGTTCTGATTAAACTGTGAGCCAATCACATGAGAAGAAATGGATATCTCTTGCATACAGAACACTCCCAATATTATGCTGATTGCCATGGTTTCAAGGAAATAACACCAGAATTTTATGGCAGATTTAGAAAATCAGATGGCTGCAGATTGAAAGGTAACTGTTTAATAAAATGAGTGCAGCAGTAATTTAGATTGCATCATTTTTAATGAAAGTGGAATTTTCCTTTGAGAGGTTATTATATTTGGCGTACACAAGCCGTTCATGTTAACTTGCCAAATGAGATGTAAAGCTGGCCTTTTTTTTAGGCAAAGCATATAAACAAACAAAAATATATTTAACTGGTATGATCCGGCAAGTTTCTTACAAACGTAAACTAAAAGTAAGATCCCGTAATAACCTCCAATGGATCATCCGCACTCCTCATACCTGCCATCTGTGAAAGCTGCCTAATCATGTCATAAGATAGATGGTTTATTCCAGTGCGGCTTTGAAATCTCGCTACTTCAGGGCAATTTCAAAGACGCAAATCAGTGCGATTTGCACCTCTGATTTCATTGCGGCTTGCGACTTAATTTAACAAAAGTCTATGCATGTTGCAATAAAATTGGAAAAAAGTAGTGCAGGAGCTTTTTACAAAGTCACTGCAGCATAAGTAGTGCCAATTTGAATGGTTCCATTGCCGGCAATGGGGTGCGACTTGTCATACGATTTGGAACTGTTAAATCTCATGACAAATCGCACCAGTGTGAACCAGGGCCAAGTATTACTGGTAATCAATAGGATCACAAATAAACACAACCTCAGATCACACAAGTGTATGGGTAACCCGACACTAATTGGGAAAAGAATGATCTAAGGATGGAATGTTGCCAGGTGATCTGGAGGGGAAGCTCCAGCTAATGCAAAAATGGGAGAGAAAAAACACAAATTCTGCATATTGTAGTAAGCCAAATCCAGAAAATGTATTCAAAAATGCACTGATGGGTTAAACCAACTGACAGATGGTAAAATACCGCAGTGTCATTGCACAGTGAGGAAGACTCCAATCTCTGATAGGGACACCTGTGCCTCGGCCAAAACCATAAATGATCCAGTGAAGGCAGAACACCAGTACTGCTGTGAGATGGATTGGACCGCCGACTGGCTTGGACATGCAGGCGTGAAACCATGATCCACCCTTCTCTGACATCGCCCTTGGAAATGCGCGCTAGAACGCGTTTCAAGGTATCGCCTTCAGAATTATTTTCTTTAAGGTCATCACAGAGGACATGGTGGCATTCTTTACGTCTGGAGGGAAAGAGATTTCATCTCCAAATATGGAAAGGCTTCTTCACAGTAAGAGCTGTGGAAATGTGGAATAGGCTCCCTCAAGAGGTGGTTCTGTCCAGCTCAGTAGATTGCTTTAGAAAAGGCCTGGGGGGAGGGTGGGGGGTGTTTGCCTTACTCTGGATCAACTGTAGGTAAAGGATTGTAAATATGGAGGTTTTCTATTTGTGTGTTTTTTTTTCTATGTTGGTTGAACTGGATGGACTTTTTTTCAACCTGATTCACTATGTATCTCATCTCTTTCTCAGGGGCTGAGTCTTATCTTTCTCCAGAGAAATGTCACTCACTACACCACCAGTAGGATATGGGCAATTTGTCAGATGACACACCTATAAGAAGGCAGTCTCCATACTAACTAAACATTGCACCAAGTCTCCGCAATGTAAAGTCCCATACACACGGCCCGAATGTTGGGAGACCAGGGTTGGTTAAAAAAAAAAACGGCCGACCTTCGGCCCGCTTGTATGTCGGATGTGCATTCTGGAAAACCAGCAGCCGCCCGACTCCCAATCAGCGCTTTAAGCCAATGGCAGAGTGCGCTGATCGGAGCGTTCTGGGGGAAGGATTTTTTTGCATTTTACTGTAAATATGAGATCTGAGGTCTTTTTGACCCCAGATCTAATATTTAAAAGGTCCTGTCATGTTTTTTTTTCTATTACAAGGGATAGGAATATTACTTGTAATAGGAATAAAAGTGACCTAATTTTTTTTTTTTTTTTAGAACAGTGAAAAAATTTAAGGTAAAATAGTTAAGAAAAAAGGTATCGCCGTGATTGGTAGAGCGAGAGCAAAAATTCTAGCCCTAGACCTCCTCTGTAAGAAATTCTACAGGTTGCATGTTTTGAGTTAAACGTCGCCTATGGAGATCTTTAAGGGTAAAAGTTTGTCGCTATTCCACAAGCGGACACAACTTTGATACCCAACATGTCACGCTTCAATTTACTCGATGTAACATTATCTTTTATAATATAAAAAAAAAATTGGGCTAACTTTACTGTTTACTTATTTTTTTAATAAAAAAAAGGGATATTTTTCCTAACCAAAAGTGCGCTTGTATAACTGCTGCACAAATACGGTGTGACAAAGTATTGCAACAACCGCCATTTTATTCTCTAGGGTGTTAGAAAAAAAATTACATATAATGTTTGGGGGTTCCAAGTAATTTTCTAGCAAAAAAAAAAACAACTGTTTTTAACTTGTAAACACCAAATCTCAGAGGCTCGGTCCTTTAGGGGGTTGTAAACCCTCCTGTTTTTTCACCTTAATACATCCTATGCATTAAGGTGAAAAAACTGTCAGTCACCGCCCCCCAGCCCCCACCGTTTTACTTGCCTGAGCCCTGGAAAGTCTTGCGGTGAAAGTCTCGCGGTGAGGATGAGCCGTCTCTCTTCCTGGGGTTCTCGGCTCTTGAGTGGATAGATTGATAGATAGATTGATAGCAGCGCAGCCATTGGCTCCCGCTGCTGTCGATCAAATCCAACGACGCGGGCGATGGGGCCGAGTCCTGCATTCGGCAGCTATGGACGCCAAATGCTGGACTCGGGAGCGCGCCTGCAAGGTAACCCCCCCCCGGGAGACGCTTCTCCTAGGGGGTTATCTGATGCGGGGAGGAGCTGCAAGAGCTGCCGGGGGACCCCAGAAGATGGCATTTGGGGCCACTCTGTGCAAAACAAACTGCACAGTGGAGGCAAGTATGATATGTATGTTTAAAAAAAAAAAATACTTGAACCTTTAGTATCACTTTAAGTGGTTAAAATTTTTTGCTGGTCTTGCAAATCGCTCTCATGCCAAGTTACTCAAACTAAGGTTTTACTGTACTTTAACCACTTCCCGCCCAGTCGATAGGAGATTGACGTCCGGGAAGTGGTTGTGTTATCCACACTGGACGTCTATTGACGTCCTGCAGGATAACAGCCGCCGCGCGCCCGGGGGGGGCACGCATCGTGGCGATCGGTGGAGTGGTGTGTCAGTCTGACACACCGCTACACTGATCTTGGTAAAGAGCCTCCGGTGCCCGTCAGTGACGCCTCATCGGTGCCCGTCAGTGACGCCTCATCGGTGCCCGTCATTGACGCCTCATCGGTGCCCGTCATTGAAGTAGAAAAGGTACTTATTTACAAAACAAATTAACAGAAACAAAGGAAAACATTTTTTTTTCAAAATTTTCACTCTTTTTTTTTATTTGTTGTACAAAAAATTAAAATCGCAGAGGCGATCAAATACCACCGAAAGAAAGCTCTATTTGTGGGAACAAAATGATAAAAAATACCACAATGTGTGATGCCCAGCAATACCAGCCACCAGTGTCATCAGTGCCACCTATCAGTGCCCGTCCGTGCCACCTATCAGTGCCGCCCGTGAGTGCCGCCCGTGAGTGCCGCCTCATCGGTGCCCGTGAGTGACGCCTCATCGGTGCCCGTGAGTGACGCCTCATCGGTGCCCGTGAGTGACGCCTCATCGGTGCCCGTGAGTGACGCCTCATCGGTGCCCGTGAGTGACGCCTCATCGGTGCCCGTGAGTGACGCCTCATCGGTGCCCGTGAGTGACGCCTCATCGGTGCCCGTGAGTGACGCCTCATCGGTGCCCGTGAGTGACGCCTCATCGGTGCCCGTCAGTGACGCCTCATCGGTGCCCGTCAGTGACGCCTCATCGGTGCCCGTCAGTGACGCCTCATCGGTGCCCGTCATTGAAGTAGAAAAGGTACTTATTTACAAAACAAATTAACAGAAACAAAGGAAAACATTTTTTTTTCAAAATTTTCACTCTCTTTTTTTATTTGTTGTACAAAAAATTAAAATCGCAGAGGCGATCAAATACCACCGAAAGAAAGCTCTATTTGTGGGAACAAAATGATAAAAAATTTGTTTGGGTAGAGTGTAGCATGACCGCGCAATTGTCATTCAAATTGCGACAGCGCTGAAAGCTCAAAATTGGCTTGGGCAGGAAGGTGTATGTGCCTGGTATTGAAGTGGTTAAAGGGGCCTAGTTAATTTTGATAAAACTTAGCCTCTTGATGCTTGCAGATGAGTCTTGTGAGCTTTTGGGTCATAGTTCCACCTACCATACTAAATGGTCTCTTGGATAAAGGAGGTGGGCAGGACAGAAAAGCCTGTTTATGGAAAACTGAGCCTTTCTGAACCACTGGCCCAGCTTGCCCACCCAGTGATCATTGGGGTTAAAGCGATATTAAACCCAAAAGCAAACATTTATTATATTTGCAGCTTACCAATTCTTAGATGTGATGGCTGCATTTGTTTTCTTTTCTAGGCTATTCTCTTCTAGTAAATCAGCCAGTAGGTCTGTTGCTTTTTTTCAGCAGACCAAGCTGTCCTCTCAATGTGGCATTTACCACTGACTGGTGCTTACAATGGTCTGTTTTTATTTATTCATATAAAACCTTTATCCCAAAAGAAAAAACTGTTGCTGCAATGGCTTGTGTGATTGCAGTGTGAGATGGAGTTTGGATTCAGTTTGTTAGTGTATCTAAATCTGCTACTATACCGAACACTTCCCTCCCCCCAGACTCACAGTGCTGTTGTCTAAAGGTGTTCCTGTGCGCCTTCATCCAGAATGGGGCACCCTAATACAGAAATTGGATGAAATGACAAAAGACTATGCTCGCAACCCCCTTAGGCTCCATTCACACATTTGCAGTTTGAATCGCAAGCGTAATCGCGGAAAAGCGCGTTTGCAAAGCCAAAATTTCTTAACACCCTAAACACAGTGCTTCTTTTGGGTGAAACACATTGTGCAATTTTGTTTGCTCGATTGCAGTGTGATTTGTCACGCAACAATTGGTGTTGCGTGCCAAATTGCACTGCAATTGCGCAAACAAAATCGCACGATGCATGTACGTTAAGTATTGCAGATGTACAGTACATGTAAAAAATAAAAAAAGCCCACATTAGTGTGAAATCCTTAAACAAACTTTTTTTAATATCTACCAAATGTACTTACATGGTTAAAATGTCTCCATGCTTGATGAGAATGGTGAAGGCCATGTCTCTATGCGTTTCGTCAAGACGTCAGCTTCGTGTCTTGGGCATAATTGTGATCAGCGGGGACAAAGACAACAGTAAAAACATGATATATGTCCTAATCCTTCTCTATTCTAAAAAGTTTTGGATATAGATGTATTCTATCCAGGTCTAAAAAAAAGTTTTGGATGTAGATCTGCTTCAATAGAGAATTGTAGTGAAGGGGGGTTGATATTGGTAGGAGGGAAGTAATGCTTTTATAAGATATACTCTCACTTGTATTTTTTTACTACATACTAACATAAAATGTGTTGTGTCGTCAGGGATGCTGGCATTAGAGATGCTGGGACGCAGAGCTCACAATGACCACCCCAACAACTTCTCCAGAAGCCCCCCATACACAGAAGATGTCAAGTGGCTGCTAAGTTTAGCCGCCAAGTTAGGTAAGGTTGTTTAATGATGTATCATGGGCTGGACCTGCTGAACGATAAGCTGCCTTACTCTCCGCAGCTAAAATATTCAATCCTGTGTTGAATGCAGTAAATGCCAAGCTTCTCCGATTGCAGCAGCCACTTTGCTGTAATGAGACCAAGTTTATGCATCCTCTGTTAACTGACCTTTTCAGAGAATGCTTGTGCTGGATGGGGGAGTGTTCTGCTTGTCACACTGAAATGACATTGTACGTGTTGGGTGTCTCTTCTATTCATTAATGGGTTAATCAAACAATGACTTCACCAGGCTCTTTGGGTGTTATTCTGTAAGTGGAGGTCTGTTGTACTAACCAATCAAATGTCACATTTCATATTTCAACCTGCATTAACCACTTCCGCTCTTGGGCTTTAAACCCCTGTGGATTGAACATTTTCACTGTGTGCCTGTTTATATAGCGATAAAGTATAACTAAAGGTAAAAAAAAAAAATAAAAAAAAAATTGTTTTGGAGTGGAGATGGAGGGATTAGACCCCTTGCCAGTTTTTATTTGTCTGTCTGCCCCCGTTAGGGAGATTCACCCTCTCAATTTGTCCTGTTTACCATTATTGTTGAAAGTGAAAGTAAATCCCACATTTTGGGTTGTCCCCAGAAATAATAGACGGGAAATCTTCCAATTGGGTCGCCAAGAGACTCCCTTAATTTGCAGGGCTTTCCTCTCACTTCCTGTTTGGCTATGGGCCAGGAAGTGAAGGGAAATCTCTGCAATGGGACACAGATGATGAAAAAAAAAAAAAATCTGATGGGTTAAATTGCCTAAAATTCAACTTTAAAGCAGAGTTTCACCCAAAAATGGGACTTCCGCTTTGAGTGAAGATGACCCCCTGACATACCACATTTGGCATGTAATTTTTTTGGGGGGAGGGGCGGAGACCCTCTTTTTAGGGGCATCCAGCTCCCACTTCCTCCCCGGGGCTCCGCGACGCCGGAAGTAAGAGCACCTCTCCCCCTCCGTGCAATCTTCTGGGACACGTCACAGAAGATTGCCCGGCCAATCACAGCGCGTGCCCGGCTGTGAAGCCCCAGCCGGGCACCCACTGTCAGAATTGCGGTGCCGGGGAGAGGATTGGGGCTTAGTTCGCCCACATCCCTGGACCGTGGGACAGGCGAGTTTCCGATTATTAAAAGTCAGCAGCTACACTTTTATATGGGTGGAACTCCACTTTAAGATAATCTACACATTGCTTTATGGGGGACAAACTAGGCTTTCTTTAGGCAATATTTTCGATGTAATCTGTAGATTTATAGATTATAACTTCCTCCACCCCAAACACGCTCATCCATGTCTTTATGGACCTTGCTTTGGGCACTGGTGCGAAGTCATGTTGGAACAGAAAGGGGCCGTCCCCAAACTGTTCCCACAAAGTTGCGAGCATGAAATTGTCTTGGTATGCTGACGCCTTAAGAGTTCCCTTCACTGGAACTAAGGGGCCAAGCCCAACCTCTGAAAAACAACCCCACACCATAATCCCCCCCCCCTTCACCAAATGATTTGGACCAGTGCACAAAGCAAGGTCCATAAAGACATGAATGAGCAAGTTTGGGCTGGAGGAACTTGACTGGCCTGTCCTGACCTCAACCCGATAGAACACCTGTGGGATGAATTAGAGCAGAGACTGTGAGCCAAACCTTCTCGTCCACATCAGTGCCTGACCTCACAAATGTGCTTCTGGAAGAATGTCAAAACATTCCCATAGACACACTTCTAACGCCTTCCCAGAAGAGTTGAAGCTGTTATATTTGTAATAGTGGGCCAACTCAAAATTGAACCCTACAGACTAAGACTGGGATGCCATTAAAGTTCCTGTGTGTGTGTAAAGGCAGGTGTTCCAATACGTTCTTAGAAACGTTTTTTTAGGAACGTATCCTCAATTTAAAATCCTGAAGTGGTAAATGTGAAAGCCCATTACAGTGGGCATCACCTCTCGGGCTTATACACTGGGCTTGTGAGGCGATTTTCAGGCCCTATTTTTAGCGCTGAAAAGTGCCTTCAGTGTTGGGGTCTAAAAGCACTGTTCTAGGCAAATTGTTGAAAAACCTTTTTACTGTTCTACCTTTGGAATTTTGCCCAGCCATCTTATATATACACACACACACACACACACACACACACACACACACACACACACACACTTTTCAGTAAGATCGCTGCTGCTTCCTTATTTGCCGTTCGTGCTTCCTGGCTTGACTTTACTGCTCCCTGGGTCAGCTGCCTGCTCACTGTACTGAGGGAAGGCTGTTGATTGACTTTTCAATGATCTGGTTAGATGCAAAGCAGTGATCACAGAATGTCTGCCTGTACATGATACAAACACTGGCAAGAATTACAAATCTTTGTCTTGTAGAATATCAAAATACATATTTAGCTGTCTGCCCAGTTTCACTTTAAGGGCTCCTGCACATGGGTGTACAGTTTGCTGCAAACAGATCCATAATTCATACCAATGTGAATGCCATGGCCCGATGCGCACCGCTCCTTTGTGGCCATCAGCGTGTAAACCAAAACAAGAAAAATCCGTGTTTGCAGTCCTTCCTTGAACTGGATTTTATGCTTTAGGCAAGTAAACATTTTGTGAATAATGTATGTGTACAGTGTGAATGGACACTATTGGCCACTGCTGCTCAGGGCTGACCCATAAATCAACAATGTGTAGGAGGCAGCGCCAATTGACCTTGGACTACAGGTGTAAACCTCCTACAGCGTGTAATCGGAGGCACAGCTTCCTACACAATTGTTGATATTTACAGGTCCGCTCCGAGCAGAAACGGAAGTCCATTTAATTTGTACGCATGTAAACGTTGGCACAAACCTTCCATGCATATGGACAGTTTATACAAATAATAAGGCCATATGCATGAGGCCTAGGGGGAAAATAAATAAATACAAGGTTGGATGTACATGTGAGCAGGTGTTTTAGACATGGGTTATACTGTAGTTGTATACAGTTACGTGATTGCTGAGTTTGAGGAGTCCAGGCTGTTTTAAATTCTGAATACATTGATTCTGGGTAAAGCGAAAGAAGGATGACAGGCTCTATTTCTCAGTGTTTGTGGAAGAATGCTTTTTGTTCACTCCCTGTCATTCATCAGTGCAGCTTCATAAATAAGTTGAGGCATCACAGACTGTGTCATGCAGTTCTTGATAAATAGTCAACTGTTAAAGTATAAACACTCTACTATTTTCTAACCCATTTTGTTGTTTTTCCTAGGAGTGAATTATGTGCATCAGTTCTGTGTCGGGGCAGCAAAAGGTGTGCTCAGTCCATTTGTCCTACAGGAGATCATTATGGAGGCTCTTCAGCGTCTTAACCCCGCCCACATCCATAACCACCTGCGCACCCCTGCTTTCCATCAGCTGGTTCAACGTTGTCAGCAGTCCTACATGCAGGTAAGAAAAACTGTATGCAACGGGAATAGTCCCTACCACATATTGCTTTGTCACAAATTTATACAAAAAAAAAAAAACTGTTTTTTTTCCATATCCATCGAAAGGTCTCCCTCGTGTAGCGATTACTTCTATTAGCATGAATGCACTAAGCTGTAAAAGTTGAGTGCATTGCTTCTACATCTTATCATTTTCTGGTGAAAACGTTCTATTCACAAGCAGTGATATCACACAGGCAGACAATTGCTATTTTACACATAAATAAATAGTTCAAGCTAATGTTTAGGGATTTAAAAAGGAAAGAAAAAAAAAATGCACCAGGAACAGTGGAAAAAAAGGTGCCTTTACTCCCAGTAGCCAAATAGAACAGCAAGAAGTTAGCGAAGAACATTGGTTAAGGCCACCCTAAAAGTGAACCTGTTTTTTCCTACATTGCCAAAGCACAGATTCACTTTTAACACTGTGTAGAAAGATCAAAAATATGATGGGGGGGTTCGGGCAAACTTTCCGTTCGTATAAAATAAACTGTGTAGATTGGGCCTTTTATGTGTTCATGGCATACATCACACAAGTATAAAAGATGGGGCCAGGAGATATATACCGTATTTATCGGCGTATAACACGCACCCCAAGTTTAGGAGGGAAATTCAAGGAAAAAAAAAAAAACTTACATTTAAATGCAGTCTTGTCAGTCTGTTTTTTTAAATTTGGCGCCGATTTCTGTGGAGAGGAGCGAGCGGGGCCGAGTGTACTTTGGCTAGACTCGGCTCCTCTCGCAGTCCCGCCCATCTCCACTGACTGCGCCGCTGACATAGAGAAAGCCGAGTGTACTTCGGCTAGACTCGGCTCTGCTCACAGTCAGGGGCAGGACTGCGAGAGGAGCAGAGACTAGCCGAAGTACACTCGACTTTCTCTATGTCAGCGGCGCAGTCAGAGATGGGCGGGACTGCGAGCGTGTACTTCGGCTCCTCTCGCTCGTTTCAGCAGGGGAATTCGACGGAGTATCGGCGTATAACACGCACCCACGATTTCCCCCTGATTTTAAGGGGAAAAAAGTGCGTGTTATACGCTGATAAATACGGTACTATTTTGTTAGAGTAATGTTCAATACCAAGTAATTTTCAGAGCTGGTTATGCCTGCAAATTCCTGAGTCAAGCATCAGGCTATGAACTTACCTGGTGCACCAAGGCATAAGAGTGAGCAACATTTTGTCTATTGAAAAGAAATATGATCTGTATGTGTAGGACCCAAGTAATAAATCTGTTTTCTTTCAGTACATCCACCATCGCTTAATACACCTTACCCCAGCGGACTATGACGACTTTGTCAATGCCATTCGCAGTGCAAGGAGTGCATTCTGTCTCACCCCTTTGGGAGCCATGCAGTTCAATGACATTCTACAGAATCTGAAGAGGGGCAAACAGACCAAGGAGTTGTGGCAAAGAGTATCGCTGGAAATGGCTACTTACTCACCTTGACCCCACCAGCAATGTGCAGAAACAGCGGTCAAAATTATTGTGGTCAAAGCAAGTAGCAAAATTAACAGCTTCCACATCAAGAACTGTACTGGTCAAGCATTAAGATCTCATTGATGGTTATTTAGCGCCAGCAGGACATAAGAGCCAGCTCCTGGCTTTTCATACAGCAAGAAAAACTGATAGGGTTGCAGCTATATGAACTCTTTGTACAAGGTTGGATTTTTTTTTGTTTTAATTATATAAATATATATAAATATACTTTTTATTTTAGTTAATACAATCACAGGTTTACTGTCATTCCTTATATTACAGAACACTTGTTGACGTATATGCCTCACTTCCTATGTTGGCTTTGGTGATATTGGCTGGGTCTTTGTTCAATCTTCTAACCTGTTCCTTCAGTTACTTGGGGTTCATTTGCCGTGGGGTGCATGTTTGTCTAGTCCCATCTTGGGATCAAATATTTATTTTGGTGTGTTTTTTTTTTTGTGTTTGGCACTTGCTCAGGCATTGGGCCCATAGTACAGTTTTGAATTTTGATTCCTTTACAATTATACAGAAAAGGGGTTATTTCCCTTTCTCCTAGCCAATATTCTCAGAGCATTTCTACAGGGGGCTTATTCCATACTCTGTCCGAGAACTGGTGTCTGTTTTACCACCAGCCAAAACCCCCAACAGGGATTTTCAAGTTTCATTATGTATGTCCACTTAAAAGCAGAGTATTTGTCCTTTTTGTTGGTTTTCTTTCCTGTTAGATTAATGCTTTTGTGTCTTATT
Source organism: Rana muscosa (assembly GCA_029206835.1). Taxonomy (NCBI): domain Eukaryota; kingdom Metazoa; phylum Chordata; class Amphibia; order Anura; family Ranidae; genus Rana; species Rana muscosa. Next base: position 110,139,127 of record CM055123.1, read on the forward strand.
TTTGTTTCCGAATTAAAAGAGAAACAATTCTTTACATTAAGTTTCCTTTGTCTGATTGTTCTAGTAACATTTAGTATGTTATGGTAATGTGGTGAATGAGAGATTCATGTTACAGTATTGCTGGTGTGGCTGCAAATTGGTAGGAGACTGGGCACAGGGACCCGCAATCAGTCACTTTGAGGGAGGGGTGTAGTCTGACAGCAAGGAAATCATTGGAACATGCTGGAAATTTTATGTACTCTTCACAAATGCATCACTCTAGGAAACTGGTTAGTTGTTACAAAACGATGACATGCTGTAGAAGAGGAAGGCAGGGATTGTACGCCATTTTAACATTTGTCTACTTTTTTTGATGGTAAAAGTAAACTTTCCCTGAAAGAAAGCATGGGAGCTGCCACTGGTATCCTCTTTCTGAAAATGCTAGTTAGCTGGCAGTTGCTCTGATCTGAAACAAGTGTGCAGGTCAGGGTCTGGCCACCTCTCTGATTTTTTTTAAATTACATACACACACTTCCCCCTTCTTCCAGGTCAGTGATTGGAAATTCCTAAAGCTTTTGACAAGAATCAGCCTTTCATAACTCGTATTATATGTACAGATTAGAAGAAGGTTGTGGCTTCCTGATATGCATGTTTGTCAAAGCATCACAAACAGCCAGGCAACTAGCATTTTAAGCTCCCATCTTTCTTACACTACAAGTCTTTTAATAACACAGTACAAAGTGAAGTACAAGCCCCATAGCAGCAAATGTTTGATTGGCTGGTACGATTTGCTGTCTATCGCTGCTCTTTGTTATGTGTTACTTTAAGCACAGGAGTAGCTCAGCTCTATACTGAGCAATGAGTGTGGTTCAACACTAAACATTCAGGAAAAACAAACAGGCTTTGACGCATGTAGTTTCTGCATCTTCACATAACTCTATAGAGATGCAGGTAAAAGTAAGACAACAAACTGGATGCCCTGCTATATAGCCCATTCACAAGACACCAGGTATATTACAGTCCACATTTACTACAGGGGTGATTGGGCCTTTGTGATTAAACCTGCTAAAGAAATGTATGCAATTTATAGAAATAAATGGTGCAAAAGTGACAACAGCAAGACATTTAGTGAATCCACAAATGCTACTTCTAGCTTTTATTTAGACGTGTTCAGCTGCGAGAGCCAAAAATTTCTCCATCATCATCATTCAATGTGAATGACACAATACATGAGGGTTCAGTGCAGCAGGGGGACAGAGGGCTTGTTGACAAAATATACCACATGTAACTTTTTCCTTGTGTGTAAGCTTTTGGTTGCACAATGTGTAACCCCCCCACCCCCTGGAAAAAAAAAGGTACATAGCATAAAATGTTATATTGCATACTATTTACATTTCAACATACAAGAGTAAATGGACCATTTTACAAAATACACAATACCTACAGCTTAACTTAAGAAGCTTGTGGAAAATGCCCCATCTGCTCTCCCTCCCCTCACAGTCTGTTAAGACGACAACATGTTTTGTAGAGTGGCACCCTAAAACACATTGCTGTGGAATGACAGTTAAAACCCATTGGAAAAGAAAACGTTAAATACTAAAACCATGCTAAAGTGTCCTTTTCATTTGGGATCACCAACCCAGATTAAAAGACACAGTGCTGTGTCTGCTTTGCATTTCATTACTCTTCTGCCTTGGAAGCCATAACCAAGCTAATTAATGTCTAACTACATGGAATGTTGGCTGTCCAAAAGAACCTTGACATGTGTCAATAATAGAGACTAGTGGGTGAAAATTCCAAACATCCAGCCCTCCAGTGTTCAACTTCTACAAGTGTTTTCAGCAGCATTGAACCACAGTGTTGCACAAGAGGGTTAAGCCGCACTGCTGGTTCTAACTTGTGTTACTCCAGGCAAAAGGCAATTCTCATTGGGGTATAGTACAAGTAATGATACTTCTGCCTTATATAGATGTTGATTTACTAAAACGTCCAAAATTTGGCACAGCTGGGCATGGTAGCCATCAGTTTGCAGGTATTTTTTTGTCAAAGCCTAATTGAACAAGCTAAAGTTAGAAGCTGATTGGCTACCATACACAGCTGCACCAGACTGTGTGCACTCCAGTTTTAGTAAATCAACCCCACAGTGATATCTCAACACTAGAAGTAACTGCTCCTGGTGGGTTAGATGATGCTGGCAGCCTACAGAACTGGATCTTGCTTGTTCCCTTTAACGTGGACCTACACTATAAATGTAAACAATGCACAGCCCATTGACAGGCCCCCACAACAGATTGCGCAAAGAACAGAAAAAAATCTTACACTGTGGAGAAAATTATGAACCTCATTTCCCAGGACTTCCTGGTCAGAAGTTCATAAATTGAATACTGTAATCCAGAGAGTTTACACTAACTAATGCCTGCAAAACAAAAATATCCATTCAAATATAAATCCAACTGACAAGTAATGTGATGTCCCCTCGTTAGATCGGGTGGACAATAGGCAGGGTCACATCTTCTATTACAGAGAGCATCATTGTGAAAAAAATAAACCACTTTAGCCCATGTGATCTCTCACACCACACCAAGATTATTCTGGTTTACATTCAACAAGCCCTGTGGAAAGGAAAACCATGATTATAGAGGAAAGCATGATTGTTGACTCAATATTTCAAGAAATCTTCCTAAATACCGCCATCTTCTCTGAGTATAGGACTGCCCTGACTGTCAGCCTGTGAAAAATAGTGAGGAAATGATCCCAGACTTTTCATAAAACACATAAAAACATAGTCCAGTGCCAAAAATGGTCTTAGTTGCCACAGCTTGAGTCACATTGCAGTTGGAAAAACCCACAGTAGATGTATCTTCTCCTGGTTGTAAATGCATACACGTGCCAGAGGAGGGATATCCATGAACAGGATGGCACATGCCCCCATAAAATCATGATTGGCCTTCATCTGCGCTCCGAGTACACAGTTTTATTTGGGCGATTCTGGGTAATAAAAAGGTTAACACTTTCCCACAAGAGGTGCATTTGTCATCACTGAAGACCCCTTTATCCAGTCCCAGGAGGCCCAGTCATGATCACATGGTGATGTTCATCATTGCAGTACCAGAGGTCCACATTCCACAGCAATGAGACCTTAAGTCTGTGTGCTCCCAAAAGTAACGGTGAACAGTTGGTAGTAGTGCTGAGAATCACCAGAGACAAGAAATGGTTGCTCCCTCCCACCTGGAGGCCAAGTTCAACTCCTGCTGGGATTCTGGAGCTCCTCTCGCAGCCAGGTTGGCAGAGGTTGTCCCAATCGATTCAGCAGCTTAGACAGCTCAATGTTGTTTTCCCGGTAAAAGTCTACAAGGTAGCTCCGTGTCTGTGGAAAGACCAGCAGGTTTCTTGTTAGGCCTCAATGTGCATAATATACAGGTTTATATGGCTCATAAAAATGACAATTATTTTCTACATCACAAAGTGAACATAAATATGTATATAAAATGAAACACACAGGTGACTATGTGGTGTTGACTAAACAGTCATTCTAGTAATGGATAGAAAACATCCGATTACACGAAGGCCAGCCATGCATGGTTTGAAACTCTGCCGGTTCAGGGATCATGCAAATTTCCTTTCTGCAACCCATGGTTGCAGGAAAGACAGTGGTCAGACAGGTTTTAAAACACTGATAGTTGCTGCTTTGACCCTCCCACGGGCTAAACGCAAACACTGGACTGCGCTGAATATACATGTTTAGCACTTGCCAGCATAACAGAGATCATGCCTGTCTGTTCCTCTCTCTTTTTGTATCTATAGGCAACTTTACCAAGTTTATATGCCAGTAGTCACACCTGACCTATAAAAAGGTACCCAGGAGGATTCATTGTAAGCTACTGCTAACCTGCATACAGTATAGTGTGAATATGTGGCGGCCCATGTACATGCATATTTACATACACCAATCATTCATAACATTATGACCATTGTCAGTTAAACTGAATAACTAATTATCTCGTGACAATGGCTTCTGAAAGTGGGTGGGATATATAAGGCAGCAAGTGACCATTTTGTCGCTGAAAAAAATAAAATAAAAAAATGGGCAAATGCCAGGATTTGAGCAACTTTAATAAGGACCAAATTGTGATGACTGGGTCAGAGCATCCCCAAAGCTGCAGCTCTTGTGTGATATTCTCGGTCTGTAATGATCAGAACTTACCAAAAGTGGTCTAAGGATGAGAAACTGTGGGTGTGGGGAATCTTAGTCTGATTCAATAGAGGAGCTATAGTCCGTCCTGGTTCCGGTAGAAAGGTGTCAGAACACACAATATATTACAGTTTGTTGTGTATGGAGACTGGTCAAGGCGCTAATGTGGATTGAGTGTGTTTAATTCTGATTGGACAGCCAATATTGATTTCTAAAAACCAAATCAGATTCTCTCTAACCTGCTGCAATCGCAGGAAACTGGGAAGCCGATAGGTTACTATGAGGGATTATAGAGCCTGTTCTTCAGTCTGCCATTTTTGTATCAGTTGCTCGTAAAAGACATACCAAAGGTTCCATGTCAGGGTATTTTCGGCCTTTGCTTTTTCCAAGGCATTTTGTTTTTCCACTTTCAGCCACTGGACACCAGAATCCTTTTGATTCTTCAAACCTATAAAAATACATAAAACATGCAAGTGTTAAAATATTCTGCCTAACAGTGGCGCTCTGGCTAAAAATGTTGCATCTGATAAGCTTGTTACAATTATAAAGCCCCATACACACGGTAGGACATTTTGACAACAAACTTTAAAATGAGCAAGTTTTCAAAAAAATCTTACCGTGTGTACGCTCCATCGGACAAACTTTTTCGGTTTTCATCGGACAAAAGTTTGTTCTGCAACCGGACAAACTTTTCGGCAACTAAAGTCCTACCGTGTGTGCAGAAATCCATCGGACTTTTGTCCGAAGTACAAACACGCATGCCCAGAACCAATGTTAAAATCAACCAACAATAGCAGCAGTTGACCAAAGGGTGGCGGTAAAGAGCAGAAAAACCACGTGATGTTGGGAAAGTTTGCAGAAAAGTCCTGCCGTGTGTATGCTATGGGTGTGCCCGACCAACTCCCTTCAGACAAAAATCCACAGAAAAGTTTGTTTGAAGTCTGACCGTGTGTACAAGGCTTTAGAGCATGGAGAACTGCAGACAAACAGCTAAATGCACAATATCAATACACAGGTCTACGGTCTATCTTGAATTTTATTTTGTTAACTTGATCAATCATGTGATTTACACACGCTATATTGCATAGCCAGGCAAGCGACACACTTCTTAATTCGGCAAGGCAATTCCTGCGTAACCTCTGTACCTCCAGCCTGCCTACTGAGTAATGAATTACCATGAGATGGGAGGTGATCCAGAGGTAGTACCAAGATCTCTGTGGCAAAAATACAAATCTTAAAGCGGGGTTCCACCCGCAATTTTTTTTTTTTTAAAGTCAGCAGCTACAAACACTGTAGCCGCTGACTTAATAAGGACACTTACCTGTCCTAGGCGCCCGTGAAGTCGCGCTGCGACATTATGGCAGACACATCAGACACTTGACACATTTTTGGGACCATTGGCATTTATACAGCAATCAGTGCTATAAAAATGCACTGTTACTGTAAAAATGTCACTGGCAGGGAAGGGGTTAACACTAGGGGGCGATCAAGGGGGTTAACTGTGTTCCCTAGTGTGTTTCTAACTGTAGGGGGATGGGAGTGACCTAGAGGAAATGACAGATCGTGGTTCCTAGGTTATAAAGCTTTTCTTATAAACTGTATGCAGCTTTCTTATAAAGAACCGTGCTGAAAACGATGCAAAATATCAAACTCAAAACCAAGAAAAATTTGGATATTGCAGCTTACCAATCCTTAAAATGTGGTGGCTGCATTATTTTTTTTCCTATATTTTCACCTGTTGATCTGGCCAGTAACACTTCCCATCTTAACGCCTTCACGCTGGGCGTACGCATATATGCGGCCTCTTGGCAGGTGGGCCTCAACACGGAGATACAGAGCTGTGCCGAGAGCGGCACAGTTACTGGCGGCTTACGGTAAGCTCCCAATCTCTACTTGTGATGGGGTGCTTGCCGATCATGTGACTGCTGTGACAGCCAATAACGGTGGTCGTGTGATCAGAGATCCTGGCATCTGAAACCCCTTAAAGGGCCAGGAGGTGGCAACGCCAGGGAGTTAAGGTGTCTCCTCTCTGGGTGAAGACAGAGCGGGGACACCTTGACGGCAGCATCATCAGTCTGGGAAGAGGATAGTGTTAGGTGCACTAGCTAGACTTCATTAACAAATTAAAGCTGAACTCCAACTAAAACTTTTTGGGCAGTTACAGCTCCATTATTTTCCTTTTGGAATAACGGTTTTACATAAATAGAAGCTGACAATCATAGCACCCCTGTCAGTGTTAAATGGTTGTCAACCCTCTACTGACACTTTTGCTGGACAGCTTGGTCTGTTACAGGAAATTAAAAAAAATAACAGACTTACTGGCCAGATCACCAGGTGAAAATAAAGGAAATATATGCAGCCACCACATCTAAAAATTTCTGCAATATTTTTTGTTTTTGGGTTTATTACCGCTTGAAGCTGCCATTGCTGACCTTTACTTCTAAAAATGCTAAAAAAAAGCTTGACTATTACTCTGATCTAAAGGTTGAAGTACTTTCTGATTTACTGACCCCCAACAAGTATACAAATGAGCTGCATGCATTTTCATAGGGAGATTAGTAACGGCACATTTCCTTTAACAGGTAAAAGACAAAAGCAAACCTACAGGATCAAAGGTTTTCGAGAACTATATCCGGGGATGCTATTCTCTATTTCAGAGATTGGTAGACGAATGTTAGGAAACCATCACCTCGAGCTGTGAAGGGTTAACCAAGCCAAGTCCTCACTTTCAATTTACTTTGGGTAGAAGTACCGGCAGAACAAAAAGTGTCATTGTGAAGAAGTCAGTCAGAGGGAATGAATGAAAGGGCTGCATTATGAGGAAAGAGCGGGCTAACTAATTTGTTTACATTAGAAAATAGGCACCTATGAGAGGATATAATTATGATGTACAAATATATGGAACGCTAGGATGAAGAATTCTCAAGGAGACTTTTCATTCTGAATCCCCTGTAAGGAAAAGTACTGGATTATACCAACCCAAAAAGCCCTGTTCATTGAATTTATATATTGGGGAAATGTTCTCTTTTCTCCTAATAGGCTTTCTTGGTAAAAAAAACAGGACAATGTTCTATTGCACTTTTTAAATACAGTTAATCCCCTAAAGAACGCCATATCAATTGTAAAAACTGACACACTTTTAGGATTGGCTTTAAAGATTTCCAGCCGATGTGCAGAATTGAACACCACACCAGCTGACACCTATTTGTTTTTTTTGGCGCTTTCTGTAGTTTTCAAGATTAGTTAATTGAGGAACAGAATAGGTCACATACAAGGTCCACAGGCCGAATACGGCCCTCACACAGTCTCCTGCAGCTGCGGCACCCCCTCATCTCCGCCCCCACCTTGTCTCTGCAGTTAGCAACAGAGAAGACAGAACTCCCCCGCCAGATCCTGCGTTTCATTATGCACCCGCGGAGGCGCTCCTCCCTGCCTCCCCACCCCAGCAGTTGGCAGCAAAAGGCAGAACAGAACTCCTACCGATCCTGCGCCTCTCTGTACAGCCGCAGTACCCTCTTGTCTCCGCCTCACCTGGTCTCAGCATTCAGCAGACTCAGGCGGTTGAATGCTGCTCTCCTCCAGACCCTGCATTTTCTGCTTCCCAGCCCTGCCCCCAGCTTCTTCCCAGCAGCAGGTAAGTGGGGTGTACTGTAAATTAAGGAAGGGCGAGGGACTCTTAACTTCTGATGTAAGGGGGGGTTGGGGGTGCTTTGGACATCCAGTCTTACAGTTAAAACCAGCCCTTTGAGGGCAACCATAATTCTGGTGTGGCCCACAATGAAACCGAGTTGAACGCCCCTGCAATAGACAATGATGTACAGGCGCCATCCCTAGGAGAAGAAAAAAATCCATACCACTTCCTCTGTGAGATGTACCAGCTTCTAGTGGTACCAAGACAGAATAATAACACAAACAGAAAGTAATGAGAACAGAAACAAAAAGAAAAAAAAAAAAAAGGTAAGAACCGTTTCCCTCAACTAATCAAGAAAATGATTTTACAGAGCACGAGATCCCCATTTTTCTCCAAATTTAGGAGACAGGCACATATTCAAAACAGACAAGGATAAAACAGGTAATTTTGTTCAGGGAAGGCTGTAGGAGACTTCTCCTACTGATGCCTCCCTGTCTGATTGGGTGCTGAGAAAGGGGATCCAGTGCAGAACTACATGGAATATGAGTAAACAAATGAATACGGGGGGCCCATGCTTTGATGACTTACTTTAATGCCTGTGTGTAATTGAAATGTGGTGTCACTCCCAAGAACTTCTGGACACTGTCCATGGCTGTGGATGGGTTGTTCCTCAGCTCTTGACCATCAACTATATGAAGCTGGAGAGAAAAAAATATATACACCTGATGCAGAATTTCATGTTCGGTAATTTTTTTTTTTTTTTTTTTATACAAAGAAGCATAGTACAGGCACAGCACAAACAACTATATATGTTGGACTGGATTATACCCACTAGGCTTACTTGACTGGGCGGGTAGTACGTTAGCCATCTCTCTAGGTGAGTAGCATACCATCCTGGGACCAAACAGCGACTCTGAAGGTTCTTCAGCTGTTGTGAGGCATGTGATCCAGCAGTTACTACTTGAGCAAAGGTGTAGTTCAGTGCCACAGGGTCATTGTGTGCTCGCTGGTGCTATCAGGGAAAAGCACAAAGTCATAACTTGTTATATAGAAGTATAAAGAGCTGCCACCAACTGTTAATACAGAACATTGCTCCTCATCACGATTTACAATGTTTAGGTGCATAGTCCTTTCCCAACATTATGCGTGATACAAGACTAGGACAGTGTCTTACCAATCAATTCATTAAAGGCATTATAAACCTCCCTACCTGCACCTCATGGTTTTCACCTACATAAGATGTGCATTGATCATGCAGTTTTTATGGTGTTATTTATTGCCCTGCTTGCGCAGCCTACAGTAGAGTACATCTTCACATTCCTGTGTCTGAAGTTTCTATTTATGTTCAAACATGAGACATGCGGCATAGTACTGCCCGGGTTAAATGCATGTGCTAAGTCTGAGAACCAACACTTTTTTTGCTCAGAAACCAAATGTCCCACAATTACTGGGTCTCAGTCTAGTGCTCTACAGGTGAGAGCTGAACAGTAATTAGATCTAAAACAGACAAACAGACCAAACAATTACCATCTTGCTGCCCAGCGTATATGTTTGTATACGAACAAATAAAACATACTCCTGTGCATGATTGAACTAACTCTATAGTGCTGCATTACTTGGTCAGAGAAGGTACAATCCCTAAATGCCTTGCTGCCCTCTAAGACTGGTGTCGTCCTGGCCGTGCTGAAAGAATATAATAAAAAAAAAGTGCACTGGCCTAGTGCATTAGCCAACAAATTTATTAAAAATATCTGATAAAACCAAAAAGATGTCTACTCACAAACATGAACTTGAAAACTTGTTTATCGAGCCACATTGGTGGCTAGTCTCTCCCAAATTGCTTAGACTACATGACCAAGGGAGGGGGTCCTAAATGGGACCCTGTTGGCTGATGCGTTACGAAGGACTGACCTCCATCAGAGCCTGATTACAAATGGTTTGCTCAATGGTACTTATACCTTATAGACACACCCACGATGTGAGAGCCATGGCCCCTCCCAAGGGGAGGAATAAGGGAGGGCAAGACAGCTAAAATAAAACAAAGATTCAGGGGAAATCAAAATATGCCATAGTGGGAGCCAAATCCGCAAGTTCCTCTGCAATGTCGGACTGTCATACACTCAAGTTCATCTGACCTGTGTAAAGGAAAATAAACATGATGCATTGATCTATACATGGGTCACAATGTGCTTATGACACCACATAAGCCACCAAATTTTCCGATAGGATACCGCTGTGCATGCACTTACCAGGGGGTGCTTACTTGCAGACTAGGAATGTGGGGTATGATGTATTTAGTGTCAGTCTCGCTTAGTTGGTCACTGGATGCCCGACATAGAAGGATGTGTGGTTCCACTCAGTGGAACGCACGCCGTCCGTAGGGGGCCAGAAATGCGTTCCAGCCAGCACTTCCTGTGGACCTCTGCGTCATTTTCTCTCCACGGGTCGTCGTCATCTTTGCGAAGACCACCACTAGAGGTAAAAAGCTCTGTGCATGTAGGGGGAGGCAGAAACAAAAAAAATAGGATTTTTAGAACAGCTTACCTGTAAAATCCGTTTCTTGGAGTACACCACGGGGCACACAGCCCAAGTCATTACATAGTGGGTTGTATAGTTCACCACAGGTGATTGGACACTGGCACAACCAATGAGGACAAGTTCCCCTCTATATAACCCCTCTCATAAGGGAAGTACCTCAGGTTTTGTAGCAAAGCAGTAAATATCCCAGAAGAGGGGCGGGACCTCTGTGTCCCGTGGTGTACTCCAAGAAAAGGATTTTACAGGTAAGCGGTTATAAAAATCCTATTTTCTTTATCGTACATCACGGGACACAGAGCCAGTCATTACATAGTGGGACGTCCCAGAGCAATGCTCAATATGAGGGGAGCGAGACACAGATCAAGCAGACCGCCATCGGACGAGAGGCCCTATAACGCTGCCTTCAGCACACTACGCCCGAAGGCGCTCGCGACCCGGTCCTCTTCTCCGTGACCGTCCCCGCGGGAACAGCGAACCCGATCGCCGCTGGTGTCCCGCGATCGGGTCACAGAGAGGAAGAATGGGGAGAGGTAAGTGTAAACAAACCTCTCCCCGTGCTTCCTAGTGAGCCTGTCACTGATCGCCTGTTCCCTGTCATAGGGAACGACGATCAGCGACGTCATACGCTAAGCCACGCCCCCCACAGTACGTAACACACATCAGGGCACACTTAACCCCTACAGTGCCCCCTCCTGGTTAACCCCTTCACTGCCAGTGTCATTTTCACAGTAACCAGTGCATTTTTATAGCAGTGATCGCTGTAAAAATGACAATGGTCCCAAAAAATGTCCGATGTGTCCGCCATAATGTCGCAGTCACGAAAAAAATCACTGATCGCCGCCATTACTAGTAAAAAAAAATTATTAATAAAAATGCCATAAAACTATCCCCTATTTTGTAAACGCTATAACTTTTGCGCAAACCAAACGCTTATTTTGATTTTTTTTTTACCAAAAGTATGTAGAATACGTATCGGCCTAAACTGAGGAAAAAAATGTTTTTTTAGATATTTTTGGGGGATATTTATTATAGCAAAAAATAGCATTTTTTTTCAAAATTGTCGCTCTATTTTTGTTTATAGCGCAAAAAATAAAAACCGCAGAGGTGATCAAATACCACCAAAAGAAAGCTCTATTTGTGGGAAAAAAAGGACACCAATTTTGTTTGGGAGCTACGTCGCACGACCGCGCAATTGTCAGTTAAAATGACGCATTGCGGAATCGCAAAAAAGGGGCCTGGTCCTTATGCTGCATATTGGTCCGGGGCTTAAGTGGTTAATGGATCTTTGGAGACATTTGAGTTTAGGAACCGATAAGGTGGGATTTCCCAGAATTCTATCTTGTATACTGAGGATACCGTGGAAACTACCCATTTGTCCCGGATCTCTGTCTGCCAAGCTGCTGAAAACTGCCAAAGCCGTCCCCCCCACTCGGCCGAGTGGGGGCACCCCTTCGTGAAGAAGCTTTAGGGTTCTGTTTACCGGTTCTTTGTACCCACGGTTTTTGTGACCCTGGGTCCGATTCTGGGATTTCGGTTTTGTGGTTGATTGAGAATGCCGTCCCCACTGCCTAGGGGCAGAGGTCCCTGGAACCGGGGAGAGGGACCGTTTAAAACATGGGCGTTTAAATTTATTTTTCTCTGGCAATAGTGTAGACTTCCCACTTGAGATCTTCTGGATGTATTTAGCCAGATCTTACCCAAAGAGCCGTTCCCCATGAAAGGGGAAACCAGCCAAAAGCTTTTTACATGGAGCTTCCGCAGACCAATGCTTTAACCAAAGGATTCTGCGCATATGCACCAGTTGGAGCGTAAGGCGGGATGCCTGTTGGATAGAATCTCTCATGGCATCAATCGTAAAACATAAGGCCTTAGGCAGGTTCTCCCAAAGCTTGAGCTGGTCTGGAGGAAGATCCTTGAGGCCTTGTTTCACCCGTTCCTTTAGGACCTGACACATACCAACAGTCGCCACAGCAGGTTGGGTCACAGCGCCCGCCATCACAAAGGAAGAAGTAAAGATTCTAACTTTTCAGAAAAATCTTTAAAACACCTGTACATTGTCTACTGGACAAGTTAGGTTTTTATTTACACGAGAAATGGCCGCATCTACCGCAGGTAGCTTCCATTTTTTAGTAAACTTTTCCTCCATAGGATAGAGAACCTCAAATTTCCTAGGAGGAGAAAAATGCTCATCTGGATGTTGCCAGTCGGCATGAATACGTTTTTGAAATAAAGGATGAACCGGAAAGAACCATGCCACTTGTGGGGATTTTAATGACCCCAGGGAGAAAACGGGTGATTCAGTTAACCCCTCAGAGGTTAACTTGAACGTGGAATGTACTGCTTCAGCATAACAATGCACCTGCAATTTTAGGGCCTGTGATGCAGAAAAAAGTTCCTCTTATCCACCCGATCCATTCCGACTGCTCATCATCCTTATCCTCTAAAGGCGCCACATTCTCATTGTCCTCATCAGATTTTCCTGAAGAGGAATCTAGAACGGAAGGGGACCTGCTTCGCTTTTTATCCTTTTTTACGGATTTAGTGATTAAAGTGGCGATCCTCCCTTCCAAATTGTCTAGAGCTGCTGCCAAAGTGTCTTCAGTGACATATGCAAGAGCTGGCACAACAGGTGAGGCTGCTGTACCTGATAAAAGGCAATGGCTCATCCTGTATGGGTGCATCCGATTCCTCAGAAGAGGATAATATCCGGCCAGAACGGTTAGAGCCTCCTGTTTTAGGTGGCGTGCCTTTTTTGTCTTTCTTAGTCCCTGAAGTCTCTCTCCGGGAAGACATATTCCTAAGCCAAAAGCAGGAGGTACAGAGACAGTGCATACACTACTGTGCTAGTTTAGCAATCTACATAAAGTAAGCAACTATCACACAGTCTGATGCGGAGTAGGTGCCTTTAAGTGCCTGTAATCCAACCACCTAGAGAACTCATGTTCCCCTAAGCTGCTGTGTCTCTTCCTGTGGAGTCTGTCAGGCGTCTGAGGCGGATTTCAAAACTTCCTGCCTCGCGCATGCGCAGTAGAGCGGCCCGCTCGCGTGACCACGCCCCCTTCCTGCTCTTGCAGAGCTTACAGAGTGAAAAGCGCGCTCCCTGCACGCGTCTATAGTGAATGACGGCATGGGGGAGAGAGGCCACAGTATGGGTGCTTCACCTCATGAAAAGACACCCACCGCTACTGACAGGGCGTTGCCTGGGAAGAGACCACATTTCTGCCTTGCAGCGGAGGAAGTGCTGTGCACTGAGCTTTTCGTTCCTTGCATTGTGAGTGGAACTCTAACTCTTTACTCCCTCTAGTGGCGGTTTTAGGCAAGACAGTCATACTCAAAACAAGGGGAAATTTCTTACGTGTGTAAAACTTAGACTTTTCCCACTTACCTTATCCACGCTGCAGGACTGCTGAGATCAGACAGTACCAATCTTCACCTCTCACGGCGGGTAGTGTTGTGCCAACCTTCAGGGGTATGGGTTCCTACTTAAGGGAGACCTCTTCCCTGGGCCTTGTAAAAGACCCTGCCAGAAAACTTTTGCGCGTTTTTAAATTGTGTTTTTAAAATTGCGAAAGTGCTGGATCCCAGAGCCCAGCCCTCCAAAGAGAGACATTACAGGCACCGCCTCGGTCTTCTGCGAGGCTCGGGTACCATCCATTTGGCGTAATTAATAAGCACTTTGGATAGACCCGGCTGCGTAGCTCCTTAGCCCCCGAAGGAATTTCAACAGAGCTCCTTCTTAGCACATCCTTCTCATGCCCTTTACCTTAGAAAAAAATCTGAGGTACTTCCTCTATGGGAGGGGTTATATAGAGGGGAACTTGTCTTCATTGGTTGTGCCAGTGTCCAATCACCTGTGGTGAACTATACAACCCACTATGTAACGACTTAGGCTCTGTGTCCCGTGGTGTACGATAAAGAAAATTGGCAACCGCTTAGGCACCCGAAAGGTTATAGATGCCAAATTCCCATGCAAAAGGGCAATCGATACACTGCAATTGGAGATACAAATGACTCCAGAAAAAACGTTGCATTGAAAAAATAAAATGGTTGCATATTATATTTTAAATTAAAAAATAAATTTAAAAAAATATGAAAATAAAATTAACACAATGAAAAATGTGAATGAAATTTTTTTGTTTTATATAAATGAAAAAAATATATCAATATCACACGTTCCTGGTCTGCAAGTTAGCACCCCCCGGGTAAGTGTATGCACAGCTGTATCCAATCTAGGATCGTTGGCTTATGTGGTGTCTTAAGCACATTGTGACCCATGTATAGATCAATGCATCATGTCTATTTTCCTTTACACAGGTCAGATGAACCTGAGTGTACGACAGTCCGGCATTGCTGAGGAACATGCAGACTTGGCTCCCATTATGGCATATTTTGATTTTCCCTGAGTTTTTATTTTGACATCACTTTAACTTTCTTACCCTTCCTTATTCCTCCCCTTGGGAGGGACCATGGCTCTCACATTGTGGGCGTGTCTGTAAGGTATAAATGTATAAGTACCATTGTAACCATTTGTAATCAGGCTCTGAAGAAGGTGGTCGGTCCTTCGAAAAGTGTCAGCCAACAGGGTCCCATTTAGGACCCCCTCCCTTGGTCTGGTGGTCCAAGCAATTTGTGAGAGACTAGCCACCTATGTGGCTCTAAGCGAGTATTCAAGTTCATGTTTGTGAGTAGACATCTTTTTGGTTTTATCAGATATTTAAAAAAAAATTGTTGGATAATGCACTAGGCCAGTGCGCCCTCTCTTTTTTCTTATGTTTATATACATCCTGGGCAGCAAGCTTTTATACTAGGATCATGGCTTTACAGCCACTCGATCACTTTTACAGCACTCGGAAGGGTCCTCCCCCACCATGGTAAGCAGTCAAGTTGGCTGCCCATGGAAGAGATGGAGGAATATCCATTTCCCAATCTCCTTTGTGACGAATGAACCCAGAAGTGACGAGGATTTTGTCACTTCCCGTTTCACTGCTGTCGTTCCCGGGCCAGTATATCCGACGATCAAACAATCTGTGTTTGATCAGTGGCACTGGAGGGCAGAGGAATGATCAGGGGTCTATTTAGACCCATTATGTCTCAATAGAGAGCACCCATCACTGCCCACAACTATTGGGGGCTTGTTTACCCCTTATAACAATAGAGTTAAATTAAAAAAAACAAAGTGTAAAAAATTTTGAATTAAAAAAACCTTGACGCGAGAACAATAATTCTAGTGCCATAGCTCATGTTTACGCTAAACAGATAACCTGTAAAGGCTTTTAAAGCATCGCCAGTGGGCAAGTTTAGCTACTGTAGCTTGTTGCCACTTCACAGGTACACACAATTTTAATTCTCGACATGTTTAGTATCTATTTACTCGAAGCAACAACATTTTATATTGTACTAAAAAAAATGGTCATAATATTGTGTTTGTGCTTACCAAAATTAATTTAAGTGTATTTATTCGTGAAAATTTGCATTTAATAGGCTGCTGGCAAATATCACATAAAACTTTAATAAGTATTGTATGAAGGTATTTTTTTCCCCTTTAGTATTTACAAGAGGAAACAAATATAAATTTGGAGTTCACTTACCAATACCTACAACTGCCTGTCATTGGAATTTTCTTACCTATTGGTTACCCAGTACCCCCAGCCCTTCCCACATCCCCCCCCCCCCTGTAGTTTGTACATAGCAGTACAGTGTGTACAATCTGGCAGTTCTCCTTGGATAGATGACTTAATACACTTATGAAGCAGTGTATTCAAAGGGGGAGAACTGGCAAACTATGGTCCGGACTTCTGTAAAGACATTGGAGGGCTCACAATGTAAAAACAAGGCAATAATAGGATTTTTTGTACTCACCGTAAAATCCTTTTCTCTGACATCCATGGACTGACACGGTGTCTCTTTACACGTGGGTTATGTCCCTGCCTGCAGGAGAAGACCTAGGCAGAATGTGAGATGTTATACATACATTCTAAAAGCCAGAGCTGAACAGCCCCACCCAGGGGGCGCTCCCTCCGGGCATAACCCTCCCACTACAGTTAGCAGACTTCAGTTCGTAACAAAGCAGTACAAACTTAAAAAGGAAGGGTGGGTGCCGTGTCAGTCCACGGATGTCAGAGAAAAGGATTTTACGGTGAGTACAAAAAATCCTATTTTCTCTTATCATCCATGGACTGACACGGTGTCTCTTTACACTTTACACGTGGGATGTCCCAAAGCAGTGTCAAGAGGGATGGGAGCAGTATAAATGGAAAAACCAAAAACTTTCACTCCAAGAAGGCAGATCTCCTCAACGGAGGAGTCGCAACTTTAAACAGCGGCCTGCAGCACCCTGCGGCCGAAGGAAGCATCCGAAGATGCAGCCACATCAACCTTATAAAAAACTTAAAAGGTATGAACAGACGACCAGGTCGCCGCCTTGCACACTTGTGCAACCGACGCTTGATGTCGGAAAACCCAGGAAGCACCAATTGCCCTGGTGGAATGCGCCGTAACCGGAAAGGGAGGCGCCCGCCCTTTGAGAGCATAGGCTTGAATGACGGTTTGTCTGATTCCCCTAAAAATGATGGCAGACGAAACCGCTTGGCCCTGTTATGGACCAGGGGCAGTCACAAACAGTGAGTCAGACTTCCGAATAGAAGCAGTAGCAGACAGGTACACCCGCAAGGCTCGTACCACATCCAATATGTGCAGCGCAAACTCTCTGGGATGCGATGGGTGAGGACACAAGGACGGGAGGACAATGTCCTCATGTAGGTGAAAGGTAGACACCACCTTTGGCAAAAGGGAAGGTCGCGGATGCAACACCGCCTTATCCTTATGGATGACTAAATATGGCGACTTGCAGGACAAAGCCGCCAACTCAGACACTCGTCAAACAGAAGTGATTGCCACTACAAGGCCACCTTCTGAGACAAGACAAGAGAGGAATATCCCGGATATTCCCAAAAAGGAGGTTCCTGGAGGACCTAGAGCACCAAATTCAGATCCCACGGTGGGAGAGAAGGCTTGACAGGAGGGAGCACATGGCGAACCCCCAACACAAGGTGCTAACCAAGAAATGACCCGCTAGAGGTCGCTGAAAGAAGACGGCCAAGGCCGAAATCTGATCCTTGATGGTACTCAAAGCAAGCTTTTGGGTCACTCCACACTGTAGAGGACGCAGGATTCTGGGGACGGAATACGTCCGAGGACGCCAGTCCAGCGCTTTGCATATGGCGATATAAGCTTTCCAAGCACGGTGATAGATCTGCCTGGAGGAAGACTTCCGTGTCCTTAACATGGTCAAAATGACAGAGTCCGAGAGACCTCGGTCCCTCAACACCTGGCTTTTAACAGCTCTGCCGTTAAAGCCAGAGACTGTAAGCCGGATGAAACATAGGACCTTGAGACTGAAGGTCCTCCCTCATCGGCAACCGCCAGTGAACGTCCGCAACGAGACGTACCAGATCAGCGTACCAGTGACGCTGAGGCCAATCCGGAACAATTAGGATCACCGGAGTTTATATCAGGCGATAAGGACCCTATGGGGCCACCAACGCATCCGAGTCATCGCCCAAGGATCCCTGGATCTGGCCACAACCTCGACCCTTGCGACTGAGTCGAGAGGCCATCAGGTCCACATCCGACGTGCCCCCCCCGTCGGCAAAGGAGTTGAAATATGCAAGGACCACTCTTCCTGGTCCGGCGTCTGGCGATTGGCGACTCAGATAGTCCTCCCCTACAGAGCCGGCACGTTTCTTCCGGCCCACTTCAGAATACGGATTACCTCGGAAGCCGCAGCTGAGCTCCGAGTCCCCCCGTGATGGTTTACATACGCCACCGCCGTGGCGTTGTCCGACTGGCTCCTGATGGAGCGACCCCGTACTCTCTCCGACCTGAGGAGAGACACAGTCTGATGGCCCGCATTTCCAGAACAGTGATTGGTAAACGGGCTCGTCCGGAGTCCAAGGCCTTGAGCCGACAGGACTCCCCAGACTCCACCCCAGCCCGTCAGGCTGGCGTCCGTCGTGAGTACCGTCCATTGGATGGGAGGGGAACGACTTTCCGGACCGAAGAGCCGAGGGTCCCAACCACCCTGTCAGGGACGCCCTGACCAGGTGAATCACCTGGATCCGAAGATCCAAGGACAACGGGGATTTGTCCCAGGTGGACAAGATCTCCTTCTGCAATGCCCTGGTGTGTGATTGGGCATACGGAATGGCCGCGAAGGAGGCCACCAGGAGTCCCGGGACTCTCATGCAAACAACGGATTGACAACCATGTTCGGGATGTCAGCACCCGCACCGCAGACTGAAGTGTCAGCAACTTCTCCAGAGGTAGAATACCTTTGCCTCCAAGGAGTCCAGAACCAGAACTAGAGACTCCAGACACTGAGTCGGGACCAGGACTGACTCCTGAATGTTCAGGAACCACCCGAAGTCCCTGAGGGTCCAATTGACGATAGTCACCTTTCCTCTAAGTCTGAGCCACTTTCTGCTCATAGCAGAAGACCGTCCAGATAGCCCACAACAGCAATACCTCGCTGTAACAGAAGGCTAGAACCGGAGCAAGCACCTTGGTGAACACCCTTGGTGCCGAGGCAAGGCCGAAAGGAAGAGCCACAATCGAGAGTGGACTTCGCTGATCGCAAGGTGCAGAAACTTCTGGTGACTTGCGCAGATCGGAACATGCAAGTAGGCGTCCTTGAAGTCCAAGGACGCCAGAAGAAAATCCCTTTGGTGGAGTGTAGCGATCACCGTGCGAATGGATCCCATGCGGATTTTCTGCACCTTCTCGAAGGCATTCAGGGCCTTGAGGTCCAGGATAGGTCGAACCACGTCCTATTTTTGGGACGACAAACAGATTCGAGCAGAATCCCTGAAAACTCTCCTGTGACGGAACCGGCACAATCACTCCGGACCTGATCAAATCCTGTACAGCCCCCAAGAGGGCTGCCCGACAGGTAGGAAGGAGAGGAAGATTCAAGGGAAAGAATCTGTGTGGGGGCCAGGATCGGAATACTATCCTATAACCTGAGGTGACCACCTCGCACACCCACCAGTCGGAGATTCGGGAGGTCCACCGATCCGTGAACCTGCGAAGTCGTCCCCCCACCCCAGAGTCGGGCGGAGGCAAGACTTCACGCGGAGGCGGGCTTGGGAGCCGCTTGTTTGGCTTACGCACCCAGGGGCACTTGTGCCCACCAGCCGCACTGCCGTCAGTCTGGGAGGGCCTACCTGTGGACTCTGACTGACGAAAAAACCCCTGTTTTGCTGGAAAGGAAGGCCCCTGTTTGCGGCGGGCCTCCTCACCCTTGCTAGTCTAAGGAAGAAGAGTGTGTTTACCTCCCGTGACATCCATGACGATGTCATCCAGAGCAGCACCGAAAGGTCTACCGCCTTTAAAATAGTAGATCCGTCAGGAGCTTCCTAAGGCTAGGTCAGCAGACCAGCATTTCAACCAGATAAGACGACGCAATACCACCGCCGAGACAGAGGCCCTGGATATTAAAGGGGCCGCGTTCAGCGTGGCGTCGCACACAGAAACCAGGCCCTGAACCAGTTGGTGGGCCAGAGCAACTGTGTCTGGAGGAAGAATATGCTCCTGTACAGCTAGGTGCAACATTTTTGCCCAACCTGTAAGTGTTTTAGACACAAGGGTCGCCGCTACCACAGGTCGTAGGGCGGATCCCAACAAGGCAAACATGGTTCTGCTCACCACTTCTGACCTCCTGTCAGTGGGGTCCTCAAATGCAGGAGTCCCCTCCATCGGGAGAGTGATGGCCTTGTTCAACCGGGCGACTGGAGGGTCGACCACTGGGGGAGAAGCCCACTTTTTAAGTAGGGCATCTTCAAGGGGTACCTGATAGACAAACGCTGCGGTACCATAAAAAATTCTTCTGCGGCTTTTCCCAGACCTTATCAATGAGCTGGTCAAAGAAAGTACAATGGAAAAAACCCCTTTAGAAGGCCTGGCCTTAAAAGAACCGAAGGAGACAGTATCCGCCTGAGGTTCTGCATCCGCAGCATTTGAGCTTGAGAGTGTCCCTCACCGCAGTCATGAGCACACTAACAAGCGCCCTGTCATTTACTGACTCAGAACTGGAGTTTCCCTCATAAGGAATGTCCTGTTCAAAACCATCCATACATTCAGAACTAGGGTCCTGAGCGATAGTGGCTAGGCCCATATCTGAATCAGCGCACTGCCCTCGAGTAGATAAAGTGGGGAGAGGGCGCCTTTTTGCACCTTGCGCTTGCACACAGCTCCCATCCTGGTCAGAAATTGATTCCAGGGCTGCCCACAACAGGTCCATAGGGACCGCAGTGCTGAAGCACTGCCTGTTGCCACTGACATTTTTAGGGGAAGCTGGTGACACAGACTCCATATTGTCCCTCTCTGAGACTCTCTCAGATAAAAAGTCCACCCACAGGCTGTGCTGACTGAGGAGGGGGCGCCCAGGGGACTCACCAAACCGGACCAGGGACCGCTTAGTTCCGCTGTCTGTACCGCGCTGTGTCAGCGCTGGTAAGCTGTGAGGAGACTGAGGAGATTTGCGCTGCTATAGCAGCGCTAGAGGCCAAACTAGTGCTGAAAAGCGCGCGGGCTACAAGAAAATGGCCGCCACACTTCACTGAGGCGATCCGCGGCAAGATGGCCGCCATGACGCAGTTAAAATGAAACAGCACACACGCACAGTGCCACTCGGCGCTCAGGCCCCCAAAAAAAAAAAACACACAAAAAAGCCCCAAGGCATACATTGCAGACCAGCATGAGCCCCCCAAGAACAGTGTGACCCCCAAGCACCCCACACAGTCAGCGCCAGTAATGGTGACAGAGAGCGACAATAAAATACAGGGGGAGACAGGGAAAATCCCCCACAGAGAAACACACAGCCCTTTGTACTCACCTGCAGGCAGGAGAGACTACTTACCCGTCCCCTGAGGGACACACTGGTGTTTCTGACAGGACTATCACAGTGCAGTACTGAGTAGCTGTCGGCCCGGTCCACCGCGAAAGATACAGTCAGTCAGCAGCTGTTCAGTCTTGAGAGGACCGTGGGAGCATGAAAGCAAACCCGGCCACCCCTGGAGTCATGGGGCCTGTCGTGAACTGAGTCTCACGCACAGAAGGCAAGGATCAGCACGCTCGATGGTCGGACAGGGAAGACTACGAGGATATCTTGTACCCAACCTGTTGCCCAGCCGACAGTTGATAGAAGATTCTCAAAAATAAAATAAAAAAGAATCCCAAAAAGGAATAAAATAGGTCAGGAGACTGGCTCCTGAGGGAGCCACGTCTTCCCCTTCTGCTAGGCAGAAAAAAACTGAAGTCTGCTGACTGTAGTGGGAGGGTTATGCCCGGAGGGACCGCCCCCTGGGTGGGGCTGTTCAGCTCTGGCTTTTAGAATGTATGTATAACATCTCACATTCTGCCTAGGTCTTCTCCTGCTGGCAGGGACATAACCCACGTGTAAAGTGTAAAGAGACACCGTGTCAGTCCATGGATGATAAGAGAAAGTGAGATTTTCAAGCATTTCACAAAAAAAAAAAAAAAAATCTCACAATACAATTTTTTTAATAAACTAACTAAACCAAGGTTTTAGCAGAATTGACCACAAATAGTTAAATCAATACTGAAACCTCAGTAGACTATTTCAGGTTTCTGATCTTGTTTATTTGGCAATAATTAGCTTTTTAACTGCGGCCGCAAACTCTGCTCATCCAGGCTAATCATGACAGCATATATTAAAATGAGAGCAGGCCAACACCCGGACCACCACTAAACTATTAACCTTTAAGGACCATTCTATTAAACACATGGGCACTAAACCAAAGGAAGCACATAGAGCATAGGAAAATCTAGAGACGATGTCACTGCTTAATATCGGTCATGGAAGCTGTGCATTAGTAATCATTTGCCCTCTTATTTGCTCATTGATTAGATTATAACAAAATCCTATAATACTCCAACCCTTCTGTAATAAACTATGAAAGTGCAGAGAACATTCTCACCCCATGGTGATGCAATCTACCCCCAATCAGTTAATACAACTGAGAAATCAGTTAGCCATCATGTGATCATGAAGGTTTGATAGACTTCCTCCATTATTAGGACTCATCAATAGCTACCAAAAGCTTTGCCAAGCAGGGCGAAATGTAACTAGCAGAATTTTGCACATAATGGGTCTACTATACTAAAGTTTTAAGTGAGCTACTGAAAGGTTACTGTAAAAGATTGGATGTTTGAAGTGAACACAGGTTCACCTCACTTCACACTTTATCAAAATCAGACCCAATTTCTATTATTCAGCACCTCTCATTATTTCTTATACAGCTTTGGAGGTCTTCTCGAGTGTTGACCCATTTTTTCTTATGTTTTATTCCATCAGTTTTGCGGTTCTAAAGTTATGACTGAAAACCCATTTACTGTACCTACATGACACACTTCTACTTTCACGCTGGGATTTAGATAGGGAAATCCCGGTCCTCTTTATGTTTCAGTGTTAGTTTTTTGCTTTGGATTCAGGAAGTTTGTGTGACCATGTAAAGCACACTTGTATTGCCTCCACATATTTTCACTGTGGCCTAACACTTCTGGGCATTTTTACTGAACCCAATCTTGGCTTTATCGGCATGTTTTATTGTTCTGCATGTTCTTTTGTTCCAGCTACTTTCTACATTCTACAGATATGTTGTCACCTGTTAATTCTACTCCGATATGTATGTAAATGGTCGTATGACAGTGTCGGGGGCATCAGAGTTACAAATCCATGAAAGTCAACCTGACCTCTGTAATGAATACACTGGTGGAATGTAATCCTGGAGCCTTATAGGCTTTACTAAAAGACTTAAATTTGTGTCCAGCTGCAAACACACAGTGGTACAACTAAAGACGAAGCCCACCCTTATGACAAAAATGATTAGTGACTGATATCTTGTTTCTCATATCTGACCGATTCAAAGCAGGCTGCCCTTAATCATCATTTCAACAAAGCACAAGCCTTCAATGACGTGTCTGGGAGCATGCACAAAAGGAAATGAGCTGTTGACAACAGCATTGGTTCGTAGTAGAAGAGTCCGGGTGCTTAACTGGTCTGCCTGCAGTCCAGACCTTTCACCAACTTAAAATCTTTGGTGCACCTTGAAATGAAAAATACAACAAAAACGACCCAGGATTGTTGAGACGTTAGAATCCTATATCAGGGTAGAATGGGACAACATTCCTCTTCCAACCTCACCGGCAACTGGTCTCAGTTCCCTGACATTTACAGAGCCTTATTAAAAGAAGAGGGGATTCTACACCTTGGTAAACACGGCCCTGTCCCAACTTTTTTGAGACGTGTTGCTGCCATCAATTTCAAAATCACTTTATTTTTTTTCCTAAAATGGTACATTTTGTCAGTTTAAACATTTGATTGTTTTCTACTTTCTATTGTAGGTAAAATATGGCTTTATGAGATTTGCAAATCATTGCATTCTGTTTTTAGGTAGATTTTACACGTCGTCACACATTGGGTTGTACAGCGAACACTCCCCTCCTCCAGACTGACAATGCCCCGTGTTCATTCATCCAGAGTGGGGGCAGTCTAATACAGGAGGTATGTTACTGGCCAAATCACCAGGTGAAAATAAAAGGGGAAAAAAGCCTAAGAAAACTGATGTAGCCACCACATCTGATTGGTAAAACTGCAATACATTACATTTTTGGTTTAATATGGGTTTAACTGCACATGTAATACGATACAAATTATGCAGAGAACCCTATGTTTACCGATCACTTCTGTAGTGAAAAGAAAAAGGGAATCTAATAATGCCAATATAGCTCTAATAGGACTGGAGGAAAGAAGAGAAATGTTATGTTGCTTGGGTATTGTAAATCGGGTCAGAAGTGTTAAAAGCCCACTGTCTACACCCCATTTTGTATTGTCCATTAATTAATGTTTAGCTGGTCTAGAATGTCTGTGTAATGACTCCTGTAATCAGCCTAATTATGTTGTTTAACATCAGGACACTTCTGGGCTATTGGGAATGAGAATTATGGCTTTCAGTAGTCACTTACCTGGTACCAGGAATAAGCACGATCAACAGGACTGATCAAAATGGCAATAATTTTGGCTCTGGGTAGGAGAGCTGCTGCCCGTTTTGGTACCACTTCTGTGTCAAAATAATTGGCACTTTTTTCAAACATGAAATCTGTGCTGGCATTGGAAGGTATAGGGAAGAAATCCATGTACCTATGGGGATAGGAGAAACGCTTAAAAAAAAAATGCATACTACTTTTCCCCCAAAACACAGTATATGTGTACAAAAATAATTACCAATCAATGCCCTTGTGGTAGTTCTGTCCATTAAAAAACTGGATCTCTTCAAAGGTAACCGGGCTCTGGAAGTTGCTGGTAACAGCAGGGTGCATGGTGAGGAAGGTATATAGTGCAGTTGTACCTGTTGGAATGACCCAAATATATGGCAGTGAGGAGAGGTCAGTCATCTCCAGTCACCCTGGTACATTATATGAAAATCATCACGAGATATACCTGTCTTTTGGGGTCCGACAACAAGGAACTTAGGGAGCCTATCACAAGTCTTTTCCTTAGACCAGATGTCCTTATGTCTCTTGTCATCACAAGGGTTCTATATGGAGGGGAAAATAAATTCAAACAAACATTTTAGGCAGCATAAATCTGGACACATTACATTAAATTGAGGGGTTGTCTGTATTTACAATTGTAAATCTGGGTCTTGAGAATTCTTATGGTTGATGATCATTTAGAATATGCCTCAAATGGAGTGTTCTCCTGCTCAGATTAACATGCCCAAGTACGTCTCTTCCCCAGAGGCCTTCTGACTGTACCTTCAGTGTCATTTATGGCATTTGAGAGGGTACATAGGAACCCTTCATGGTGGCGATTGGGATAAATGTTTGTTACAGGTTGAGATGAGGTGGATTGTACATTTAAAAGCCATCTCTGTCCCTGGATTGAACGCAGCTACAAGCCTTTTCTTGATTGAAACGGATTGTATTCTTCTTGGGATACTCTGATAATGGTCTCTGATGCCGCTGTGCATGGCGACACATGCGGGAGTCGGATTATATGTGTGCCTTTTTTGTTTACTCTTCTGACAGGGATTGAGGGGACTGTTGCCAATGCTCCACACTTGTACGATATTTATCCTGGGAGAGACATTATTGCATCAATTAGTATTCAATGGGCTCTATAAATAAACCCTCTAATACCATAAGGCCTCTTGGATTGCTCCCTGGACAGTAGCGGGAATCTTTGTTGGTGGTGTTAACTAGACAGTGGCCTGTGGGTCGGCTGTAGGCTTATTTAAATAGGTATAACCAAGTTAAAAGGGAGGAAATAAAAAAAAAAACACTATAATCTTAACAGGGACATATTTGAATAGCTTATTACATAACTTATCAGTTAAAGCGCAATTCATTAGAGTAATTTTTCCTGTCAAGAGTTGGCACCCCTAGATTCCTGTTGAGGTAGTCAATCCTGGGTTAGTTGGAAGACTGCATTGCGATTCTTTAAAATAATTTTAAAAGCCACATGAAGGGTGATCATGGGAGGGTTGTAAGTGAATTTGACCCATCTCTATCTATCTATAGTGGTCTTTATCGTAGATGGTATATTCCTTTGTGATATTGTTTTTGCTTATTTTTTAGTCTCTAGAAGTTCTCAGTTCCCCTGAGGAAGAAAACAACTTTGAAACGTGTTGGGATAAGGAGAATTGCACCCAATATAAAATGTTAATCACTGAATGTACAGTATATGCAGCTTTGGAATACAGAATATAGTTTTTTATTTTGGATGGTTGGCATTCAATGGGTGGGTAAAAATACTTGGTGGTTATATCATGGCCATCTGACTGTCCCCACTTCCTGCACCCATTCATCCTCAAATTCCTGCATCCTCTGACCCAGCTAGACCTTAGAAGGGCATTGAAAGTAGCATTTAAATAAAGAAAGCCTACATTTAGTTTCACTAAAACGCATCTAAACCATTTAACTTAAGCTACTTAAAGCTTTTGAATTTAAGCTAAAAAATGTATCTAATTTCTTCAATAATGCATTAGGAAAATCAATAAATACATGGACACAGCCATACAGAGTGGCACACAAAATGGAGCTCTTCTGGCTAGAGCAGGGGTGTCCAACTCAATTTCATTGTGGGCCACATCAGCATTATGGCTGTCCTCAAATGGCCGGTTGAATCTGTAAGACTATATAGGTTTATGAAATGGCCTAGAAGGCCGGATTTGGCCCGCGGGCCCTGTGTTTCACACATGTTGGTTGGCTGTAAGTAAAATCAGGCAAATTGTGTCTGCTCTTAGGCAGGATTTAAAATCCTAAAAAAACAAAACCCTAAAACAGTAAAATTTCTTTTAGAGGGGTGAGCCGAGTAGGATTAAAAAAAAAAAAGATCCTGCGGGGTTCGGTTATACGCTAATCGTAATCTTAAAAATAAAAATGACAAGGACCGACTGTGAAACATAAGCTTAGCAGTTTCTTGCAAAATCTTATGCAATTATCATAACACGCCTGAGTGTTTTGCTCTCAAGGCTGCAGGAGTGTTATATAAAGAAATATTTTGCACCTACCTGCCACAGTGGGTTCTTCTCTTGGGGGAAGATCTCAAAATACTTCTTAGCCAATTGGACAGGTGGCAGAGTCTGTAGTCTGAGGTTGGTCCAGCACTGCACAAACTTCACCAAGCTTTCAAACGTGTACAGCCCCAGGCGGTCATTGCCATAGTTCGAGAGATGTGTCATGAAGATGCTGATCTGTAACAGGCACACAGGGATTGCCATCTAGGTTAATTCTCCTAAGCACAGTACTTGGCTGTATAAACACACATCTATTATGAATGCGTCTTACAGGGAGATAAAAGACAGTATGCAAAAAAAGGTGCTGCAGGTGCTGTGGGATTTTAGAGCACGGTCCAATTTTCTGGTTAGGATTCACATTCACTTGATGTAAAGCAGTCTTTTCTTGACATTAACATGACATTACAGAGCTAAAACCATTGAATATTTCATGACCTCTCTGTTGTGCCCTGTTGAATATTTCAGGGGAGAGATGGGTAGACTGCGTTCTGCTCTACTTGTGCATCCCCTACAGATCTCCAAGCAATCGCCTACTAGACCATTTGCTATAAGAATGACATGGAAGACGTGTTCCCATTGCAGAAGGTACCATTTTACTAAATGTTGGAATGCAAACTGAGAATTCCAGAGTTTCAGTAAAGCCGCATACATGTATTAGGCATATGCCATCATGCAGATCATAGGATCATCTGGTTTTTCTTTTTATTTCACCTATATAACATTTATCGGATAACAATAAATGAGAAAACAGCTAGTGTTGGAATGGAATCGTTTAGATGAATTATCTGATCAAATAATTTAATCAATTACATCCAGTGTGTAGTAGTCACGATGCCAGGATTTGAGCTAAATATTGAAGACAAAACACTATAAAAAGCCATGAAAACAAATGTCACTCTAGACTTCTATAAGAGATCCTAAGTGGGTATACAGATATATGTTTACTTACTTTAAACAACAAGTCTAGTAGAGAAAGTAGCTGGAAATCTGTGTACCGAAGGTGTGAAGAGGCATCGATCAAACAAACAACCCTTACCTTCCCTCTTATGCTCTTGATTACAGACTTCATTTTCACATTCTGCTGAAGCTTTCTCCAGCTTGCTCTAACTGTAGCATGAAAATGGTTTTTCAGCGAGCTCCGTGGGGTCCTCGCTGGTGTATGTCTGGAAAACCACCGTAAAACACTTGCACTCTCAAGATCCATTATGCAGTCCAAAGAACTGCACAACGGCAGAGAAGTAACAGACTGGCTTAATGGTGACATAACCGCTGGAGAGTTGCAGTGTGTATAACATTTTATACTTTCTGCATGCACAGGAGAATTCTGATGTTAAAGAAACAATACAATAATTATGCAAGAGTCCTGAGTTTTCTAGTTTTGACGATCCATCGCTCTGCAGGGGTTAAATATTAGTGTATTTCTATTTATACAGTACCTCCTGCAATCTCCAGTAGGAACTTTGCATCAGTGTTAATTTTGGCAGCAAATTTTGATTTAGTTTAAGACACCTTTCACACAGGAGGCGTTTTTCAGGCGCTTTAGCGCTAAAAATAGTGCCTGTAAAGCGCCTGAAAAATGCCTCATCTGCAATCCCAGTGTGAAAGCCTGAGTGCGCAAAAAAAAAGTCCTGCAAGCAGCTTCTTTAAGGTGCTTTAGGAGGGGTGTATACACCTCTCCTAAAGCGCCCCTACCTATTGAAATCAATGGGCAGTGCGCCTTTAAAACAGTAAATCGCTGCTAAAACTAGTGGCGCTTTCCCGCCGACGCCCGGGCGCTCTCACGGTGAAAGGGGTTTTAGTCTGGACTAAAATGGCATTTTAGTTTTAGTCCCATTTAGGTCTTGTGCAATTGTTTTAGTTGTATTTATTAAAATGTCCAGTACATTTTAGTCGACTAAAATCATTTTAGTTGACCAAAACTCATTGTAGTCATCTAAAATCTAATGGGTGTAGGTAAATTGTAATTATTTAAGCATTTCTCTACTATTTCCAAACTCATTATATACTGCTGGAGTGAAAAATTGAATACGTTATTTATGGTAGTAAGGTTTGAGCATGCACTACAGACCAGTGTTAATTTTGGACGTCAAATTTCAATTAGGTTTTAGTCATACTCGACTAAAATGGCATTTTAGTTTTAGTCGCATTTTAGTCAACCCAATTGTTTTCGTTTTAGACGTATTTTAGTAGACTAAAATAGTACTACATTTTGTCAACGAAAAGGTTTTAGTCGAAGAAAATATCACTGCTTTGCATTAAGGAGCCGAATAGGGCCCTGGTTTCACCTCATTTGCAGGATTATTGGCAACATAATGAGGGCTCAGCGGGTGGGCCAGTGGTGTGGGACGCGTTTAAAGCGTCCACACGGGGGGCATATGTGTCGGCCATAAAGGCTACCAGGATTGAGAAAAATTCAAAGTCTGAGGAGTTGCAGGCCCATGAAATTCGGTGTGCACGGACGCATGCTGATGCACCTTCCCCTGCTTCTCTGATTGAGCTGCAAATGGCCAGAAGGGCCCTTCTGGTACATTTTGAGGACTTGACCCACTGCACTCGCAAAAGTAGGGCTAAGAAATTGTTTGAGAAGGGCGATAAGAATGGGAAGCTGTTGGCATAACTCTCTATAGACACTAGGGCACATGCAGCTATTCCATGCATCTCTTCCCCAGATGGTACCGTAGTGAAGGATAGAGAAGGCATAATGCAGGCCTTTGTCTCCTACTATTCAGAACTTTACTCAGCTATCCCGCCGTATGACCACCGGGACCTGACTGACCTGCTGGGTCCCCTTCAGATCCCGGAGTTGTCCGGGGAGGCGGTAGCCAGTCTTGAGGCCCCCTTCACGGACAGGGAATTGGCGTCTGCCATTGCCTCTTTCCCTAATGCTAAGTCGCCGGGCCCTGATGGACTCCCAGCAGAGTGGTATAAGCAGTACCTAGATATTTTCTCCCCCAGACTTTTAAGACTCTATAGTGACTGTTTTGACTTGGAAAGCTTTCCTGCATCATTCTATGAGGCGCATGTTGTGTTACTCCCCAAACTCGATAAGGTCCCTCTCTGCTGTTCTTCCTACAGGCCCATAGCGCTTTTAAATATGGATATAAAAATCCTCACCAAGATGATTGCCAATAGACTGATGAAAATTATACACCACTTGGTATCGCCTGACCAGACCGGGTTCA
The DNA here is from genome assembly GCA_029206835.1 of Rana muscosa. Lineage (NCBI taxonomy): Eukaryota > Metazoa > Chordata > Amphibia > Anura > Ranidae > Rana > Rana muscosa. Next base: position 110,169,247 of record CM055123.1, read on the forward strand.
TGCCCAAAAATCCACTGATATAAACCTGAGACGGGTGTTTACTCACACACAGTTGGGGGCTGAGGTGTCCTCTGGGGGGGGCTTTGGTGTTCTTTGACCTGGAAATGGCCTTTGATTCTATCGATTGGGGCTTAATGACCTATGTCCTGCAGCGCATGGGGTTCGGCCCCAAGTTCCTTAAATGGATTTCGCTGTTGTATGACCGCCCGCTGCGGCCCTCCGATTTAATGGAGGGGTGTCTGGGACTTTTCCAGTGTCCAGGGGCACCAGACAGGGGTGTCCCCTTTCACCCGGCCTGTTTGCTCTCGTCATGGAACCTTTGGCGATTGCACTACGTTCCTTCCCCCAAATTCAGGGCATTTGCGTAGGCACCCTAATAGAAACTACAGTACTTTATGCGGATGACTTCGTACTGTTTATCAGGGATACTGGACCCTCTCTACGAGCTGCGTTGTCACTTTTGGAAAGATTCGCTACAGTCTCTGGGCTCAGGGTTAACTGGACTAAGTCTAAGATACTTCCCTTGTGTTCCCACCCCTTCCCTGATCAGGCTGATCCCAACGTTCCCTTAAAGTGGGTCTCTCAAATTAAGTACTTGGGGCTTCAGATCACCAACTCTGTGACGAACTTTGTTAATCTGAATATCTCCCCGCTACTCGTTATGTCTAAAAAATTTCAGGCTTGGAAAAACCTCCCCTTGTCCCTCATAGGGAAGATCAATCTGATCAAGATGAAAATTCTGCCACCATCACTATATAGCCTTAGGAACTCTCCAGTGTGGATTCCCAAGTCCCTTTTCAAATCCATTGATACCATGATTTCCTCTTTTTTGTGGCAGGGAGGCGTTCCCTGCCTTAAATTGGCGATCTTACAGCAGCCGTGTGGGGAGGGAGGACTTGCAGTTCCTAACTTCCACAAATATTTTCTGGCTGGACAGTTGACGGTGGCCCACCGCTGGTTAACTGCTCCTCCGGATGATGCTTCTGTGTCCCTGGAGGCTGCCTGTGTGGGCTCTTATGAGGCATGGTCTCATTTGGTCTACAGGGGCCTGAAGGCTCCCTATCCCTTGATGTACTCCATGCGCTCAGTGATGAGCGCCTGGGCTGTGGTCCAGGGATTGCGGTCACCTAATTTCCCCTTGTGGAGGAATCCCAACTTACCACATTTTTTTGGTTACCCGGACCCAGTAGTTTGGACAGGGTATGGAATTAAGCTTTTGGTCCATATTGTGTCCAACGATACCCTATTACCCTTTGATGAATTGAAACTGAAGTATGATCTACCTAATTCACACTTTTTCAGGTATTTGCAACTGAGGCATGCCTTTTACTCACAGTTTGGTGGGGGGGCCCTTAACCTAGAGCCCAGCGATCTTGAGCTATTGGCGCGCAGTGAGTCTGTCTAAACCAGTCTCCAGTTTTTACAAAGACCTGTTCCCGGAGACAACTCTCCTACTGAGACCTTACAGAAGGGCTTGGGAGGCTGTGGCCCCGGGGTTGGACAGAGATGATTTGGATGACATGTGGGGGACTGCTTTTCAATATTTGGTCTCGAGTAGGGACAGATTGATCCTCTATAAGTTTCTGCACAGAGTTTATCTTACCCCGGCAAGATTGGCAAGGATGTATGGGACGCAGAGCTCTCTCTGCTGGAGATGTTCTGCACCCTTGGCTACCTTTATGCACATCTTTTGGGAGTGTCCTCCAATCAAACACTACTGGCAGGCCATCGCTGACTGTATTGGGTTGGTCACCTCCATATCTATCCCCATGTCTGTTGAGGTTTGTCTACTATATCTGGTAGAACCCCTGGCCACTACCAGGGCTATACGAACCTTACTCACGCTTTTATTGTATTATGCTAAAAAGCGCATCATCCTATCATGGAAGAGTTCTGTGGCTCCTACTGTTGACACTTGGAAAGCGTTGGTCAATAAAGCAATACCCTTTTAAAAGGCCACTTATTTGCGTAGGGGGGCACTGACTAAATTCAACAAGGTTTCGGGGGGTTGGATGGCTACTATTGATACGGCATCTGATTGAAAACAGCAAAGTATAATGCACTGACCTTCTTTAGGTTTTCAAGTATTGGACGGTGGGAATGTTCGGGATGTCAGGAACTTGAGGGGTTATTGTGCACTTATATGCTAAACATGTGAGGATGGGGTAAGGGCTCCTTTCCAGTAGTCCTATGTATATGTAGGGAGGTTTGGGGGCAAGGGGGAACCGATTTCTTGCGATATATCCAACCTGACTTTGCGGAGGGCTGCAGGACTGTATCTCCGAATCATGGCGGACCGCGACATCTGTGTTCCTATCTAGGCAAGGGGGGGGGGGGTTGGGAGTATCACAAGTCTAATGTGATAATTTTTGTGTTCTGTTTATGAATGTATGCACCAGCGAATTTTGTGGCCGGCTGTCTCCACGTTGTGTGGATTGTTGTTTTCTGTACTGTGTTAAAAATAATAAAAACAATTTACAAGAAAGAAAAAAAAAAAAAGGAGCCGAATAGGAACAAGGACTGGGTAATCTGCGTAAATGACATGATCAAAGGAACCCTACAGAAAATGTATACTGAAAATTCTATAGGCTTATCAGGAGTTAACGGGCAGGCATTTAAAGGTACTCTCTATTATGCAAAAACAATCACTATTCTAAGTGCCACTTTCATATGCGGTATCCTGGCTCCAATCCAGCGTGATCCCACCCTGGCACACTGTTGGTCTTTTCTCTATATCTTGCATCCAGCATAGGCGCCTACCTTGCCAGTATCTATGTTAGCAGTAAGGTGGCCATTTAGGTAAAAATTACAAACTCAGTCTCAATCATGGACAGATAGCCGACACCGTCAGACACGGAGCGCACAATCTGTCACAAAATAGGGAGGACTCCTGGCACAGATTACTTCTATGTTCTTACCAGCTCAGATGCAGATCAGAGACTTTACATACCCAATCTGTATCCGATGGTCTAATAGACCGTGATGCCTCCATAAAAAAAATAATAATAATACCACCAGAAAAAAATAATAAATTAAATTGAAAAAACTAGCAGAAGTGGGTCCTATCCTCCCACACTTTCTACTTTTAGCATTGTAGGTAATATCCCCAACTTTACCAGTTTCTGGAACAGGCATACTTTTGCAGGTATTCACAGATACGGCCTTCTGCTAGCAAGTCAACACTTGGCCCACTCCCTCATGCCTCTGGCATTACACTATTTCTACATGAGTCAGCCCATTACAGTGGCAGGCCATCAAACTCAAGGAATGCGGTGGCCAAGCTTAAGTGCTAGTCAGTTGTTGGTTTTTGAATAAATTTAACAAATGGATTTCCCCATTCACACATGGTAGGCGGATAAAAGGAATCCTTGCTGTGACACTGAATTGTGACAGCTGGACTCCTCAGCTGTCAGAAAATGATCAGTGGATGCAGCCAACTGATCGAGAACATTTTTGCAATAGTCCTGTTCGACAAACCTTGATCGTTAGATTGACTTCGGTCGAGCAGGAACAGCCATCGATGGATCGAATATCTGCTGGTCCCTGCTGAACTGGGCAAATTTCGATTTTCTTTCCTTTATTTACTTTGCGGACTCCCTTTGTTCTTACTAGTAGTACATCACCAATATTCCAAACCTTGAAGTCCTTATCTCACAACCAAAATATTGAGATGCTGCTTTGTTTGAACTACCTGCCCACTAACATGCAGGAAAATGTAAACATCAGCGGGAGCTCAGATATAGGACGTAATTGTGTGAGGAGACAATTGTAAAAAAATTGAACTCTTGTATTTTTCTGATGTTCAAGAGAAGGTATGTAGGTTTTAACTGGTGCAGGAAGTGTGCTTTCAATCCATAAACATGCATCCATAGACATACATACATACATACATACATACACACACGAACACACACGCTTAGTATAATACTTGCTGAAGTCCAAGTGATAGAACATTCTTTATTACAAAGTATCAGCTACATGTGTATATGTATATCTACTACTACTGGAATTAGGACAAAACAATGAGGGACATCAATTCTGTCCCACAGCAATGCACTGCAGAACCGGAGCAGTGTGACCAATCATGAGGCAGGGTTACTATGAGGTTGTACCTTCATTTATAAATGCGCAGCTACTATAAAGTAGCACGGAGACTGAATAAAGGCCTATGTTGATGGGCTTTTGTTCCCTTCAAGAAGGGTTTGCTTTGCCATACAAGTCTATGAGGGTTGTAAAACTTGCTAAAAGCATAGTAAAAGCAGATCAGAAGAATCATCTCAGAAGCATCTCAGACTGATGTCATTAACCCTTGCCATGGGTTCTAAAGCATTCCTCTGATCGATTCTTAATTGTGTGTCAATTTGCAGTGAAAAACTGTCATCTTTCTTGTAAATCTGTTGCAGACCTGTGCAAATCTATTTTACTTGCCTACCTAGGATTGCAAGTGCAGGGGTTGCCCTTACAAAGAAAAAACTGTCACACGGACTTTGCTAAAGAAGAGAGCATGATATGCATCTAATTGTGTCACTAATTTCCTTAATTAATGTCTCCTAATAGGAATTTAAAGCGGAGGTCCACCGGAAAAATAAGATTTTTTTACTTACCGTAAAGTCCATTTCTCTGAGTTCATTGACAGACACAGCCTTCTTAATTCAGAACCATTGGTTATATCGCCCCCATTAGGAGTAGGACTAGGCAGAACAAAAAAATAAACACCTGGCTACACCCATGGGCGGTCCTCAGCCAGTATATAACCCCCTCCCTGCTCTAGGTATTCAGTTTAGTAGCAAGCAGTAATAGAAGTATCAAAAACTCCATAGAGGCGTGGGTGTTGTGTCTGTCAATGAACTCAGAGAAATGGATTTTACGGTAAGTAAAAAATCCTATTTTCTCATTCGTTCATTGACAGACACAGCCTTCTTAATTCAGAACCATTGGGACGTCCCAAAGCAGTGCAAAACATGAGGGGTGGGACAACGAGAAATCCCAAGGCTAACACAAGATCCAACCAGGCAACAAGAGCTTCACCCAGGACAAGCTGGAACCCAACCTGAACGCTACCCCTTCAAGAGGGCATAGACCCCCTAAAAAGCAGCATGCAAAACTTGCGGCCAAAAGAGTCATCTGCAGATGCCAAACTATCCCTTCATAGAACTTGTGAAAATGTACACCGACCGACTAGTGGCCTTTTTGAAACTTGCCTTTTTGAAACTTGCGCAACGGACGCCTGATGACAGAAGGCCCAAGAAGCACTTGGCACCCAATTAGAATGTGCCGTAACAGGGAAAGGAGGAACTTGATCCCTGGCAAAATAGCCCAGAGTCATCATCTGTTCAATCCATCCAGAAAAAGGTTGCAGAAGATGCAGACAGCCCCTTTCTTGGCCCGACTGTGAGTGGAGTGAACCTGCCCTTCAAACAGACTCCGTGGCTGGCAAATACACCCGAATCTCCCAAAAACACATTCAGGGCAGATAAGGCAAATTCCTTGGGATGTGCTGACCAGGGACACAAGAAAGGCAACACAATGTCCTTATTCAAATGGAAATCCAAGGACGGAACTAAGGGCAAAGCACCACCTTAAACTGGGTATGGTGAACAACAAGAGAACGCCCCTATTTTCGCCACCCTGTGAGCAGAGGTGATCTTGAATAGACCGTATGCACCAGGGAGTGCGAGACCAGGGGACGCTGAAGACCACCCAGGCTAACACCTGGCCTTCGAAGGCACTGGAGGCCCTTTCCTGCTCATCCACCCCCCCCCCCCCGTAAATGGAGGTCGGAATCAGAGCCACCTAGAAAGAACAGGGATGAATGCCCGGTGACTCACACCAGGATATATGCGCCTTCCACATCCGGAGGTAAAAACCTCCTAGAAGGTAGCCTCCCTAGCCCTCAGCAGTGTTAAAACTGCAGCACCCGGCTCATCACAGCCCCAGACTGACGGGACCCATCTGGAGTCAATAAAATTACCGGAATCCCAGCAGTCGTGATCCTGTGCAAAAAGCCACAGCGGAAGCTGGAGAGGAGGTAAGGCATAGAGTGGGGCCACCAGAAGATCCCGTGATCTTGCCAGAAACCTTGGTACCAGCCTGCTGAGCCAGGACGCAAACAGATCTACCTCAGGTGTGCCCCAGCGAAGACAAATCTGATGAAACACGGCCCAGTGAAGGACCCACCCCGTGGTCCAACCTTAGCCAACTGAGGAATTCGTCTGACAGTGTTCCACTTCTGGAAAACGTACGCCAGAACGAGACGCTCTGCCCACTGGAAGATACTGGCAACAGCCCATTTGGCCCGCCCTGGTGAAGGACATAAGCCACCGCCGTGCCTTGTCCGAGTCGATCCGTCCATGATCCAGAACTAGTCTGATCGCTTAAAGTTTCAGGTTATTACTCGGTAGTCCGGATTCCACCAACGTCCGACTCTGAGCAGAGCTCAGTCCCAGGACATCTCCCGACCCGGACAGACGGGCATTGGTGGCCACCCTGTTCAATACCACGGGAGAAAGCCAGACTAGGGAACCTCTGGTTTCCTGACATAGCCAAAACCAATTGTCCAGAGACCTTGGGTATTCGTCCCATTAGGCCAGGATCTCCCCGAAGGAGCATGTATGGAACGGTGCAAATGGAAATCGCCTCAAAAAGGGTAGATATCATCGGACCCAACACCCACAGGCAGATCCGCAGAGGAGCCCACCTGCTGGACAGTAAATGAAAAATGCAGCCTGCAACTTCTGAGTTTTGTCCAGGAGAAGCAACACGCTGGCCAGAACTGAAGCCCGAGTCAGGCTCAGATAGTCCAACGTCCTGGTAGGGCCAAAACAGACCTTTGATGGTATAGACGCCAACTGAAATCAGTCAAGGTCTGTATAGGAACTACGTTGCTCCTCGGGGTAGTCGAGGAGAGAGAAGAAGATCGTCCAGGCAGCCCAGGACCGCAAACCCCCACTGACTTAACCACGCCAGAGCCAACACTTTGTGAACACCCGAGGAGTGGTGGCCAGACCCAAAAGGGACAACACCACATGCTCATAATGCTCCGCACCCACAGCAAAATGGAGAAAGTGCTGGCATCGTGCACATAACAGAATGCGTAAATAAGCATTCATGATGTCGATAGAAGTCAGAAAGTCCCCATGATGGAGTGCCACCCCCGTGTGGACGGACTCCATCCTGAACTTATATACTGTGAACATACCCACACAAGGCAGGTCAGGGCCTTGAGGTCCAAAATTAGATGTACCATGCCCTCCATCCTTGGACTGTGAACAGGTTTGAATAAAACCCCTGGAACTGTTCTCAGCATGGGAACCGGAACAATCATACTCTGCAGCAACGGAGCTTGCACAGCCCCCCCGCGGAGAACAGCCAGCAGTCTGGCGACAAAAATCGCCCATTCGAAGCAAAATAACGGTTTGGAGGAACACAACCAGAAAAACTATCTTGTAACCAGACAAAATCAATATGCGACATGAGGTCATTCAGGGTAGCCCCCCAAAAACACATGTCTAAGCTGAGGAAACAGAGCTCAGCAACCAGGGGAACTGCGGCCAAGCGTCATAGCAGACAACTTCAGCGCCTAGACCAACCAGTCCACCAAAGCAGCAAAGGCAGGGGGATTCTGCACCCCTCCAGGTATGTCAGCCAGAGATTCCTCTATTGGAACCATGGTTGCCTTGAGCAGCCTAGAGACAGGGGGTCCATTACTGGTGGAACAGTCCACTTCTGAAGGAGGGACCTCCCCAAAAAAAAGGGTACCTTACAGTAAGCGTTTTTAGACACTCCCCAGTCCTCATGAACCAATTTGTCAAAATAAGAGGGAGAAGGGAACGATTTTGCCGTGCAAGACGGCTTATCCAAAAAGGATACCGGCCCTCCTCTGCAGCCACCACTGCATCCCCATCTTGAAAAAAGGTACCCGCACAGATGTAATAAGTGCGACAACCAGCGCCCCTTCGTTCACTACTGCAGTCATCCCCACTCCCTGACAGGACAGGGAGCGTGGGCCACGTCCGTGGCGGCAGAGCCAGATCGGACTGTTCGAGACAGAAAACCCCAAAAAACGCATGGGGGGGGGGCTAACCACCAGCCGGGACCCCCCGCCCGAGGTCCACCACAGGGGGCACGGACCAAGGTCCCCGACAGACCGGGAGCCCTCACAGGAGGCACAGACCGGGAGCCCTCACAGGAGGCACAGACCGGGAGCCCTCACAGGAGGCACAGACCGGGACCCCTCACAGGAGGCACAGACCGGGACCCCTCACAGGAGGCACAGACCGGGACCCCTCACAGGAGGCACAGACCGGGACCCCTCACAGGACAGGGAGCGTGGGCCACGTCCGTGGCGGCAGAGCCAGATCGGACTGTTCGAGACAGAAAACCCCAAAAAACGCATGGGGGGGCTAACCACCAGCCGGGACCCCCCGCCCGAGGTCCCCCACAGGGGGCACGGACCAAGGTCCCCAGACCGGGACCCCTCACTGGAGGCACAGACCGGGACCCCTCACTGGAGGCACAGACCGGGACCCCTCAAAGGAGGCACAGACCGGGACCCCTCAAAGGAGGCACAGACCGGGACCCCTCACAGGAGGCACAGACCGGGAGCCCTCACAGGAGGCACAGACCGGGAGCCCTCACAGGAGGCACAGACCGGGAGCCCTCACAGGAGGCACAGACCGGGAGCCCTCACAGGAGGCACAGACCGGGAGCCCTCACAGGAGGCACAGACCGGGAGCCCTCACAGGAGGCACAGACCGGGAGCCCTCACAGGAGGCACAGACCGGGAGCCCTCACAGGAGGCACAGACCGGGAGCCCTCACAGGAGGCACAGACCGGGACCCCTCACAGGAGGCACAGACCGGGACCCCTCACAGGAGGCACAGACCGGGACCCCTCACAGGAGGCACAGACCGGGACCCCTCACAGGAGGCACAGACCGGGACCCCTCACAGGAGGCACAGACCGGGACCCCTCACAGGAGGCACAGACCGGGACCCCTCACAGGAGGCACAGACCGGGACCCCTCACAGGAGGCACAGACCGGGAGCCCTCACAGGAGGCACAGACCGGGACCCCTCACAGGAGGCACAGACCGGGACCCCTCACAGGAGGCACAGACCGGGACCCCTCACAGGAGGCACAGACTGGGACCCCTCACAGGAGGCGCCGACCCCCACCGAGCCACCCCCTGGTAAGAAGCGGCCACGAGGCCTAAAATACATTTTTGGCCGAGCCCTGAACAGACACCAGGTCGGTATGCCGCAAAGCCGCGGGCTAAATTTGCAGACGCCGGCCGAGAGCACGCGCGGCCCGTGGGGGAACTGGACCACTCCTATTTGGTAGGCCGCAAAGTCGCGGCCTAAATTTTTGTCCGCCTGTAGGCCGCGGCCTAAATTTCTGGCCGCCAGCCGCGAGTACACGGAAGGCCCGGACCGTCCAAACTGGTAGGCCGCAAAGCTGCGGCCTGAATTGCGAAACCTCCGATCACCCGCCTCCCAGGCCCATCAGATACCCCCCAGTGGAACCCCGAGGGTGGAAAGGGACCGTGTGTCCAACAAGCCCCTAGGCTGGAAGTCTGGGCTGCACCCGGGAAGGAGGGGGGGTAGAGGAGACTACCCACGCCCACCACCCCTCCAGGGAAAGAAAAGGGGGGCGGGGGGGCCCTACTTACCGCTACAGCGAAGTGCGCGGATAACGCTCCCAGACAGATCTTCCTCACCACCGAAGTGGGGGACTGTCGGCCATGAGGAACGCTGCGACACAGACCGGGTCGCATGCGACCTCGCGAGTACGTTTAACTCGCAGGGCCAGCCCCTGTCCAGTGGGGCTATGTTGCGGCCGACCTAGCGTGTAGCTGAGGTCTGCACGCGCTCGATGGCCAGACTGGGGTGACCCTCTGGATCTAAAGTATCCAGTCTGTCACCCAGCCTGGCAGTTGATTGTAGATCTCACCAGAAAAAAATCCAGGCAAAAAGAAAATAAACAAAAAATCCCTAGGACTAGAGATCCCAGCAGGGAACTAGGTCCTTACTCCTGACTAGGCAGAAAAAAAACTGAATACCTAGAGCAGGGAGGGGGTTATATACTGGCTGAGCACCGCCCATGGACGTTGCCAGGCGTTTCTTTTTTGTTCTGCCTAGTTCTACTCCTAATGGAGGCGATATAACCCAATGGTTCTGAATTAAGAAGGCTGTGTGTCAATGAACGAATGAGAATTTTTTTTTTTTTTTTTTTAAAGCCAGCAGCTACAAATACTGCAGCTGCTGATTTAAAAAAAAAAATGGACTGTCCAGCGCCCACGATGTCGGCAGCCAAAGCCGAGCAATCGCTCGTCTCTTGGCTGCCCCCGCCGCCATCCTCGGTGAGGGAATCAGGAAGTGAAGTGTTGCGGCTTCACTGCCCGATTCCCTACTGCGCGAGTAGCGCGGCGTGCCCTCACTGGTCCCCACTCTCTTGGGACCAGTGGGTTTCCCAGGAGACAGCGGGGGGGTGACGGGAGTCTATGCCCGGAAGTGGGTGCAAATACCTGTCTTAGACGAGTACTTGTACCCCCTTCCCCCCTGAAAGGTGCCAAATGTGACACCGGAGGGGGGGGAGGGTTGAGAAAAGCGGAATTTATATTTTTGGGTGGAACTCTTTAATCATGGTCACTGTGGATCTTCAGCAAAAAACTATTTTTTGCATAGATAGGGGTTAGAGGGGAGACTGTGTCCATTTCCTGTCCTCTGTTTGAAAAAAACAGTAGTTACCTGGACAGAATGGTGGAAACAAATGCAGTACATTTTTGATAACTTCGGTTTAGAGTCCCTGTTTAGATTTCCCCTCACTTCCTTATCCCAGTGACCGAAGTTGCCAGGAGAGGAAGTAAATCTCCCCAAAGTGACAGAGGCAGCAGTAAAAACCTGATAGAGGTTATAATTATACACATAATCTAAAAAAGTGTTTTGCCTAGAGCTAAAATGTAAAGTCAGAGAGACCCTGTAAATCCAATATTTGCCGCACCTATTTGGTATGGAGACAGTGGAATTCTGTAAACATTACATTATACGATGGTGAAACTTTGTGTTGTGTACATGTGAAAGCACAGTCAGCTTCAGGTCGGTCTAAACTTTTTTTTTATTTATGAATAAATTATATATACGAATATACACAAACACAGTCCGTAGGGTTCAATATCGAGTTGGCCCACCCTTTGCAGCTATAACAGCTTCAACTCTTTTGGGAAGTCTGTCCACAAGGTTTAGGAGTGTAGCCCTGTACACACGGCTGGAAATCCCATCAGAAAAAAAACGTCAGTTTTCCTGACGGGATTCCTGGCAAGCTTTTCTTGCTCGCCGAGTGTACACATGGCACATTCAAAAGAACCGCTGTTCTTTTGAATGGCAAGAACGCGGTGACGTCATCGACTACGACGAGCATGCGCTCGTCACATTCGATGCCGTTGCCGCCATCTTACTTCACCCTACACTACCCTTGTAAGCTACCGCCAATGCGTCGAAGTCTCATCGAGCATGCGCGGGTTTACCTGGAGACAGGTAAACACACGCACGGTTTTCTTATTGGGAAACAGGCCGACGAGAATCCCGACGAGAAAATAGAAAGCAGGTTCTATATTTTTCTCGTCGAGATTCCCGGCAGTTTTCCCGACGAGAAACCATGCACGCGGCAGTTTTCTTGCCGAGAAAAACGGCCGTGTGTACGAGGCTGGAGTCTATTTAAATGTTAGACCATTCTTCCAGAAGCACATTTGTGAGGTCACACTGATGTTGGACGAGAAGTTCTGGTTTTTAGTCTGTGCTCTAATTAATCCCAAAGAATTAGAGCGGAGACTGGAAGAATGGTCAAATTTATATATTTTTTATATATATTATATATATATATATATATATATACACATATACACATATATACATATATACATATACACACACACACATACATATATATATATATATATATATATATATATACACACACACACACACACACACACACACGTTTTTTCCGATGGGAAAACTGCTATGAGAGCTTTTCGTCAGGAATTCCGGCCGTGTGTATGCTCCATCGCAGTTTTTCCGACAGGAAAACTGCCGGACCAAAAAAAGAGCAGGATCTTTTTTCCTGTTAGGAAAAATCCTGGCGGGAAAACCGTTCATCTGTATGGTTTTCCGACGGGCAAAAAAAACACGCATGCTCAGAATCAAGTATGAGACCGGAGCGTTCATAATGGAGATATCCCATTTGTCACGCTGTAACGGACTGAAAAGCACGAGGCTGAAAAGCGCGAATCGTCTCTCACCAAGCTTTTACTAACACGAGGATCAGCAAAAGCAGCCCAAAGGGTGGCGCCGTTGGAATGGAACTTTCCCTTTATAGTGCCGTCGTACCTGTTGTATGTCACCGCGCTTTGGACGAGCGGACTTTTGACTGAGCATGTGTATGCAGGGCAGGCTTAGAGGAATTCTGTCGAGAAAACCGTTGGTTTATTATCCGATGGAAAAACCGGTCGTGTGTACTAGGCAACACACACATATATATATATTCTACACACACACACACACACACACACACACACACACACACACACACCTATATACAGTATCTCACAAAAGTGAGTACATCCCTCACATTTTTGTAAATATTTTATTATATCTTTTCATGTGACAACACTGAAGAAATGACACTTTGCTACAATGTAAAGTAGTGAGCGTACAGCTTGTTTAACAGTGTAAATTTGCTCTCCCCTCAAAATAACTCACTAACACACAGCCATTAATGTCTAAAATGCTGGCAACAAGAGTACACCCCTAAGCAAAAATTGCCAAATTGGGCCCAATTAGCCATTTTCCCTCCACGGTGTCATGTGACTCGTTAGTGTTACAAGGTCTCAGGTGTGAATGGGAAGCAGGTGTGCTAAATTTGGTGTAATCGCTCTCACTCTCTCATACTGGTCACTGGAAGTTCAACATGGCACCACCTGGCAAAGAACTCTGAGGATCTGAAAAAAAAGAATTGTGGTTTTAAATAAAAATGGCATAGCCTATAAGAAGATTGCCAAGACCCTGAAACTGAGCTGCAAAACGGTGGCAAAGACCATATAGCCGTTTAACAGGACAAGTTCCACTCAGAACAGGCCTCACCATGGTTGACCAAAAAAATGGTGTGCACGTGTGCAGCGTCATATCCAGAGGTTGTCTTTGAGAAATAGACATATGAGTGCTGCCAGCATTGCTGCAGAGGTTGAAGGGGTGTGGGATCAGCCTGTCAGTGCTCAGACCATACGGCGCACACTGCATCAAATTGGTCTGCATGGCTGTCGTCCCAGAAGGAAGCCTCTTCTAAAGATGATACACAAAAAAGCCTGCAGTTTGCTGAAGACAAGCAGACTAAGGACATGGATTGCTGGAACCATGTCCTGTGGTCTGATGGGACCAAGATAAAATAATTGGGTTTAGATGGTGTCAAGTGTGTGTGGCAGCAACTAGGTGAGGAGTACAAAGACAAGTGTGTCTTGCCTACAGTCAAGCATGGCGGTGGGAGTGTCATGGTCTGGGGCTGCATGAGTGCTGCCGGTGTTCTATCGGATAGTGCCCGCTATCAAGAAGTGCCCGGGACGGAACAGCACAACAGCTGATATTACAATCAGCTGTTGATGGCGCCTGCACACAATAGCCGACGGGAAAAAAGAATTATGTCAGATTGTGCCTCGCGCTGCTGAGGCGTGTTCATGTTGGAGAGGGGTGGATTTGTACTTGAGGGTGGATTTTTAAATGATGGGCAGAGCTGCAAAACAAATCTGGTTATTTTTCTGGTCGTTAGCCAATTATGCCCTGCAAAACCACCCATCAACATGGAAAAACCCACCCTCCAGTTGACTAAACACGCTCCGCAAGCATCCAGGAAAAATAGCTGAAAAAGATTTGTTTTGCAGCACTGGCCATCTTTTAAAAATCCGCCCAACATGTACAAATCCGTCCCTCAGCAACACGAACACGCCTCGGCAGCGCGAGGCACAATCTGACACAAAAATTTCTTCTGTTGGCTATTGTGCGCAGGCGCCGTCTCGCTGTGACAACAGCTGTTCGTAAAATCAGCAGTTAGGCTGTTCCGTGCGGCGCATGCGCAGCACATCCAGGGCACTATCCGATTGAACACCGGCACTGGGGAGCTACAGTTCATTGAGGGAACCATGAATGCCAAAATGTACTGTGACATACTGAAGCAGAGCATGATTCCCTCCCATCGAATACTGGGCCGCAGGGCAGTATTCCAACATGATAACGACCCCAAACACACCTCCAAGAAAACCAATGCCTTGCTAAAGAAGCTGAGGGTAAAGGTGATGGACTGGCCAAGAATGTCTCCAGACTTAAACCCTAGTGAGCATCTGTGGCGCATCCTCAAACGGAAGGTGGAGGAGCACAAGGTCTCCAACATCCACCAGCTTCGTGTTGTCAGAGGAGAGGAATAGGACTTCAGTGGCAACCTGTGAAGTTCTGGTGAACTCCATTGCCAAGAGGGTTAAGGCAGTGCTGGAAAATAATGGTGGCCACACAAAATATGGGGCCCAATTTGGACATTTTCACTTGGGGGTGTACTCACTTTTGTTGCCAGAGGTTATGCATGAATGGCTGTGTGTTGAGCTGTTTTGAGGAGACAGCAAATTTACAGTTATACAAGCTGTACACTCACTACTTTATATTGTAGCAAAGTGCAATTTCTTCAGTGTTGTCACATAAAAAGATATAACATATTTACAAAAATGTGAGGGGTGTACACACTTGTGAGTGAGTATATATATATATATATATATATATATATATATATATATATACACACACACACACACTTGTGAGTGAGTATATATATATATATATATATATATATATATATATATATATATATACACACACACACACACACACACACACACACACACACATATATATATATATATATATATATATATATATACATACATACATACATACACACGTGCACACACATACATATACGCGCACACACATACATATACGCGCACACACATACATATACGCGCACACACATACATATACGCGCACACACATACATATACGCGCACACACATACATATACATATACGCGCACACACCTTGTCCCAAATAAAAGGTGCCTCGGTAAGCAGTGGAAACACAAATAGGAGTATCAAAGGGGTGCTGGAGCTTAAGAGAAAAACGGATATATAACAAGATACGGCACAAGTATACATCAGAGCGACATGAACTTTTAACCTTATTCCCAGCACTCTTCCTCATGTCACAGGCTGAAATAGGACTGGCTCTAGTCTATTTACTTTAAAATTGAAACAGGAAGGACTGAGAGACTGGGAGCATGGCCAACTGTCACAAAAACACTCATTTAAACACTGCTCTGTAATTAGTGTATACCATACACAAAACTAGTTGATCTCTTACTTCAGGATAACAAAGCAGCATTATGTTATTTTATATTCATGTCAATACAAAAAGGTTACTAACTGCATGCTATCATTTTAGACACCATTTACTCACCTAGGCCATACATCCAAACAGAAGGCTCATCATTACTATAGCCTGTCTACTTGGGAGGAGTTACATATTTTCCAGGTATTTTATGAAAGGGGTTGGTAGATGGCATCTCTGGTACCTTCACAATGCTGCTGCTGCTGCTGTCAGCCTCTCAATAATTTGCACATTCTTTCCATACATGCGATTTCCGCCACAAGAATCAATAGATTTTTGCCACAGGAACCCACTGTAGGCCATAATCGTCTGTGTGAATGCACCCTAAGTTGTACAAAGTGCCAAATTTTACACAACAATGACATACATTTTTTGTTTGGAGTGTTTTATCGCCCTGTTTCTAGCTAGGTCGTTTCTTAAAACTGATGTAAGTCACCCTCAAAACAGTTTCTACTAAGTTTGTAAGTGAGGTACCTGACCCATTATTTATGACGCTGTAAGTGAAGGAATTGTGCCAAAGCTGAACTCTTGGCAGATATATAAAAAGGACCAACTAATGTAGCTCTGTAATCCTTAATACATCATTAAATGTATTCTTGAAATGTTAGCACCTGCATTTGAACTGGACTTAGCTTTTTGCAGCCCCTACAGAGGGGTGGAGTGTGAGAAGAAGCAGTAAAAGGAGCCAATCAGTTCATATGCTGACAAGAAGCATGCGGATAGTGAAAGAGATGAATTCCTCACGGTACAGCATCTTTCACCGTTCAATCACAGTCTGGGATAACAGGTAGTGGGTTGAAAGATGCTGATGCTGGCCACTGGGCTAAGGGCATTTAGCAGCAAAGAAAGAAAAAAAGACGGTGGGTGAAATCTTTGGATTACAGCTGAATTTACATCTGCAGGAAACGCTGGTTTATTATTGCATCTTTTTTCTTAATATTTAATAGAATATATTCAAACACAAAAATAAAGGCGGTTCCAGCATTGGTTTGGAAGAGTACACAGCATCCACAATATGGATTGCATATAGTAGAAAAGGCAGAAAGTCATACGTTGTAACTGTATTAGTACAAAGCGAAAGACATATTACAACAATCCGCACTGCCCCCTGAGACTACTGTCCTCACATATCAGAGGCATATAACCACAATCTGTACAATTGATTATCAGTTAACCATAGTCTAATTTTCTAGTTTACAAATAGACTGCAAGACGGACTGTAAAACTTAGAAGACTCAGTATGTCCTTCTACGTTATGGTATCAATGCTAATCAAAGGGATTCAGAACACGTCCTTCACGTTAGGGAGCGCAAATCCCCTCAACCAAATAGGGGAGGACGCGCCATCCTCCACAACCACGGAGCTACACAGTCCAAATCCCTTAATCACAAAATCAAGATATAGAACCAAAAAGAACGAGTAGTAAAGGAGGGGAAGGGGAAAGGACTCTGCGCTCTGGTCCACCTCAACCAGGAGGGAACCTAGTCAGGGATATTCTGGGGATCATTAGTCAAATATCTGTAAGGCCCCTTTCACACTGGGGCTGTGGGTGCGTCGGCGGTAAAGCGTCGCTAAAAAGCGTCGCTTTACCATCAATTTTGCGGCGCTATTCGGCTGGGCACTTTTACCCCCGCTAGCGGCCGAGAAAGGGTTAAAACCACCGCAAAGTGCCTAGCCGCGTATAGCCGTGGTGCCCATTGTCTTCAATGGGCAGGAGCGGTACACACACCGCGCCTTCACCGCTCCAAAGATGCTGCTAGCAGGACTTTTTTTACCGTCCTGCTAGCGCACCGCTCCAGTGTGAAAGCCCTCAGGGCTTTCACACTGGAGAGACAGCAGCGGCTCTTTCAGGGCGCTTTGCAGGCGCTATTTTTAGCGTTCTAGCACCTGCAAAGCGCCCCAGTGTGAAAGGGGTCTTATTGTATCTTTTGATGGGATATTCATTTAGCGCTTATTTTTGCCTGCAGTTCTGCTTTGAATAGGAAATGGTCTCCAAGGACATCTTAGGATGGAAGAATTCATCAAACCAGGCCAATGTCTTTCCACTCCTTGACAAGCCAGTGCTAATGTTCCAAATGCTGGCCATACACTAGTAGATTTTCAGATGAAAATATTCATAGCAACATTTGTACGAAAATTCTTTGTACATTCAATGAATGGACAAATGTTTGAACATTTCACTTGCTTTTCCCATTTTCGATTTTAAAATGAATGTAGTTCCTGAACAAAAACCACATACACGGTCTGAATATTCATTCGAGAGAAATTTTCATCCTGTTCCTTCAAATTTCTCATCTCTGTGGTTGAAAAGGAATGTCGATTTGACCTCACTGATGATTAGAAAATCAAACAAGGTTCTTAAAATAAAAAAATTTGAAAGAAAATCTATACGTGTATAGCCTGAAAAATTGGTGTTTTGCCATTATTGCCTATAACCGCTCATCTGCAAAAATCATATGGAGAATAGAAAAGTAGGCAACATCTGCTTCACTGAAGCCATCTAATGAAGATATGGTTCTCTGAATAAGACTGTTTCAAAGCACATATCAGGAATTTTGTTAAAGAACATTGTACTATTTTAGCTGTTCAAACGATTAAAAAAAAAAAAAAAAAAAAACTTTAGCAAGTGCACAGCAAGCAGAAAAACAAAAAAACACAACCAGTATTTTGTGATCACTTTATGAACAAAGTGTGGCACATGTGAATGTGTTCTGCCTGAATGCAGTGGTGTAATAGGAAACCACAGGAAGCCATATTCACTGTATATAGACAGAGAAGTGACTACTGATGGCTGACTTGCTCATATCATATCTGTCAGCACACTGTGTGCTCATAGACACAACAGGAATCTGCCGTACCAAATTTACATATACTAAGGGCAATCAGGAGGCTGGAACGCAGTCACACACTGTCACAGATTACATCAAGCAAAGCATTTTTTATCTTACCTAATCACATTTCACTTCAAGATTTTACTCCTGCAATATACTGAACTAGTAGAGCTGCACAAGATACATCTGTGAAAGACACTCTTAGCTAGACTTGGAAAAAAAATGAAATATGGGGACCCCTACTTGATGAAATTGCTGAAGGTAAATTAGAACTAAACCAACGGAGAATCATGGTGGATCCATGAGCTGTCTGTAATGGCGCCAAAGGGGTTAAACAAAGAATTTGACGTTGGCTGTTTTTTGAGTAATATTTAAGAGGTAAATAGATTGAGGGAATGAATAGCCCAGTAATGGCAAACCTTGGCACCCCAGATGTTTTGGAACTACATTGCCCATGATGCTCAACTACACTGCAGAGTGCATGAGCATCATGGGAAATGTAGTTCCAAAACATCTGGGGTGCCAAGGTTCACCATCGCTGGAATAGGGGGTTCAAACATCTCATTTAATGTCTTTGCTTAAATATGTATAGATATATAAAAGGGAACAGGTTTTAGGCTGCTCTCTGCGGACCATGGCTTTTGCTGTAGGATGCGACTAAGAAAATGTCAGGAAAAACCTACTAGAACAGCTGAACTTTATTTGGGGGTTATCAAAGGCACTTTAGATGATGGCAGGTGTGGACTGACTCCTATTTAACCACCGGAAGAATTTACTCCCTTCCTGACCAGGCCATTTTTTGCGATACGGCACTGTGTCGCTTTAACTGACAATTGCGCGGTCTTGCGACGCTGTACCCAAACAATTTTTTTTTCTCCACAAATAGAGCTTTCTTTTGGTGGTATTTGATCACCTCAATTTTTTGCGCTATAAACAAAAAAATCCTGACAATTTCGAAAATATCTTTTACTTTTTGCTATAATAAATATCCCAAACTTAAAAAACAAAATGTCTTCCTCAGTTTAGACCGATTTTTTTTTTTTTTAAACCAGAAAATAACGCAATAAGCTTGGTTGGTTTGCACAAAAGTTATAGCATCTACAAAATATGTGGTAGATTTATGGCATTTTTATTATGTTTATTTTTACCAGTAATGGCGGTGATATGCGATTTTTATTGGGACTGCGACATTGCGGCGGACAGATCGGACACTTTTTTGGGACCACTGACAGCGATCAGAACTAAAAATAGCCACCGATTACTGTATAAATGTCACTGGTAGGGAAGGGGTTAACACTAGGGGGTGATCAAGGGGTTAAATGTTTTCCCTCAGTGTGTTCTAACTGTACAGGGGTGGGACTGCCTGGGGGAGGAGACCAATCGTTGTTCCTATATACTAGGAACACACGATCTGTCTCCTCTCCCCTGCCAGAACGTAGATTTGTGTACACACACACACACACACACGTTCTGGCTCTGTCAGGAGCGATCGCGGGTGCCCAGCGGCCGCATGCTCATCAGCTCCTCAGCGACGTGGCGGGAGCGCGCGCCCCCTATACCCCTAAAAGCGGCCGCCGTACAGCTACAGTGATTCGCTCAGGGGAGCAATTTTGCCGCCGATGGTGGGCGGTCGGCAAGAGGTTAACATGAGTTTGAATGCGATTGCTTAATTCTGAACACAGCTATAAGAGGGTGTGCACACTTATGCAACCACATTATTTCAGTTTTGCATTTTACTTTTCTCCCCTATAAGATTTCATTTTTTTTTTTTTTAATTTACAATTGAGTTGTACAGTTTATAGGTCACATTATAGGTGGAAAAAGTTCTGAACTGTTTTATCTTTTTTACATCACAGAAACCTAACATTTTAACAGGGGTGTGTAGACTTTTTATATCCACTGTATCTATTCTTCTCAACCCATTACGCATATATGCGTATCACTTACATAAGTGGGAAGGACCAAAACGTATGATTCACAAAGACTTCTCTTTCAGCGGGGTCAGCAGTCTTAGATTCAATGCTCAGAGGAAGCTAAAAATATGTACTTTCAATATTATGTAAATGCCTCAAGTTATCCCCATTAATTTTTTTTCGTTAACAAGCTTCTATTTCCACCCTTTTTATTCCAACACATTTAGATCATAAACAGAGTTAAATGGAATTTTCTAACAATGATCTCTTCAATAGTCAATTCACTTCTTTAACATAATGTGCTTCACACAGCACCACAGTGCTTTCCCTTTTATCACTGGGTTTATTTACGACGTTGGATCACTTCTCATTCACCTTTCGTCAGGTTGCCACTCCTGTATCTTCTAATTAATTTTTGGGGATTCTTATACCAAAGCTTAAAAATAAGTCTATATATAATGGCTTTAGGATGAAAGAAGCACCGCAGTCTGAATAATGGCAATTTCCAAGGATTTCAATCCTACAAAAAACACATTTAGTACTTGACAAGAGTGTATAAAAAAACCTATACAACATAGCAGCCAATTAAATAAAACTTTGTAAAAAATCATGTTCACTTCAATTTCCACTTAAAGTAGATGACTATCAGTGGGATATTGGCGCAGCCAGAAACCACAGTATCCAAGGACACTTAAATTTAAAGAAGAACTCCACACACACTAAAATCTCTAGATGGCCAAAAAACCCTGCCGATACTTGACACCTATATGAGCATGTTTGACATCCCATTCCAAAACCATTGACTTAATTTATAGCTGCTTCCAAGAGTTTTCATTTTACCTTGTGAGGCAGAAATGCAACGCATCTAATTAAGGAAAATTTAACGTAGACTGCAGGTGCACCTAGGTCCCACAGCTTATAGTTTATTGATATACACAAACACACTGCAATATGACTACTGACAATTCAGAAATGCTAGGCTATGGTGTCTTTTTATTTTAATAACTAGACACACAGAGCATACAATAAATAGTGTGTGGTTATTGATGCAGATAATAAATCGGCATGTGTTACCACATTTGACAACAGGGATCCAAGGCACGCTACGCTCAATTTAGAGTAATTGGAGACAGTGCATCTAGATTTCTTATACATTTTTTATATGGGGCAAGAGAAAATAAAAAAAGAGATGGGAATGAGGGATTACATTTTGCAAACTATGTGTTGTAGAGAGAAGGCAAGGCAGTATGTATGTATGTGTATATATGTATGTATGTTTATATATGTATATATGTATGTATATATATGTATATATGTATGTATATATATATATATATATATATATATATATATATATATATATATATACACACACACACACACACACACAAACACAAACATTATATATATCTATACACACACAAGAAAAGCAGTTGTCCGAGTCTAATACTGGCCAAGAGGTATAGGAATGGGAAAGCCTAAAAACAGAGGGGTGCAAAGTTGTAGAAATGTGTGCCTGTATAAGGCGACAGACAAGGGTAGAGAGGCAAGGAGATGGGGTCAAGGGAGGGAAAGGGAAAACAGGAAGGGGATCAGGAAAAGAGGGGGAGTAAAAGCCATTCTAGAGAGTCGAGGACAGGTACAGTTGTACTCTAAAGTACACGTAATGGGGAGAAAATAGTGGTCGAATATCTCAAGGGATATAATGCCTATAGTATTGCCAAGTTGACCAATGTTTCTGTATTGATCTGCTTTGTCAACAGCCATTGCTCTTTCCTTCCTTTCCTTCTTTTTGATACAGCATCCACCTTGTGTTTCCACTCTGATTTGCTAGCAGGAGTAGTGTATTTTCAGTGCAAGGGAATTATTGTCTTGGTGGCTTTATTAAATTGATACACATTTAAATTTTGTAAGAAGAGATTCCTTGAAGTCACGAAGGAGGTAGCGACAAGGTTCAGGGGGGGTGAGAGGTACCAGGGATTCTTGAAATTTGATAATTTGGCAGGTCCACTATAAGTGGAAGATAGAGCCTAGCTCTGTTATATCTTCAGCAAATACACTATATTACCAAAAGTATTGGGATGCGTACCTCTACACTCACATGAACTTTAATGGCATCCCAATCTCAGTCTGAGGTCAGGCACCGATGTGGGTAAGAAGGCCTGGCTCGCAGTCTCCGTGCTAATTCATTCCAAAGGTGTTCCATCGGGTTGAGGTCAGGACTTTGTGCAGGCCAGTCAAGTTCCTCCACACCAAATTCTCCCATCCATGTCTTTATGGACCGTGCTTTGTACAATCATGTTGGAACAGGAAGGAGCCATTCCCAAACTGTTCCCACAAAGTTGGGAGCATAAAATTGCCCAAAATGTCTTGGGTATGCAAACGCCGAATGATTTGGACCAGTGCACAAAGCAAGGTCCATAAAGACATGGATGAGCGAGTTTGGGGTGGAGGATCTTGACTGGCCTGCCCGCAACCCAATAGAATACCTTTGGGATGAATTAGAGTGGAGACTGTGAGCCAGGCCTTCCCATCCACATCAGTACCTGACCTCACAAATGCGCTTCTGGAAGAATGATCAAACATTCCCACAGACAAACTCCTAAACCTTGTGGACAGCCTTCCCAGAAGAGTTGAAGTGGTTATAGCTGCAAAGGGTGGGCCAACTCAATATTGAACCCTACAGACTAAAACTGGGATGCCATTAAAGTTCATTTGCGTTTAAAGGCAGGCATCCCAATACTTTTGTTAATATAGCATATTTGATGCTCCCAGGTATATATTTTGTAGCTTTCCAGGTGTTGAGTACCATCTGGATAAAGCTTAGTTGCCGATTCCAGTGTTTTCATTAAAGCATTTGTGCGTTAGGGGCATGCTTGTTTCCGCTATTCCTGAGTGAACTGGCAATTGAGATTGCTTTTAAGGTATCTTTAAATATTGGAAGTATTCAGCAGCTTGAATATTATTGAAACTGAATGCAAACTGGGTTGGGTGTATAAATCTTTCAAAACAGAATTCATGAGTCAGAATGTAATTTCTCACATGTAGCTAAGGTCAGTATGGGATGGGGACCCTTTGATTCTCAATGGGATTTAGGAAAGACACCTGTTGCATCGACAAACTCAATCACCCGTGGCATGAAGTCTGATTGCCATGAGAAAAGGGACTGGGATGAAAGGCTTGGAGGAAAGCCCAGATTAGATATTAAAAGGTGTATGTGGGGGGGCGTGGCCTGACATAGCATGGAGTAGGACGTGCATGATTTGAGCTCCGTCCATTACTCCTGTACAGCCCATCCTGACCTTCAGCGTCATCCTGCACCAGCCCAGCGGGACCCCCTGGGGACCCTGAACATCCGTGGCCGCAAATCCACCATCCTCCGCTCGTACGGCGGCCTCCGCAGGGCCGCGATCCCGATCGCGGGTGCCGCATTTAGGAAAGTCCGTGGCTTCGGCCTAGCCCTGGAAGTCGGCGGCCATCTTGCTCCACCCGACCTGCCGCCTGTGCTGCTTCCTGGCCCTCCTGCTCTCAGGTAACAGCCTGCAGGGGCCCACCGAGTCCCCCTGAGGACCCCTCACACCCACAGAGGCAGATACATCAGCCTCTGACTGCGCGGCCGCCGCGTTCAGGAAAGGCCCCGGCTTCGGCCTAGTGCTGGTCGGTGGCCATCTTGCTTCACCCGGCCTGCTGACTAGTGACTCTTCCTGGCCCACCAGCCCTACAGCTCCCTACCATTCGGTATAGACTGAGCTGCCTGCTTTGGAGGGGGGAGGGATCACAGCGGATACCTGCCATGACTCCGCCAAAAACGCCAAAGGCCACCCTGGTGAAATTGGACCAGTACCGCCGCCAGGAGGAGGAAAGAGATGGCGGTGCCGCAGGCGGTGAGCAGGACGCTACGGGAGGCGACACAGCTAAACTGCTCGAGGCGATCACATACTGCCGGACGTCCCTGACGGCGCAAATAGAGGGGGTCAAGGTGGACCTTTCACTCATGCGACAAGACTTCCAGAAACTTCGTGAGCGTGTCACGACTGCCGAAACCCGCATTGGAGAGGTGGAGGACACCGTTACGCCGCTCCAAGTCAGCTCCGATCGAATGCAGCTCCAAATCAATCAGATTCTAAGCAAGCAAGATGATATGGAAAATAGGCTCCGGAGGTGCAACCTCCGTTTCATCGGGCTCCCCGAGGGAGCTGAGGGCAAAGATCCTACCACCTTCTTGGAGAAACTCCTTGTTGACACCTATGGCCGCGAGGCCTTCTCCCCCACCCTGGCGGTGGAGAGGGCTCATCGTATGCCTGCCAGATCTCCTCCTCAGGGGGCTCCCCCCCGCACGTTTATAGCAAAATTCTTGAATTACAAAGATAGAGATGCGGCGCTGCGCATGGCCAGGGAAAAAGGTAACATCCACCTTGGAAACTCCAAGATCGCTATCTTCCCCGACTTTTCTGCCGAGGTGCAGCGCCGCCGCCAAGGCTTCATGGAGGCGAAGAGGAGGCTCCGGATACAACATCTTAAATACTCTATGCTATTTCCAGCTCGTCTTAGAGTCGAAAGGGACGGCCGTGTGTTCTTTTTTGAGGATCCTCAGGAAGTCATTGCCTGGTTGGAGCGTCCGGGGCCCGCCAGAGGGGCGGCGGAGTGACCTGACCGAGCATGTTCATCAGCACTATTGATTGCCTGTCATCATCACCAGCACATTATACGCCGCAGCGGGAGTCTGCAAATCCTGGTATGTTACCCCCCTTTTTTTTTGTCTCCCCTTTACTGCCCGCGGCGCATACCCTATTGCTCCTTACCCCTGGGACCCCCTTTTGCCTTCCCCTGCTATAATCCTCTTTCAATTGTAACCTGCAGAGGGGGTCTCCCATACTTAGGGCCCCCACTGACTGGTTGATCCATGTAACTACCCTGGAGACTGTAATTGCGGAGCACAATCAGTCCTACACTCCACATGCCTAACACAGCGAATTTTCGCCCCCCAGCAACCGGAACACGCATCTCTTTATTATGTGACTGCAGAACTTTCTATACCACCGACCCCGCACTGTACTTCTGGTTCACAGTACAAGAAGAGCCTGTTGCTCTTTATTTGCGGGCATTGGATCTTCCACACCTCCCATGTGAGGAGATCGCTGCAGATCTTTTACGTAACAGCAAGATATTTTGGTTTTATCTGCTACCGGTTGTTACTTTCTTTTGGTTTTGGGAACATACCCGCATCAGTTGGGGAAGATGCAGGGTGGGGAGGGGGGAGGGGGAGGTTCGTTTTTTCTTGATGGACTGCAATACAACGAAGTGCATGCTAACATTGATACTGCATAGATGGCAAACCTTGTATTCATGTAATGCTACTGTCCCACGATATGTTTTAATGTTTGAATTATGGCATCGATAAAACTGCTCACTTGGAATGTGCGTGGGCTTGGGGACAAGGTAAAGAGATCTGCAGTTTTCTCATTTCTCAAAAAACAACGAGCCGACATTGTGGTGTTAGTGGAGACACACGTTGAGGGTCGGCTCCAGATGGCACTCCGCCGGCCATGGATTGGGTGGGCATATCATTCATCCCACTCGTCCCACGCCCGCGGAGTCTCAGTTTTGATTGCCAAGACGGTACATTTTGAGCTGTGTGATGTTCAGTCTGACCCACAGGGGCGCTATGTCTTTCTTTCGGTTAAATTGTATGGTGAACCTTTCCTACTGATGGCATTCTATGTACCTCCACCATTTAATTCTACTATAGTCACAGAGGGCTTGCTATATATGACTCGTCATCCTTCGATTCAGGCGGTGTGGCTGGGGGATTTTAACGCTACGTTGAACCCTACATTAGACAAACTGTCGCCCTCGCCATTATCTACTACAGCTCCAACCCACACTAGATTCTCCCGACTTATCTCTTCCTTTAATCTCACTGACACCTGGCGTTTTAAATTCCCGCTCACTCGAGCTTACTCCTGTTTCTCAACTACCCATAACACCATGTCCCGTATAGATTTTATATTCATTTCTAGTACCCTTGCCCCAAGATTACTGGAAGCTGAATTTGCCCCCAGATTACTTTCAGACCATAGCCCATATTTCATTAGCCTCTCCATCCCATTAGACAAACCGCCCCGTACGTGGCGCCTGAATCCGTTTTGGCTCACCCTGTTGTCGGAGGATGACGAGCTTGGTAACAGTTGGAGAACTTACTTTTTAGAGAATGACGGATCTGCATCCCCAGACGTAGTATGGGAAGCCTTCAAACTGCATGCACGTATGACTCTGACCTCCTTTATCAACAGGCTGAAGGCTAATTCATCAGCCATGCTGGACGGGGCAATGCGGGATCTGTCCTCCTCTGAACAGGGGTACATGTCGAACCCCTCTCCTGATGGAGCTGCCCGACTCAGGTTACAAACCAGGGTGGTTAATCAGCTACAACACGAGACGGCCAGGAAAAAACTTTTCTTTGCCAGACAAAAATTATATGAACATGGGGAGAGAGCGGGTAAACTGTTGGCCTACTTGGCACATAGTGAGGATAGACCCCCTACTGTCATTTCCCTCACTGGTCCTAATGGGGAAAAGATTACGGAACCCCAGGCTGTCACTTCTGAATTTAGGGACTTCTTTTCTCAACTATATACGTCCCAGGTTTCTACCACTGACTCTCAATTGGAAGATCTACTGGCGGAAATCATCTTTCCACAGCTAGACGATGCCCAAATGGCTATGCTAGACGCACCTATTACACTCGACGAAATAACCACAGCGATTGGGAGCTTCGCCAGATCCAAGGCCCCGGGTTCAGATGGGTTGCCCATAGAATTTTACGCCCAATACATCGAGATACTTGCCCCCAAGTTATTGTCCCTCTTCAACCATCTATTTGACAATTTCACCTTACCCCCATCGATGGGCGAGGCGGTAATTATCCTCATACCTAAGCCAGGCAAGGACCCAGGCCTCCCGGAATCTTATAGACCAATATCGCTACTCCAGGTAGACATAAAGATTCTGGCTAAAGTACTTGCCCTACGCCTTAACCAAGTGATTCTAACCCTGATCCATGCTGACCAAGCTGGATTTATGCCGGGGCGTAACACCTCCTTCAACCTCAGAAAATTGTATATTAACTTACAAGCGACACATACTAATGTTGGGTCCCGGGTGGTGGTGGCTTTGGATACTGCCAAGGCCTTTGACTCAGTGGAGTGGCGGTACCTTTGGGGATGCCTCCGTGGCTTTGGTTTTGGACCTAAATTTATTAAGTGGGTTCAATTATTATATCTGGCACCCAGGGGTAAAGTAGTGGCCAACGGGAGGACCTCCCAGACATTTGACTTATCCAGGGGCACTAGACAGGGCTGCCCACTGTCTCCGCTCCTCTATGCCTTGGCGGCGGAGCCCCTTGCAATCTCCATTAGAGGGGACCCCGAGATTCAGGGTCTCTGCCTTGGTTCCCTGACTGAAAAAATTAGCTTATACGCAGACGACACGCTACTATACCTGGCCGACTCTGCCACATCGCTTCAGAAGGCGTTGCATACAATTGAACACTTTGGTCAGTTCTCTGGCCTTAAAATTAATTGGGAGAAATCTCAAATACTGCCTATGGATAGTTTCCCCTCTCCCAAGCTACAGGCACAGTTACCACCCCAGCGAGTGAACACTATCAAATATCTTGGAGTATTGGTGAATAGAACACCGGCTGACTATATATCCCTGAACATAGAACCCCTTTTCGATCTCATCAAGTCTAGAACCCAGGTATGGGCGAGACTGCCGCTCGGCGTGTGGGGCCGTATTAACATTGTTAAAATGATATTATTTCCGAAAATATTGTATATACTCTGGCACACACCCGTATACTTACCCTTGAAATTTTTCAAGTCAATGGAGGCCATACTCAAGACATTTATTTGGGGTAACAACAGACACAAGCTGGCCTGGAGAGTCCTTAAGAACCCTACTGACCTAGGTGGAACAGCCCTCCCTGACTTAAATCTTTATTACCTTGCGTCCCAACTGTCTCAACTATACCACATAGATAAAACCGACAGACTCAGATTCCTCACCCTCCTCTGTCCACGGTGGGCACAACTGACCACTGACCCACTCACTGCAATTGCAGTGGGACATAGTGGGAATAACTCCAATAGAGACCGTGGGTCCCTATTATACCAATATAGGCGCGTATGGGACATCACCACTAAAACATTAACGACCCCTAAACACAACAACTATACCCCCTTATGGCACAATAGACTACTCTCAGAGTTTCTCTTGATCCCTGACACAGAGATATGGTGCGAATATGGAATATATTATTTGCACCACATAATTTCCGATGGCACACTTAAAAACTTTGAGGACCTCCAAAATGAGTTCCTGCTGCCCAATTCTATGCTTTTTAGATTCTTCCAGGTGCGTCACGCAGCCCAAGCTCAGTTTCCCCAGCCTTTGCCACAATCTACGCCTAATGTTATTATGGCTGTGGTTAAAGGTGTGGACCCGCGAAAGCTGATCTCTGATTTTTATGTCATGCTTCTCACCCCATCATCTACCACGCTAGCTTACAGCCTTAAACCAAGATGGGAAAGAGAGGTGGGCCCACTGGAGGATGAGGAGTGGAGTGAAGCCCTAGACTCGTGCAAGACTGTATCCCCCAAGCTCTCTGACAGGCTGACCCAGTTATACGTGGTGCACCGAGCGTATCTCACCCCCCTAAGAATCGCCCGCTTTAGACGACAGTTTTCTACCTTGTGCACAATGTGTAACCAAACGACGGGCACATTCTTCCATCTACTCTGGGCGTGCCCGGTCCTTCAGGGTCTGTGGAAGCAGATTGTTGACTTCCTCCATGATGACATGGGATCCCCATTGACCCTGGACCCCAAACAATGCTTACTGGGGATATTCCCCGACTCTGAGATGGACAAATTCACTAAAACATTCTTGCATGAAACATTGTTTAATGCTAGAAAAATTATAGCCAGACAGTGGATGAGACCCACTCCCCCCAGCTTCAACGATTGGAAACTAGATATAAATAACACTCTTCCCTACAAAAAGTTCATATACATCAACAGAGGTTGTCCAGATAAGTACTACAAAATCTGGGATCGATGGCTTGAGTCCGCAGACACATGCACTGATGGTCCGTAATACTATACATCCTTCTAGCGTGCAATTCCATGAATAGCGTGGACATAGGGTTTTCCACTTATTGATAGTCACTGAATCCAGTGTTCAATCTGAACAAGTTTTTTGATCTACTGTGCCTATATATGTATAAGCCACATTTCTTGTTTTATGCATTTCTCCAGTATTGCCTTGTAACTTGCAGAATTATGTTCCAAATGTAAATTGTTCAATAAAAAACTTTTTTCTCAAAAAAAAAAAAAGGTGTATGTGGGAGGGGAGAAGTGGTGTGGTCAATTTTTTTTTATTTTTATTAGCCAGACCGTGAAATGTATTGATTTCTACGAAAGTAAGCAGGGCAATTTCCTGTATGGAGGTCTCTAGTTTCTTGGAAGGCCAAAGGGTAGAGTTTACAGGTTAAGTGTGCTTTTTAATACATAGGAATCTGCGCTTTGTTTGCAAAAAGGTGGTGTTAGATTATGGTAGATACGTTTTTTTTTATATGGTTTGATTAATAACTTGCCATGCATAATTGACAACGTTTACATTCCTTCGCCATACATATCAGAAGCGTTATAATGCTTTATACAATTCTGGATGGGTAAACAAAACATACTTACATTATTAATAGGGGATTCTAACACTGATGTACCCGCTGGTTGATAGACTTCATGCTCCAACTATTTCAACTTCATTCAACAACATTCGCTAAAATGATCTCGGAAATGGGTTTAATAGATCTTTGGTGGTCTTGTTGTCCTGTTGAGTCTGTTCTCATGTTTTTCTAAAACCTTTATGATCCTATCCAGAATTGAGAAGGCCTTAGCAATAGTTAGTTTGCCTCCACAGTGTCGGAATGTAATTTTCTACTAGGTGAGCTTTCAGATCATTCTTCTTTGCGAACAACGGATATGTGTAATCAACCCAAATCGTTAGGCTGGAAATTTAACTCCTTCTGGCTTACATTTTTCCCAAAGCCTGACTTGGTTTTGTTTATGTTAGAGGAATTTACTTTAATAAATAGGGATTCTGCATTGATTACAGTTGTGTGGGATTCCCTTAAAAATGGTTGTAAGCCCTTACATCTGCTCCGTGATGTGACTGGCCTCAAGTGATACACAAAGATGAAACAAATCCTCCTACATTAAATTTTACCTATTTATCTGCAGTCTTCTCTACATCTGTTCAAAGTACAGAATGTATAGGGCTTGTCTGAGCTGTCAGAAAGCAGGGGGTGGAGTGCTGAATTTGCACTCTGCAGAGCTCAGTGAGGAGAGCTCAGAGAGTTGACTGGAAGGGAGGGAAACCCCCCCCCCCCCACACACAGCACAATCAGCTGGAGATCCCTGTCCCCTTTTTTCTCAAACTGACAGGAACAAATCACCAGACAGAAATTATACTTGGGGGCTGACTTACCAAAACTGCAGAGTGCAAAATCTGGTGCAGCTGCACCAGATTTTGCACTCTGCAGTTTTGGTAAATCAATCCCTTAGTGCTTTTAAATGAGACAAGTACACACTACAGAGGGATATGCTTTGTTCATATTTCATGTCTGAGGTTGCCTTCTTATTAAAGAGACATCTCATGGTAAAGTCAAGTCTAGACAATGAGAATCTGACTTTCTAGGTGCAGTTTCTAAAGCAGAACTAAAGCTAAATTTCTTCAAACACAAAACGCATTAAGGAATAGATCCTTGATGAATGCAGAACAGATGAGCTTTTTTGTTAATTGCAAGCACTTTACGGAAGGG
This sequence comes from Rana muscosa, assembly GCA_029206835.1. NCBI lineage: Eukaryota > Metazoa > Chordata > Amphibia > Anura > Ranidae > Rana > Rana muscosa. Next base: position 110,200,355 of record CM055123.1, read on the forward strand.
GAAAAAGTGATACTTTTACTAGCCCAGGTCATAAGCAGGATGAAGGAAGCCTCTTATGTTAAACACCTTAAATCCTCAACTGATGAGGATTTATTTACTTCCAGAAGTATATTGAGTTTTACCCATTCTATCGTAACTTGTATACATATTTGGTTAATTATATTCTTTCCATCTGCTTGGCTTTTTGGATATGGTTTCCTTCCCCAGCTCGAGTCAGGAGAGAGAGATGCTTTAGAGACTAATTTCTCTTTAACTGAACTCGCTGAAGTTCTGAAATCTTTACCTCCTACTAAAACTTGAGGCGCTGATGGATTACCAGCAGAATTGTATAAAAAATACAACAGTGCCTAACTTCCAATGTTGTTGGAGACTTTCAACACAGCCTCCATTATAGGTCAGCTTCCAGCTCTTATGTATCAGGCTACGTTTACTTTAATTATCAAAATGGGTAAAATGCAACTCTGCCCACTTTTTACAGGCCTATTTTGCCACTCAGTGTGGACACCAAGCTATTGGCAAAAGGTTCTTGCCAATTGCTTGTCACTATATATGAATAATTTGATTAATGGGAAACAGTTTGGATTTATTTCAAGCTGCTCTACCTTCATTAGTGTCCTTAGAGTTTTTCTTAACATTGAACATCTAGCAGTTGAACTAAGAAAGAGAGAGCAAATCATTTGATGCAGCAAAGGCTGTCGAATGGCCCTTTTTTATGGGAGGTACTGCATTGTTTTGTAATAGGGCTCAAATATATAAATTGGATTACATTTTTGTACTCCAAATCATCTGTGTTTATAATGGTTAATGGGCAATGTGCCGCCTCTTCATCTTACTTGTGGTACAAGACACAGCTTCTGGCACTCAAGGTGTGCAAGTCTCCTGATATTGTTGGCTTTAAGCAGGTTTTAGTGGAGGAAAAATATTGTATGACGATGATACTCTTTTCTTATTTTTTTTTAAGAGATACAACCACCACTTTAATTCAGGTAATGTCCCTGATGAGCAGGTTTGGCTTTTTTTTTTTTTTTTTCCCCAGGCTTAGAGATAAAATTGGGATAAATCTAGTTTAATTTCATTAGACTCTTTAAGGGTCCCCTGGCTTGATGCGTCAGCTATGATTAAAATTGTGGATTAATTTCATTATTTAGGCATTAATATCTCTTATTGCCCATTTGTCTTTGAATCTGACCTTTGGAATAGGTAATCTATGTCTGAAGTTGGGTCCATCTTTCGCTTCCAATGGTTGGCTGAACCAACCTAATCAAAATGATATGGCTCCCTCAGTTGTATAAACTGTAGAATGCACCCGTTTGGATCCCTAAACATTGGTTTTGTATAGCTGATGCTATTTTATAAGCTAGTATGGAAGGGAGATTCACCAAGAGTCTTGTTAGAGGTATTACAGGGACCCTTAGACCAAGGAGGAATGGCACGATTATATTATATGGCTGCACAAATTTAACACTTGACAGGCTATCTTGAGGTATGGAATCAAGACCCTATGCATACATTTATAAAACTTATTCTGGGCAATATGTTGGTGGTCTCTATATTAGAAGCTAGACAGTTATCGCACCTGAAGACTCATCCCACTTTATTAATAATTTAAAAAATCTGGGACACAGCTAAATCCATTTTTAAGTATGAGGGATTTGGTTTTGAAATCTTTTCAACAATTACAAGATTAGTTTCAAATTCCAAGAACTAGCTTCTTTCAATATCTCCAAGTTCGACATGTTGTACATGCCCAACAGAAGCAAAGCTGCCTGATGCGCAGTACACATAAGAAGTTTATTTTTGTTCAACCCAGCGGTTCAACCAGGGTTGCCAACTTTCAGTAAATTTACAAACAGTTTGTAAAATCCATAATTGTTGCATCTGTCCATGAATGTCAGTTACAGACATGAAACCTACATGCCCGTAATGGACATTCAAGGACAGATGCAAAAAATACAGATTTTATAAACTGTTCGTAAATTTATTGAAAGTTGGCAACCCTGGGTTCAACCCTGACACATCACTGTACTAACACAAACAATGCGAGTGCAGAAATCTCCCCCGCTGTGCTATTGTTTTCTGACGGGGGAACTACCCCCCAGAACACACTGATCAATGCTGGCAGCCAGTTCATGCCGGTCAGATGCTAGTTTACCAGCATGCCCATTTATCAGAAATTGGTCGCAAGACCAGCTTCTGTAGCACAGATAGCTGTACACACGGGCCGAAAGTCATCCAGGTCCTGCCAAACCAAACGTTTTCGGTCCGTGTATACCCAGCTTTCGATTACCCCTTTTACAACTCTGTTAGTGTATGTAATGTGTCCTATTTGTATCTGAAGCTGCTTGATTCTCAGGTCATTTTGGCCCCCTTACCTTTTTTAAGGCTAAATAGGAACAAGACACAGGCCCTATACCAAAAGGCCAGATAGAGACTCTTCCCTTTGCCCCAGATGTCTTTGAGACCAAGGCTACACCCCAAATTGTTTAGATATTGGCAAGACAGTGGTTATAATACTGTGAATGGTATTCAAATTTCTCTTACCCCAATTACTTGTGTTTTAGGTGGGCTGAAATTCTTAGAGGTAAATATATTTGCAATGCTGCCTGGTAATCGCCTCCTGTTATTGGCAATTCAACTAGTGGCTAGGAAATGGCTTATGCCACTTCCTCCAACAGTGAATGATTGAGTTAAAGGAGGTAATTACTGCTCATTGGGAAAAACTGCTGTATCAAAAAAAGGATGTCTTAATTTGAAAAATATGTCTGACCAATTAAAATGCACCCCAGGTTGCCCCTATGGAACTTATTTGAGATCAGTTATTATGTTAATACTTTAATTATACTGTGAGTGAATTTACAGTGAGGTATATTCTCATATAAGGCCTATGTTAAAGCATAGGAATTGTATTTGCTGAACAAAACCAGGTGTGTTTTTTTATTTACTTATAGTTATGAATATTGCTCTTACAGGCTCTTTTGATAAGGTTTGTATGTTTTTTTTTCTTATTTTAATTTGTTAATGTCCGTGTTTTTGTATGCAAGAAAAGGTTTTTCAATAGAAAAAAGTAAATTCAAAGTATGAGGCTTTCGAGACACACCCAGTCTTTTGAAAGATGGTTGCACTACCAATTAAGAGAGTTGCAATAACGCAGGGTGTTAGAACGTCCTATCTTAGGAAGGCCAATATCAAATCGTAAATCTTTAGCGCCTTTGTATGGTACATAATTTGAACAGCCTGTTTAACAGACACACTGGAAAAAGAATGTCACAAAATTAATAACTTGGATCATTAGGGCTTTCTAGAATCTTCAGATTTTATTTCAGTGCGATTTGATTCTACGGACTTACCGGGTTAAGGAGGACAGTCAGGAAGAGTTCACCACCACGAATGGACTTATCCAGCTCTTTTGATCCTCCTGGATATTCATTGTAGAATATTGTGTGAGTGAACAGTCCACAGGTCTGCCTTGGTAACACCTATACACAAAGAAAACCCATGCATATTGTCATATTAGCAATATTAAAGCAGAACTACAGTATGCAGAATTATACATTTTTATAACTCCCCTTTGCATTGTGATGCAGCTGTCTACAATTATTTCAACATGTATCTTAGATTACGGTATCTACCCTAAAACTCGAGATGAAAAAAAAAAAAAAAAAGTCACGTAATTATTCTTGGTCATTTTTGTAACAATTAATGGCATTTTGCAGACATCATGCCTACATAAATGAGTGCACAAAGCTTTGACTAAATGAACAGTAAAAGAAAGTATACCAGATGCTGTGTGTTACCATGCATCTGCGGTTCAGATCACATCGCACAGCCAAAGACACTAGTCTGAGCTACCCTTTCATGTAAAAGCACACATCATTGCCCAATGCAATAAAGAACACAAAGTCTTCCATAAACCTTGGTCACAATGATTCTAGACACTCATATCATACTTCTTGCTTCAGGAAAGTCACTCTTTGGTCACTTAATATGGATGTACAGTAACACGCATCTGCATGCATTTTTATGCATGTTGCCTTCCATTTTTCTGCATATATGTGTGTTGCGGTGTGAACGAGGCACACTGTTTTCCATGTGCCCTTGCAGTGACCAGTGTTTATCCAGTGCAGAAAACAGATTTTCTTTATCGTACATCACGGGACACAGAGCCTAGTAATTACTAAGTGGGTGGGTTATATATTCCACCTTCAGGTGCTGGACACTGGTGTAATCAATTAGACAGGAAGTTTCCTCCCTATATAACCCCTCCCATACTGGGAGCACCTCAGTTTTTGGTCACGAGTGAAGATGTGCTCTGAGGAGCTCCACTGGAGGGATCTATGCTGGATTTAAATAGCCTCCATAAAGACCAGATCCATCCAAATTGCCATTGAGGCCAAAGTGGATGGTACCTGGGGCCTCGTATCCGAAGCACAAGGTTTTTGCCTTTAATGCCTCTGTTCTGAGGGCTGGATCCTGGGTTCCAGTACTTTGGTTATAACCACATACCAAAGATTTCCTGGCAGGATGCAGTACAGGTCCAGGGGAGTGGAAACCCTGTCTAGGATCCAGGTCCCTGAAGGTCTGTTGACTTAACCCGCCGTGATGGGTGAAGATTGGGTCTGTCTGTGCTCAGCAGTATCCTGCAGCGGGGATAAGGTAAGTGAAGACAATCCTAGGTAAATACCTTAAGGATTATCTTCCATGAGTAGCTGCATGTCTTATCCGTTTTCCGCCACTAGAGGCAGTAGAGACATACCTGGTGTTTCACTTACCATGCTCTCCAGGAACGAAAGCTCTGTGTCAGCCGGTCTGTTGAAGCGGCTCACTTCCTCCGCTTCAGGCTCTGCCACAGTTGTGGGGGGTCCCTCGTAGTCCGAGGTCCACGGCGCTCCTTTTGGGGGATCTCTCTCCCCCCTTTCGCCCCCATTTCCCTGGGCGCGCTTTTGAAACTGGTAGGCGGGGGGAGGGGATGTGGTTGCCGCTGGCACACCAGCTCATAGTGCAGTCGCAGGGCGGGCTCTTCAAAAAAAGCCCCAGATGCCAGAGCTCTGTAAAACCAGAGGGACACAGCAGCTTGGGGCACGTAAGCACCTCCTGTGTGTTGGATACAGACATACTTAAGACGCCTACTCAGCATCAAGCTGTGCAGATTAGCAGGCAACATTTTTTGCTAGAATAAGTTCAGCTGTTGATGCACCTGTGTTAAGTTCCTCTGCTTTTAGCCTAGGACTATGTCTCCCTGTAGAAAAGGTTCAGGGGCAGGAATATAAAAGGGCACCAAGGTATCGCCATCTGAATCTGATGGCCCTAATCATGCCTGCATGATACCATCCTCCCCTGTAGAGACTTGAGGCAGCGGCACAGGTTGAGCCATCGGCCCTGTCAGGCATTGCAGCCTCCCCCAACATTGAAGCCACTCTGCATATGTCAGTTTGGACATTTGTTTGCATTGCATTTGTTGGTCTATAAAAGGTTAACAGCTATAATCGCAGCATCCTCACAAGAAGCAGAAACCGGGGTGTGCCCCTTCCCCTGCTCTAAATCCTCTAACAAGAGGATTAAAGTTCTGTCATAGGACAGGGAACAGGTACAGGCTAACAAGGCGGAGCTATTGGAAGCCTCACAAGTTCTGGAGTTGCAGCTGCAGTCTTTTTCAGAGATTCATACTGCGTATAACTTACCCTTCCCACTCCATCCATTACCGCAACAGTTTATTTCTGCTGGTTGGGCACCCGCATAAGCTGTTTTTTTTCTCCTCCTAAAAACTCTAGCCGAGGAGTATAGGTTGCTAGAAAAACCTCCACAGGATCCTCATCCTGGTGCTGGCTTGAGGCTAGCCAAACGCACAACTGCTGGGATGCACAGTTGCTGGTGTACATTGCTGACGCACAACAGCTATATCGCATGATTGCGGAAACGCACATCTGCAGAGGCTAACTTACTCTTTACCAGTCCACGTTTGCATAAAATACATGAGTTTGGAATGTACAAAATGCATGTGGGGTAAAAACAAGTAAGAGAACATGTTTATTGTTGATCACATAAAGATACAGGTTTCTGTTTGTATGGATTTACATGTTTTTTTACATAGTCGCATGAGGATGCTTGGTCATATTAAAGTGCTTAAGTCGCACAGAGAGGCTCGTTTTCACAGAAATGCCCAAGATCGCATAAAAATGATTGATTGCATAAAGATGCTGATCGCACAGGGGTGCTTGATCACCCAAGGGTACTTGTCGCATAAAAAAAATGCTGAATCGCATAAGGATGGATGATCGCCTAAAGTTGCATGTTCGCCTAGATGTTGCATGATAATTAAGTTTCCTTAATTATACAGGATTCCTTGTGTTTACATAGGAATACGTGTCTGCATGGGTACATGTTGCGCAATGTTGCATAACATGTTCATAAACGCATGCTTGCTTGCAAAATGCCGGTCCATAGCACACGTGCTATATGTATGTGTGTGTGTATACAGCGCACACTTTATGTTTTAGGCAAAACATATTTGTATGAACTCATGCTTCCATGAATGCACGCTTCCATAGAGGCATATGGCTTTAACACTTGCCACATACACATATGGGGAGCCATTTGCATATGTGTTTATTTACATGGGACTGCAGAGGTTGTCTGCGTTTCGCAGGGGAACAGCACCTCTTCCAGTTGGTGGTCTTGCCCTTTGGGTTAGCCACCGTGCGTGGGTTTACAGGGTGCTAGGGCCCGCCTCTAGCAGGTTTAAAGGCCCAGGGTATAGCAGTAATGGCATACCGAGGCAATCTGCTGCTGATAGATCGGTCAGTAGCATGGCTGAACCTAAGTGTGTTGTGTCCAGCATGGTTAAGTATCTGGAACTCCTTGGTTAGGATCCCAGTCTAAAGGTACATTCTTACGTTTGGTAAGAAGCTTGGAATGTTTGTGACACAGCCCAAAATGGAGAGGTTTTTTTGCCTCAAAGTCAGCGCTATAAAAAAAAAGCTGGCCTATGTGGTCAAGGCAAGGAAGAGTTCCTTACATTTGCCTTTTGCTTAAGGTGCTAAGGAAGATGGTGGCTTCATGCAAAGCGGTTTACCTATGCTCAGTTTCATTCAAGTTTGCTATAAACATTATTCTGTGGGCCTGGAACAAGTAGATCCTAACCTAGCACATTATCCAAAGAGTCTGGTCCCAGGGATACGCTGGAGTCTCAGTTGGTGTTTCTTAACCAAAAGATGGTCAGAAAGGAAGATCCTTCATGCCGGTTACCTGGGAGGTGGCGGCTACAAAGGCTGGTCTTTAGGGATGGAGGCCAGGCCTGGAAGAGGCCACTGCCCAGGGGAAGTGGTCAAGCTCCAAGTGAGCATCATCTGTCAACATTCTAGAGCTACGGATGGCACGTCTGGCTTAAGGGCCTGGGTGTTTAGGTTGCAGGATTGTTCTGTCAGAGTACAACCCGGCAATGCCACACCAGTGATTTACTTAGTTTACCAAGGAGGCACTAGAAGTCACGCAGCCAGAGGGAAATGAGCCATGTTCTGGCTTGAGCAGAGGAGCTTGTGCCTTGCCTATCGAAAATCTTAATTTCATGAAATGGGGAATTGGCAGGCGGTTCTCTGGAGCCGTCAACAATTGTTCCCGGGAGAATGGCCTCTACACCCTGACTTTTTTCTGACCAAATGTCAAAGAGTACCCCAGCCATAAAATTTATTGGCGTCCAGGTTCAACAAGAAGTTGGACAGCTTTGTGTCAAGGACAAAGGATTAACTCGCATGCGGGACAGATGCGTTGGTGGCCCTCGTGGGACCAGTTGTCACTGGTTTATGCATTCTCTCCCCGCAGTGCCGCGACTACCGTGGCTTCTATGCAACATCAGAGGGGAACGGAAGCCGGCCTAATAGCTCCGGCATGACCCAGACAACCTTGCTGTGCAGGGATCGCAAGGGTGGTTGGTAGTAGAGGACACAGGGTCCCTTACATCTTGTCCAGACCTACTTCTCAAGGGGGTATTCTATCCTGTCTTGCAAACATGGGAATTAATGGTCTGGCTGTTTTAGCCTGCATTCTTGAGGATCGGGGCTTTCAGGATCAGCGGCAAATTACCTTGACTCATACAGGAGAGTTGGCCTCCAGGACCATGCATCATAGGAGCTGGAAGGCCCATATTCCTGGTGTGAAACCAAGGGGTGGCATCCTTGGAAGTATGTCATAGGTAAAATTCTTACCTTCCTACATTAGGAAAGGAGATGGAGCTAGCCTTAAAGTGGTTGTAAACCCAACCACACAACTTGCACCTACAGGTAAGCCTAGATTAAGGCTTACCTGTAGGTGCAAGAAATATCTCCTTAACGACCGCCTCCAGTAGATATACGTCGGCAGAATGGCACGGACCGGCACATCAACGTACCTGTACGTCCCCTTTAACTGGCCAACGTGGGGGGCGCGCGCCGCCGCCACACTCGCAACCCCGCTACCTTCCCCGTGAGTCGGACCGCGGGTTCCGTGGACTCGATCGCCGCGGAGATCTCCGCGATGGTCTCACGGAGGGATGGAGCGGGGAGAGGTTAGTGTAATCACAACATCTTCCGGCTCGCCTACTGACACCGTCACCGATCTCCGCTCTGTGTAATCAGAGCGGAGATCGGTGAAGTGTCACTCGTAGCCACACCCCCAACAGTAGTAATCACTCCCTTAGGCACACTTAACCCCTTCAGCGCCACTAGTGGTTAACCCCTTCACTGCCAGTGTCACTTTTACAGTAACCAGTGCATTTTTATAGCACTGATCGCTGAAAAAATGACAATGGTCCCAAAAATGTAACAAGTGTCCGATGTGTTCGCCATAATGTCGCAGTAACGAATAAAAATAAAAAACCGCTGATAGCCGCCATTACTAGTGAAAAAAATAAATAATAAAAATGCCATAAGACTATCCCCTATTTTGTAAACGCTATAACTTTTGCGCAAACCAAACAAACGCAGATTGCAATTTTTTTTACCAAAAATATGTAGAATACGTATCTGCCTAAACTGAGGGAAAAAAAATTTAGATATTTTTTGGGGTTATTTATTATAGCAAAAAGTAAAAAATAGGATTTTTGTACTCACCGTAAAATCCGTTTCTCTGGCATCCATGGACTGACACAGCGTGTCTTATACACCTTTACACGTGGGTTATGTCCCTGCTTGCAGGAGAAGACCTAGGCAGAATGTGAGATGTTATACATACATTCTAAACAGCCAGAGCTGAACAGCCCCGCCCAGGGGGGCGGTCCCTCCGGACATAACCCTCCCACTGCAGTCAGCAGACCTCAGTTCGTAACAAAGCAGTACAAACTTAAAAAGAAGGGTGGGTGCTGTGTCAGTCCATGGATGCCAGAGAAACGGATTTTACGGTGAGTACAAAAATCCTATTTTCTCTTGTCATCCATGGACTGACACAGCGTGTCTTATACACCTTTACACGTGGGATGTCCCAAAGCAGTGTCAAGAGGGATGGGAGCAGTATAAATGGAAAACCAAAAACTTCACTCCAAACAAGGCAGAGCTCCTCAACGGAGGAGTTGCAACATCAAACAGCGGCCTGCAACACCTTGCGGCCGAAGGAAGCATCCGAAGATGCAGCCACATCAACCTTATAAAACTTAGAAAAGGTATGAACAGACGACCAGGTCGCCGCCTTGCACACTTGTGCAACCGACGCTTGATGTCGGAAAGCCCAGGAAGCACCAATTGCCCTGGTGGAATGTGTCGTAACCGGAAAGGGAGGCGCCCGCCCCTTGAGAGCATAAGCTTGAATGACGGTTTGTCTGATCCACCTAGAAATGGTGGCAGACGAAACCGCTTGGCCCCGTTTTGGACCAGAGACAGCCACAAATAGTGAGTCAGACTTCCGAATAGAGGCAGTAGCAGACAGGTACACCCGCAAGGCTCGTACCACATCCAAAGTGTGAAGCGCAAACTCTCTGGGATGCGATGGGTGAGGACACAAGGACGGGAGGACAATGTCCTCATTTAAGTGGAAGGCAGAGACCACCTTTGGCAGAAAAGAAGGTCGCGGACGTAGCACCGCCTTATCCTTATGGATGACCAAAAAGGGCGACTTGCAGGACAAGGCCGCCAATTCAGACACTCGTCTAATGGAAGTAATGGCCACCAAGAAGGCCACCTTCTGAGACAAAGTCAAGAGGGGAATATCTCTAATATTTTCAAAGGGAGGTTCCTGGAGAACCGAGAGCACCAAATTCAGATTCCACGGGGGGAGAGGAGGCTTGACAGGGGGGAGCACATGGCGAACCCCCTGCACAAAGGTGCTAACCAAGGGATGACCCGCCAGCAGTCGCTGAAAGAAGATGGCCAAGGCCGAAATCTGACCCTTAATGGTACTCAAAGCAAGCTTTTGGGTCACGCCACGCTGCAGAAAATGCAGGATTCTGGGAACGGAATACGTTCGTGGGCGCCAGTCCAGCTCTTCGCACATGGCGATGTAAGCTCTCCAAGTACGGTGATAGATCTTTCTGGAGGAAGACTTCCGTGCCCTTAACATGGTCGAAATGACCGAATCCGAGAGACCTCGGTCTCTCAGCACCTGGCTTTCAATAACCATGCCGTTAAAGCCAGAGACTGTAAAGCAGGATGAAATATAGCACCTTGAGACAGAAGGTCCCCCCGTATTGGTAACCGCCAGGGAACGTCTGCGACGAGACGTACCAGATCGGCGTACCAGTGACGCCGAGGCCAATCCGGAGCAATGAGGATCACCGGAATTCTCTCGGTCGCTACCCTGCGGAGCAGGTGAGGGAGCAACTGCAGCGGAGGATAAACGTATATCAGGTGATACTGACCCCATGGGGCCACCAACGCATCCGAGGCATCCGCCCAGGGATCCCTGGATCTGGCCACAAACCTCGACACCTTGCGATTGAGTCGAGAGGCCATCAGGTCCACATCCGGCGTGCCCCACCATCTGCAAAGGAGTTGAAAGACCTCCGGGTGCAAGGACCACTCTCCCTGGTCCAGCGTCTGGCGACTTAGATAGTCCGCCTGCCAATTGTCTACGCCCGGAATGTAGACGGCCGACAGAGCCGGCACGCTTCTTTCGGCCCACCTCAGGATGCGGGCGACCTCGGAAGCCGCAGCTGAGCTCCGAGTCCCCCCTTGATGGTTGACATACGCCACTGCTGTGGCGTTGTCCGATTGGATCCTGATGGAGTGACCCTGTAGTTTCTCCGACCATAAGGAGAGGCACAGTCCGATTGCCCGTATGTCCAGCACATTGATCGGTAAGAGGGCTTCGTCCGGAGTCCAAAGCCCTTGGGCCGACAGGACTCCCCAGACTCCCCCCCAGCCCGTCAGGCTGGCGTCCGTCGTGATCACCGTCCATTGGATGGGGAGGAACGACTTCCCGGACCGAAGAGCCGGGGACCTCAACCACCACGTCAGGGACGCCCTGACCAGGTGACTCACCTGGATCTGAAGATCCAAGGACAACGGGGATTTGTCCCAAGTGGACAAGATCTCTTTCTGTAAAGCCCTGGTGTGCGCTTGGGCATAAGGAACGGCCTCCAAGGAGGCCACCATGAGTCCCAGGACTCTCATGCAAAAGCGGATTGACGACCATTTTCGGGACGTCAGCACCCGTACTGCAGACTGAAGTGTCAGTAGTTTGTCTGGAGGTAAGAAGACTCTTGCCTCCAAGGAGTCCAGAATCAGACCTAGATACTCCAGACGCTGAGTCGGGACTAGAACCGACTTCTGAACGTTCAGGAGCCACCCAAACTCCCTGAGGGTCTGACTGACGATAGTCACACTTTCTTCCAATTCTGAGCCACTGTCTGCTCTTAGAAGAAAATCGTCCAGATAGCCCACGATAGCAATGCCTCGCTGTCTCAGCAAAGCTAGGACCGGAGCAAGCACCTTGGTGAACACTCTCGGTGCCGAGGCTAGGCCGAAGGGAAGAGCCACAAATTGATAGTGGACTTCGCCGACCGCAAAGCGCAGAAACTTCTGGTGGCTTGCGCAGATCGGAACATGCAAGTAGGCGTTCTTGATGTCCAAGGATGCCAGAAAATCCCCTTGATGGAGTGTAGCGATCACCGTGCGAATGGATTCCATGCGGAATTTTTGCACCTTCACGAAGGCATTCAGGGCCTTGAGGTCCAGGATTGGCCGAACCCCGTCCTTCTTTGGAACAACAAACAGATTCGAGTAGAACCCCTGAAACCTCTCCTGGGACGGAACCGGCACAATTACTCCGGACCCGATCAAATCCTGTACAGCCCCCAAGAGGGCTGCCCGACGGGCAGGAAGGAGAGGGAGATTTGAGGGAAAGAATCTGTCTGGGGGCCAGGAACGGAACTCTATTCTGTATCCTGAGGTGACCACCTCGCACACCCACCGGTCGGAGATCCGGGAGGTCCACCGATCCGTGAACCTGCAAAGTCGTCCCCCCACCCCAGAGACGGGCGGGGGCAAGACTTCACGCGGAGGCGGGCTTGGGAGCCGGCTTGTTCGGCTTAAGCACCCAGGGGCGCTTGTGCCCGCCAGCCGCACTGTTGTCAGTCTGGGATGGCTTACCCGTGGACTCTGACGGACGAAAAAAACCCTTTTTTGCTGGAAAGGAATGACCCGGTTTACGTTGGGCCTCCTTACCCTTGATAGTTTGAGGAAGGAGAGTGCTTTTACCTCCCGTGACATCCTTGATGATGTCATCCAGAGCAGCACCAAAAAGTCTACCACCCTTAAAAGGTAGATCCGTCAGGAGCTTCTTAGAGGCTAGTTTAGCAGACCAGCATTTCAACCAGATGAGACGACGCAATACCACCGCCGAGACAGAGGCCCTGGATATTAAAGGGGCCGCGTCCAACGTGGCGTCGCACACATATATCAGACCCTGCACCATCTGGTGGGCCAGAGCAATAGTGTCTGGAGGAAGGTTATACTCCTGCACAGTTTGGTGCAAAATTTTTGCCCATTCCGTGAGTGTCTGAGACACAAGGGTCGCCGCTACTACGGGCCGTAGGGCGGATCCCAACAAGGCGAACATGGCTCTACTCACCACTTCTGACCTCCTGTCAGTGGGGTCCTTAAACGCAGGATTCCCCTCCATCGGGAGAGTGGTGGCCTTGTTTAAACGGGCGACTGGAGGGTCGACCACCGGGGGAGAAGCCCACTTTTTAAGCAGGGCGTCTTCAAAGGGGTATCTAATAGACAAACGCCGCGGGACCACGAAAGTCTTCTGCGGCTTTTCCCAGACCTGGTCAATGAGCTGGTCAAAGAAAAGTACATATGGAAAAACCTTTTTAGAAGGCTTGGTCTTAAAAGAACCAAAGGAGACTGTATCCGCCTGAGGTTCTGCAGTCGCAGCATTTAGCTTGAGAGTGTCCCTCACAGCATCAATGAGTTCACTAACAAGCGCCCTGTCATTTACTGACTCAGAACTGGAGTCTTCCTCACAAGGAATGTCCTGTTCAAAACCATCCAAATATTCAGAGCTAGGGTCCTGAGCAGCAATAGCTAGGCCCATATCTGAATCAGAGCACTCCCCTTGTGGAGATAAAGTGGGGAGAGGGCGCTTTTTTGCTCCCTTGTGCTCACACACAGCTTCCATCCTGGTCAGAAATGATTCCAGGACTGCCGACAACTGGTCCATAGGGACCGCAGGTGCTGGAGCACTGGCTGCTGCCTCTGGCATGTGAGGGGAAGCTGGTGACTCTGACTCCATAATGTCTCTCTCTGAGACCACCCACAGGCTGTGCTGACTGAAGTAGGGGAATGCCCAGGGAACCCACCAACCTGACCAGGACCGCTCGGTTCCGCTGCCCTGTCTCACTGCGCCGCGCTGCTCAGCGTGAGTGAGCTGAGAGGAGAGAGTGTGAGGAGATTTGCGCCGTTCCCAGCGGCGCTAGAGGCCAAACTAGTGCTAGAAAAACATGCGGCTACAAGAAAATGGCCACCACAATGTGCTCCGGCGGACCACGGCAAGATGGCCGCCAATGTAAAATCAGCACACACACCAAACATGGCGCCGAACGGCGCCCAGGCCCCTCACATCCAAAAACAAAACAGCCCCAGCGAATGCAGAGCAGCATGAGCCCCCCCCAGGACAGTATGGCCCCCAGGCACCCCACACAGTACAGCGCCAGCACTAGTGAACAGAGTGACATTAAAAAACACAGGGGGAGACAGGGAAATCCCCCACACAAGAAACACACAGCATGTACTCACCTGCAGCCAGGAGAGACTACTTACCCGTCCCCTGAGGGACCCACTGGTGTGTTTCTGACAGAACTATCACAGTGCGGTACTGAGTAGCTGTCGGCCCGGTCCACCGCGAAAGATACAGCCGGACTGTTCAATCTTGAGAGGACCGCGGAGCTGGAAGCCCACCGGCCACCCCTGGAGTCGTGGGGCATGTCGTGAACTGAGTCTCACGCACACAAGGCGAGGATCAGCACGCTCGATGGTCGGACAGGGAAGACTACGAGGATATCTTGTACCCAACCTGTTGCCCAGCCGACAGTTGATAGAAGATCTCAAAAGAATAAAAATAGGAAAAAATTCCAAAAAGGAATAAAAAATAGGTCAGGAGACTGGCTCCTGAGAGCCACGTCTTCTCCTTCTGCTAGGCAGAAAAAAACTGAGGTCTGCTGACTGCAGTGGGAGGGTTATGTCCGGAGGGACCGCCCCCCTGGGCGGGGCTGTTCAGCTCTGGCTGTTTAGAATGTATGTATAACATCTCACATTCTGCCTAGGTCTTCTCCTGCAAGCAGGGACATAACCCACGTGTAAAGGTGTATAAGACACGCTGTGTCAGTCCATGGATGACAAGAGAAATTGAATTTTTTTCAAAATTGTCGCTCTATTTTTGTTTATAGCGCAAAAAATAAAAACCGCAGAGGTGATCAAATACCACCAAAAGAAAGCTCTATTTGTGGGAGAAAAAGGACGTAAATTTTGTTTGGGAGCCACGTCGCACGACCACGCAATTGTCAGTTAAAGCGACGCAGTGCCGAATCGCAAAAAGGGGCCTGGTCTTTATGCTGCATATTGGTCCGGGGCTTAAGTGGTTAACCCACGCAGTTAAGGAGATATTTTCAGAAAACCCTGCACCGATGTCTACGGCGCATGCGCGCCATAGACAACAGCGCAGACGCACTGAGCGGTGCCGGTTTTCTCAATGCGAGAATGCCGGCCCCGCGCGCATGCGTGCGACGTCATCGCCGCTCCGGCAAATCACAGCGCCGGAGCGGCGATACACTGACGGCAGTGACAGGACATCGAGGCAAGATGGCGGCGGCGAACGAGGAGCAGTTCGGGGGCTTCGATCTCGGGTAAGTCATTCATAAGGAGCTAGTATGCTATGCATACTAGCTCATTATGCCTTTATTTTGCAGGGTTTTAAAAAAAAAAAAAAAAACACGGGTTTACTTCCTCTAAGTTCCATCAAGGGTCGAATCTCGGCCTTGTCAGTATTTTCAAAGGCCGCTTGCTTCGCACTCTTTGATCCGGGCCTTTATACAAGGGGTAAGGCGTATAAGTCCACCAGTTAGGTCGCCCTTGTGCAAGTCTAGTTCTGTCGGCTTACAAGGTCAGCACCTTGGGCCGATGCACCATATTTCCCTTCATCCTTCTAACAAGGGAATTGGTGTTCTTGGTTGCGGTAGCCTCCGCAAGAGAGTATCAGTATTGGCGGCTTTCTTTGTATAGAGCCAAACTTAATTATTCTTAAGGATAGGGTGATGTTAAATCCTCACACAGCCCTATTTCCTAGAAGAATCTAGTTTTCATTTGAATCAAGATGTTTCTTTCCTTCCTTTTTTCCAGAACCTTGCTCTGCGGAAGGAAAAGTTTTACTTTTCTCTCAATATAGATGAGAGCAGTCAAAAATCTTTCTGAAGGTTTCAGATATAGGAAACTGACTCTTTGTTGTGCTGCCAGAAGACCCTAGAAACGGGCAGGCAGCGTTCAAATCAGCTATTAAAATGGTTACACGCTCTCGTTAGAGTGAGAGCAGTCAAGGCCTATCTAAAGCGGCTGCTCAGATACGGAAAACTGATGTTGTTGCGCTATCAGGAGGCCCCGGGAAAGGGCAGGCAGCGTCTTAATTAACTGTTTCTATGTGGAGTCATCAGGTTATGATTGAGGCGTGTGGTTTAAAGAGAGGGTTTTCCCCTGTTTCTTTTAGAGTGCACCCTACCAGGATAGTAAGCGCTTCATGCGCGGTGCATTACCAAGCCTTTATGACTCAGATTTGCAAGGCCGCAACTTGGTCGTCGGTGTATACATTCACCAACTTCTATCAGGTGAATGTAAGACGGCAAGAGGATGCCGCTTTTTGGCACAGTATGCTGCAGGCAGCAGTATAGGTCCTCATGTCTGATGGCGGTCTGCGTTATTTGTGTCTTACTCTCCTCAGTAGGCATTGCTTTGGGATGTCCCACTTATAAAAATCCTAGTCCGAGCCTAGTAATTACTAACAACTTACCTGTAAAATCCTTTTCTTGGAGTACATCACGGGACACAGAGCTCCCGCCCCTCTTGTTTGGGGATATTGGGACACTCATTGCTTTGCTACAAAAACTGAGGCGCTCCCAGTATGGGAGGGGTTATATAGAGAGGAAACTTCCTGTCCAATTGATTACACCAGTTTCCAGCACCTGAAGGTGGAATATATAACCCAGCCACTTAGTAATTACTAGGCTCTGTGTCCTGTGATGTACTCCCAAAAAAGTATTTTACAGGTAAGCGGTTATAAAAATCCTATTATTGGACATGGTATGAACAAACTCTTACTGGTTCACAGATATGTTCAATGGGAATGTATTAAACTAGAAGTGACCCTAAAGGCTGTATATATTTTTGCATATTCCATCATATATCGGTTACCCCTTTGGTATCACAGGACTATACAATCTGCCTCCAACTTCACTAAATATCATTAATGCTGCTATCTCCCTTATGGAAAAATACCCCAAAGCATGTACATTTTGTACGAGGGACTTTAAAATATTAAACCCAGTCCTTGATAGACATAGCAGTTCCATTGCCATTCCCCCATTAAAAACACGCCCTAATACCTTCTTGCAAAAGTTTGAGCTGGGTTGGATAGATTTTTGGCGACACTCATTCCCAGAAAGGTTCTCGTGCTTTATCCTGAGAGGAATTCTCTCCACTCTAATAAACTACTAGACTATATGGCCAAGCAACAATCTACCATCTATCTACCTCTATTTTATAAAAACACTACAGAAGGCCATATTCCTTCCGATAGTGATGATATAATAAACAGATTTTCTGAATCCTACAAAGTGTATACATTTCTACGCTTAACAAAATGCATCATAATATACATTATTATTTTGGGGTCCTAAATTTTCCCCAGTTGCCCACAGCCCAAGCACAGATGCTAAAATCATGGAGGGTGAGATTAAACAGGCTGTTTCAGCCCTAGCCATGGACAGAATGCCGTCAAAAGTGTAAAAAAGTTATCTGGACATCCCCTTATATATGAGGGTGGGGGAATTAAATAGCAGCACAGTTTTCCGTCAAGCATCAGATTGGATAGATAAAAACGGTGAGGTTCTGCTTTATTGATAACACTTAAGAACAGGGAGAAGAAAAAAAAAAAAGGACAGAGGTTGATCCTTATTTATAGAAGTCACATGATTCAATCTTACTGGGAAATTTGCTCAGGGAAAGCCGTCCGGATGATGTAGGCGTAATGGGTGTGGGTTTAAAA
This sequence comes from Rana muscosa, assembly GCA_029206835.1. Classification (NCBI taxonomy): domain Eukaryota; kingdom Metazoa; phylum Chordata; class Amphibia; order Anura; family Ranidae; genus Rana; species Rana muscosa. The sequence goes on from CM055123.1 coordinate 110,218,067, forward strand.
CCATTTATTTATTTTTTTTAATAAGCCTCCTAACCTCCCTATGGAGTTTACCAGTAGACTGGATCTTATCCCATTTGGGGACATCCAACATATTTGATGACTTCAACAAAGTTTAACTTTAGTGAAAAAGTTGCAAAATCTAGCAGCAAATATCAAGAGAATAAAATTGGGAGAATTTTTTTTTACATGCATGCAAAAATTCCCTGAGAATAAATTCCATGAGAATAAAATTGGGAGAAAAACATATTACATGCATGCAAAAATTCCCTGCTTTCATTGTGCATCTAGCTGACAAGCCAATATCACAAATACCCATATTGACTGTGGCTACCCAAAGTAAGTTAGGAAATGGTAAATCTTACCATGATGTCGTTGTGTACAAATCCTCTGCGATAGCGAGCCGGTCTAAGGTGAGGGTACTCTTCTGTGCTAGTAACCTGTATATTCCATACAGATTTCCAAGCTTCATATAGTTGGCTGTGTATGGGGTACACACCAGAATGATGAGGTGCGACTGCATAGCCCAAATCTATGGGGATACCATGTTCCTACCAAAAAAAATTATAAAATGTTGTCAGGGTTATATATACTCATATACAGAAAACACAGCAGCTACTCTGGGGAAAAAACAAAACATTGCATGAGGTGCAGACACAGTTATACCAAACATATCACTGGCTATCCAAAATAATCCAAATATTTGATAGGATGGGGGTTAGTTCTTTGATGTGATGATAGTTGGCAACAAAACTGCTGTGCCAATCATAGTTTGCTGATAAGAACAAAACAGGGTCTGTGCACCAAAAAAGGTAGGTGTTATAATTGGACAAAAAATACAAATAAACCATATATATATATATATATATATATATATATACATACACACATATACACACACACATAGATATATATATATATATATATATATATAGACACACATACACATACATACACACACACACACACACATATACAGTCAGGTCCATAAATAATGGGACATCGACACAATTCTAATCTTTTTGGCTCTATACACCACCACAATGGATTTGAAATGGAAAAAATAAAAATAAGATGTGCTTTAACTGCAGACTTTCAGCTTTAATTTGAGGGTATTTGCATCCAAAGCAGGTGAACGGTGTAGGAATTACAACAGTTTGTATATGTGCCTCCCACTTTTTAAGGGACCAAAAGTAATGGGACAGATTAACAATCATAAATCAAACTTTCACTTTTTAATACTTGGTTGCAAATCCTTTGCAGTCAATTACAGCCTGAAGTCTGGAACGCATAGACATCACCAGACGCTGGGTTTCATCCCTGGTGATGCTCTACCAGGCCTCTACTGCAACTGTCTTCAGTTCCTACTTGTTCTTGGGGCATTTTCCCTTCAGTTTAGTCTTCAGCAAGTGAAATGCATGCTCAATCGGATTCAGATCAGGTGATTGACTTGGCCATTGCATAACATTCCACTTCTTTCCCTTAAAAAACTCTTTGGTTGCTTTCGCAGTATGCTTCAGGTCATTGTCCATCTGCACTGTGAAGCGCCGTCCAATGAGTTCTGAAGCATTTGGCTGAATATGAGCAGATAATATTGCCCGAAACACTTCAGAATTACACCGGCTGCTTTTGTCAGCAGTCACATCATAAATAAATACAAGCGAACCAGTTCCATTGGCAGCCATACATGCCCACGCCATGACACTACCACCAACATGCTTCATGTTTCAATGATGAGATGGTATGCTTTGGATCATGAGCAGTTCTTTTCCTTCTCCATACTATTCTCTTCCCATCACTCTGGTACAAGTTGATCATAGTCTCATCTGTCCATAGGATATTGTTCCAGAACTGTGAAGGCTTTTTTAGATGTTGTTTGGCAAACTCTAATCTGGCCTTCCTGTTTTTGAGGCTCACCAATGGTTTACATCTTGTGGTGAACCCTCTGTATTCACTCTGGTGAAGTGTTCTCTTGATTGTTGACTTTGACACACATACACCTACCTCCTGGAGAGTGTTCTTGATCTAGCCAACTGTTGTGAAGGGTGTTTTCTTCACCAGGGAAAGAATTCTTCAGTCATCCACCACAGTTGTTTTCCGTGATCTTCCGGGTCTTTTGGGGTTGCTGAGCTCATCGGTGCGTTCTTTTTAAGGATGTTCCAAACAGTTGATTTGGCCACACCTAATGTTTTTGCTATCTTTCTGATGGGTTTGTTTTGTTTTTTCAGCCTAATGATGGTTTGCTTCACTGATAGTGACAGCTCTTTGGATCTCATATTGAGAGTTGACCGCAAAAGATTCCAAATGCAAATAGCACACTTGAAATGAACTCTGTACCATTTTTCTGCTCCCTGTAAATGGGATAATGAAGGTGTCATGGAAATCCCCTATTCAGCCGCCGCAGCCCTGCGCGCATGCGCGGTGGAATGGCGCTTCGGCGCACGCGCAATGGTGCGCTTATTGTGCACGCACATGCGCAATGGCGCACCAATCAGAACTCTGACAGGCCTATTTAAAGAAGCCTAGTGGCGCTGACAGGTTGCTGGTTTGTCGTCAGCTTCCTGCCTTGTACCTGGTTTCCTGTATACACGTCTGAACCTTTGTTGTGACCCGGATCGACCTGACTACGCTGCTTCTCTCCTGGACCTGACCTTTGGCTTGCCTCTCGGACCTCTTCTGCCTGCCCACTGTGTTTGACCCTCGGCCTGTGACTCGGACTTTCTACCAATCTCCAATCCCTGATCTCCTGCTTGTATTCCGGATTTGCTACTTGCCTCCAGCTCTGATTACCTGCTTCATATTCCTGGACTGATCACTTGTCTACTGTGTTAGACCCTCGGCCTGCACCCTCAGTACCTGTTTCTACAGCCAGTATCTGGACTCAGTCTACCCGCTTGGCCCCTGTAGTGCCCTGGACTTGTGTCTTTGTTTGGATCTTGTGAGAGCCCTCATCAGCCTGGTGTTAGGCCCTCAGCCTGTTCCTGGTCACCCGATCCTCTACCAAGACTTCCTCACCTGCTGGTAGCCAGTGCCTCTTTGCGCCATCCTCTCCCTGTTCCACCTCCAGGGGGCGGAGTGCGCCAAGTCGCAAGGGTGAACCACTCTCGGCATCTCGGCCTCGGTAAGTACACCCGTGACAGTAGGAATAACACACACCTGGCCATGGAACAGCTGAGCAGCCAATTGTCCCATTACTTTTGGTCCCTTAAAAAGTGGGAGGCACATATACAAACTGTTGTAATTCCTACACCATTCACCTGATTTGGATGTAAATACCCTTAAAATAAAAGCTGAAAGTCTGCAGTTAAAGACTATCTGTTTTTTTTTTCCCCCCCCCATTTCAAATCCATTGTGGTGGTGTATAGAGCCAAAAAGATTAGAATTGTGTCGATGTCCCAATATTTATGGACCTGACATATATATATCTACACATACACACACACTATATATATATATATATTTATACACATACATACATACATACATACACACACACACACACATATATACATACACACACACACACACACGTATAATGTATGAATAATGACTGGAGGACCTCAATTATGAGGAACGACTACAAGCACTAAAATGTATTCTCGCTGAAGAGACGCTTGATGGGAGATATGATAGCAGTATACAAATACCGCAATGGTGATCCCAGCATAGGAAGAATACTTTTTAGTCTCAGGGAATGTAAGAGGACACAGGGCCACACAGTAAGATTGGAGAAGCGGTTTAACCTTAAGCTGCATAGGGGGTTTTTCACTGTCAGGGCGATAAGGATGTGGAACTCTCTTCCACAATTGGTGGTGTCAGTGGGGAGTATTGATATATTTAAAAGACTCCTAGACATGCATCTTCGTGAACACAACATACAGGGATATGAGAAATGATTATCGACATTGACACACATACACAGGTTGAACTGGATGGACTATTGTCTTTATTCAACATTTCCTGCTATGAAATCTCCAACTCCATTTGCAGAAACTTGCAAGGAACCCTTACTGCTTCACTGTTGCCTGCAGACACTCATTATTGTACCGCTCCCCAGCTCTTTGAGAACAAACTGCCTCCTGCTACAGCCAAATATTTCATATTTTCACTCATCAGTTCAGAGGACCTGCTGCCTAAGTTTGTGTGCATGTGATGTGGAAACAAGGCTAAGCAACTCAACTATGTATGAAAACACAGGAACTGGGGTGCAGAAAAATTTACTTAATTGTTGAAAATAAACTATTCTTAGTTTGCCGCGTTTTTTTACACCTGCCAAAAACTTCTGCACAGTAATGAGTGTATAGATAAATAGATAGATAAGAATGAAACAAAAATTTATGATTGACAAGTTTCAAATTTTAATATAAATATTTGTACATTTATCAACTGAACCAAGCACCCCTGGCGACCTCTCATTATGCTGCTTCTGCATGTCTTGACTGATGATTCCCATAAAATATGAAATTCTGACAAGACAAGAAGAAGAGTAACCAGAGAAAGGAGGGAATTGGTGGAGTATCACTTCAGGACACCAGGTCTTCCCAATGTGACTGTTAACGTAAGCATAATTTAACACACATACTGTCGCACAATTCACCTAAAATGAACCTAATCAGTATAAGTGCAAGTCTTCTTTTGAAACAAAGCAATTCCCCTTGTGTGCACTATATTTCACTATGCACAGGACAGAAATATTTACGCTCTCATCTACAGAAGAAAAGAACTCGAGGCAAAAGGTTTGGGGACTGCTCAGTACAGTTTATAACCAGCAGCTTGATGTCCAACTTAAAAGCTAAGTTACCAACGGATGGCAAGTATGAATCATGCAATACTGAGCAAACAGCCATCTACAGATTCTATTCAAGGAAAAAGATAAATGACCTTACAGCTGCCTGTCCTTATTTCAACATTGTAAGCAGATACCAGCAGACCTGCTTAGCAGATTTTCAAGTTCACTCTCACCACTGTCATAATGACACAAAGAAAGGACCAACTACATGAAAGACCATTCAAGGTCAGCACAGTAACTCAAATATAAGAGCTGGCAATGTGCAGACTAAAAAAAGATTCCAAGCTCAGTTTAAAGCTGGCCATAGACAGTTCGAATCTCGGCCGGTTCAGCAGGGACCAGCCAAGATTTAAATCATGTATGGGCAGGCTGAATGTACCCAAGTTGACTGATTAACTTGGGTACAACCAGCCTATTGGATATTACACGTGATTATTGCTAGCAATAATCACTGTGTTCTCCTGGCAGGGACGGCTTCCCCCGCTGGGAGAACACAATGGCTCTGCGAGAGAGATTCCCCCATCAACACCAACTGTGTTGATGGGGAAATCCAGTGATTTTCTTTTTGTCAACCTGTGGTTGCATGCTCTATGGCCAGCTTTATAGTTGCTTGATGTCAGACCTTTATTACTACACAGTAGCAGTATTTACATTTTACAGACAGAAAAGGAGAACGAGCACTGGCTTAAGAGAAAAAGCTTCACTTGCATGTGGGGTCATGGCTCACTATGGCTGGCCTGGTCTTTATTCCACACAGGTGCCATAGCCACTGAAACAGAAGGTAACTTTTCACACTACAGGCACTATGCATTTACCCGATTTAATTGCCTAAACGTCTATGTTCAGTTTTCTTATCAATCTTTCAGAAATGTCTTGCATGACCTATATTCCACAGAACACTGTAAAGCAAGTCAAGCATTTCTTCTTAGCTATAACAAAATCTCACTCGCCTGAGTACTTCAAATGAAAAGAAGATGCTTTACTGAAGAAGGCAACAACTGTACTGCATGGGTTGCTAGTTCCTAACCTTTACAATAATCAGCAAATCGTGAAGTAGCATGCTACAAACACAAGTTGTAAAGACATATTTCTCTGTAACGCCCATGTGGTTGATATGTATGAAGGTGGGTCACAACCTTTCATGTCAGGGACTAGTTGTTACAGTTTACCCCAATTTGGAAGGTGAACCGTCTGCCAGGCTACAAGGGTCTTAAAAATACAAGATAGATATAAATCACTTTGATTTGTTGAAGAGTACGAACTTTGCATTGATCTCAGGGAGATGGGCACTAATCTATAGTCAGCCTAAGGCCCCTTTCACACTACTGCGACTTCAAAGTCACACGATTTTACCACAATTTCGACACGATTCGCGGCCACAATTTCAGGGAATGCCTGTGTAAGTGGCATCAAAATCGGACCAAAGTAGTGCAGGGACTACTTTGAAGTCGAAATGACTTGAAGGCGTACCAATAGGAATGGTTGTCATTGGAAATCATTGGAAACGACTTGTCGTGCTACATTTCCATCACAAATCGTGAGACAAGTCAAATAAGTGTGAAAAGGGCCTTAGCTAGGAACATCAGTTAGGTTTTTGATTACTTTTTAAAGGGGGTTACCCAGACTAATTTAAAAAGGCATACAGGGAAACCCAACAATCTTACAAAACGAGGACAGAATTCCAACGGGCGGTTGTCTCAGAGAATGACAGGCAGTGGAAAGACTTGCCACAACACTACCTTAAAGTGGTTGGTTTTTTTTTTTTTCATTTTATTTGATCAAAAGTACACGGATACAAAAATATAGAATTACATAAGTAAAATACAATACACCCTCTTACACACCTTGTATTCTATTTTCTTCTGGTTAGCCATCCAGAGGTGCCCAACCTCTCCCTCCCACCTCCCCTCAAACCTCCCCCCAACCCCACCTCTACCTCTTAAACTTTTATAAGTTTATCTATTTATTTATATTTTTTTATATTTACTCTCATTGCAGAAGGGTTCCCTCTGTCTAGAGACTAAACACCTCTACATATCTACTTGTCTTTTTAAACACTTTCCATCTCTCCCATTTATCTGTTGACTATACACTTTCTTCTTCTAGACACTGCCTCAGACCTTCCATATTATAGGTTTCCTCTACTGTGGTTAACCACTCTCGAATTGAGCGGGCTTCCACTTCTTGCCACTTTTTAGGGAGAAGTCTTTTTATGGCGTACAACATATGTGGTATTACCGAGTCTTTATATAGTTTTACTGGTCCTTCAACCCCATGTAGCAGGACTATCCACGGGTCCTCTGGTATTTCTTTTTCGCGATTTATTTTATTAGCTGCAAGATCCCTCTCCAGTACTTTTTGATTTTTGGGCAGTCCCATCACAGATGAGCCATCGTTCCCAACACCTTACATCCTTGCCAGCACTCCGCAGATTTTCCCAGTTGGTACCTGCTGATTTTGTCGGGCGTTGCGTACCACCTTGTTAAACATTTATAATTCATTTTGACCGTTCTGGTGTCTACTGCCGAGCTGTGGGTTAAATTTAGGATTTTACTAATAGTGACTTCATCTATGTGTGACCCCCAGTTCCCTTGCCCATTTAATTATGAATGGCAGGATCTCAATATTTTATAAATGCGAGATATATTACCTCTTGTATTTTCTGCAATACAAAGCCGCTCTAGCGGCATTAAATCAGTCTCAAATCTTATTGGCTGGGGTAAATGCTCAACAAAAGTGCCTCAACTGGAGATACCGCCATTCATTTATCAACCTAAATTCCGGTTTGTGTTTCAACTCATGAAATGGTAAAATTTTCCCCCTGCTAATTAGGTCTCTTAGTCGTGCATTCTCGATTATCCAATTTCCTCCTATTACTTTTTTACCGGGTGGAAAATAATCATTATCTTTCAATGAAATTAAAAGTGAATTAAATCTCCCCTTACTTTTTTTGTGAGTGGCGTCCCAAATTTTTATTGCATTTAGTGTCAGTGCATGTGTGTTGTCGCCTAATTTTCTATATTGTGGGGGGTTCCAAACTAGATTTCTTAAATATGCCTCACTCATTGTGTTCTCTAGTTTCACCCACCTTTTTTCACTTTGTCTCCTAGTCCATTCCACTACTCTGGATATCACCACAGCCTTATAATATTCTATAATGTCTGGGACCGCTAACCCGCCTTGTTTTTTCCCTTGTTTGAGTACCACCAATGAGATTCTTGGTTTCTTATTTAGCCAGATAAATCTCCTTATAATGCTTATTAGTGCACTAAAATAGGATTTTGACAGTGCCATAGGTAACATTTGGAACTTGTATATAATCTTTGGCAACAATACCATCTTCACGGTACTAATCCTCCCTATCCATGAAAGGGGTCTATACATTACTCTTTATTTCATTTTTAGTTTCATCCAGGAAGGGTATGCAATTGATTTTATATATTGTACTCATCGTATTCGCTAGTTTTATTCCTAAATACTTTAGCTTTTTTCCAAGGGAATGGGAATTCATTCTGTAAATCCGCTGCTTCCTGATTACTTAAATTAATATTCAAAATCTCAGACCTGGTCAAGTTTATTTTAAAATTGGCCAAGTCGCCATATTGTTTTAATACTTTTATTAAGTTAGGCATTGTAATCCTCGGATTTGTGATGTAGAACAGCACATCGTCGGCGAAAGCTGCCAACTTATGTTCTTCCCCGCCTGCCTTGATGCCACTTATATCAGGATTATTTCGAATCATTGCAAGGAGCGGTTCAAGCGACAATACAAATAGAAGGGGGAAGAGGGGGCACCCCTGTCTTGTCCCGTTTTTCATCTCAAAGGGGAGGGACGGCACGCCATTAATTTTTATATTTGCCCTAGGGTGATGGTACAGTACTTTAATCCACTGAATCATTCTTGGGCCAACACCCATTATTTCCAGTGTTTTTATCATGAGTCCCCAGTCTACCCTGTCGAATGCTTTTTTAGCATCTATCGACAGGAATAGACTGGGGGGACCCCTCTTTTTTCATTTGCTGGAGTAGGAGCAACGTTCTCACCCCGTTGTCCCTCCCCTCTCTTCCTGGAATGAATCCCACCTGACCCGGATGGACCAGTGTGGTTATCACACCTTTCATTCGTCCTGCAAGGATTTTAGCATATAATTTAATTTAGTGTCCGCATTGAGGAGCGATATCGGTCTGTAACTTGAACATAGCGAGCCATCCTTCCCCTCCTTCGGGATTACTGTTATTGATGCTAGAAGTGCCTCCCTGCTCATATCGTACTCTACCCCCGGTCCATCCATGTACAGAGACAACCTTGGCGTCAGAATTTTTTTGTACTTTTTTTAGGCAAAAAAATCGTGAACCCATCGGGTCCAGGGCTTTTCCCCAGGGCTGATTCTTTTAACGCGCTGTAGATTTCATCCTCCGTTATTGGTTTATCTAATATTAACCTTTCATTTTCGGATATTGTAGGTAATCTGGCATTTTTTACAAATTTGTTTATTTGTTCTATTTTGTCTTTTACCTGTTCTTCCTTCTGATTTACTGAATATAAACTTTCTACTATCTCTTTAGTCGTTTATGGTATTTTTCCGTTATTTTGAATTTTTTCTATAAAGTTTCTAGATTTTTTCTTTTGTAATATTCTAGCTAGATGTTTACTTACTTTATTCCCCCCACTGGTATCTTTCTTTTGCTATTCTATTGAATGTCCTTTTCGTCTCTTGCTCCATTAAATCCTTTAATTCATTTCTCTTGATTACCAAAGACTGAAATAATTCCTGTTGTGCTCCCTGCTGTTTTTTTGGTCCTGTTCTATCCTATGCATTTCATCTATTGGCGTTTGGATTTTGTACTTTCTCTTTTTTCTTTCCTGCCCCTATGGCTGATTAATATGCCCCCGATATAGGCTTTATGAGCCTCCCAGAGAGTGGCTCCTGATATATCTTGGGTGTCGTTTATTAAGAAATACTGCTCTATTTCTTTCCTTACTATTTCTGCTACCTCATTGTCTTGAAGTTCTTCATTTAGTCGCCATGTAAATGGTTGTCTTTGAGGTCCGGGTGCAGTCATTTTCATTCTCATGGGGGCGTGGTCGGATAACGTAGATAACGTTGTTAACCCACTTTGCCAACTTTACATAATCCTCCTTGTTCCCTAATGACAACAGCTCCTGTGTTTTATAAAAAAAATGCCTCCTTTACTGCATTTCAGATTGGTTCCCCGTGATCACGTGACGCGCTGGCTCTCTCCTCTGCCCGGCTGACAGATGCAGCGGGCAGGGCCGAAATACCCCTCGCTGACGTCAGCAGGGAGGTGAGGAGAGAGAAAGCCTGCCGGTCACGTGATCGTGGGAAGCCGCTCTGATATATAGTAAAGAAGGCATTCTTTTAATAAAACACAGACAGTAGCTCCTGTCTTTAGGGAACAAGGAGGATTATGTAAGATTTTAACAGTTATGAGAGCAGCAGGATTTGTAGGGGTAGGCACCGTCACAGGAACTGACAGGCAGGGAGGGGGGGGAGAGACAGGAGCGCTGCGGATGACAGAGGCACGCTAGCTGACCACAGTGTCAGGGCTCAGCAGCCAAGATACACCACGGTCAGCTTACATGGGGGTGGAGGGGGCAGAAACTGGCAGGATCAGACAGGTATTTCAGGGGATACAGGAGGCCAAATGACAGCACAAGCACTGGGCTGTATAACATGCTTTAAAAAAGGGACAGGATTATTTTAGGTTAACAAACGCTTTAAAGTCAAGAGTGGGGCTTGTGCAATGCTTAGGGGTCTTTACTCTTACCCATAGAAGAGAGCTGGGTCAATACCTGCTCACAGGGAGATATTATAACAGGATTGTAAAGTCTCCTACCTGTCTGTTAATAAACCCAGATAATCACCACCATGTTCAAAAATTATTAGCATTGCTTGCTTTATGGGTTTCATTATGGGATTATTATAGGTTTGTGGCCAACCTAATGTAGATAACATGTACAGATGTAGCACAAAATTGTTGGATTCCCTTCATATAAATCAGTGGTTCTCAACTCCTGTCCTCAGGACCCACTAACAGGCCAGATTTTAAGTATTACCTTGGTGAGATGCAGACTAGAATACTGCAATCCCTGAGCAGCAAATTATATCACCTGTGATGCATTTCAGTTATCTTGCAAACCTGGCCTGTTGGTGGGCCCTGAGGACTGGAGTTGAGAACCACTGATATAAATACTGTGGCCAGTTCATTAAAAAGTAAGGAACTAATAAGTTCAGAAAAAAAAAACTGAGAATTAGCCATTGGAGGCTAATTGGGCTTCCTCTTTTTTCACCTGGGAAACATAAACAAGAAATTTGATTGGTTGCTACAGGTTCTCTAATTTGGCAAAGAATGCTTTTTTCTTGCATCCCTATGTTTTTTAGATTTTTATCATCAGCCCATTAAAAAAAAGATTCTACTTTTCAGCACCTGCAGAGCATGCAAATTAATGAAAGATGGTTAGTTACTATGGGTTGCTGAACCTTAGTAAGTTTCAAAAGGGTCAGACAATGATAGGTATACCCAAGCATGAGTGTACTAGGAGGAAACTTCCTAAAAAAGGACAACTCAAATCCACTGACTGAAAATCAGGTTTTTGATTATAACCACAGTTAAAAAAACAAACAAAAAAAACCCCAACCCTTTAATATTGTATGAGTCTCCTAGAACTTGATTAGAATAGAACGTTTTTCATATTGCCTTGGCCCATTTACCACCTGAAAATTGAAAAGCAGAACCCCAATAATGAATACCCATACTTCCAAGCAATTAGTTTGTGACCTTCCAGGGATGTTGGGGCAGTTGGAGGAGTTCCAGGTACAGGGGGTCCCCGACATCCGAACGACCCCTACTTACGAACAGGGCCAGAGTGAGGTCACTGCCGGCCGCCGCCATTGCTGGAGAAAGCCGTTCCTCCATTCCTGGCCTGGCTGTGAGGTTAAGGGGGCCCCCTCGTCATCCTGCCTGCCCATCCACAGGCCTGGTACGGTCCGGTGGCCTGCCAGGCCGCTAAAACTGCCAGTCGTGGCCGCGGCCTTGTCCGGCCTAGTGAAGCCTCCGGATCCCCGGTCTTTCCTGCGCCGCTGCATGGCGGCCGGCTTGTCTGGTCTCGGATCGCATCCATCTCCCTGCTGTGTCATCAGATGTGCTGCCCGGAAGTACTGTATACAGTATGCCTATGTATACAGTACTGTACTTGTACCCGATGTCGCCAAAAATCACTCAAAATCATGTACTGTACAGTAATGTGTGTGCTGCTGCTGCCGGTGACCTGCCGAGAATTGCCCCTCAGCGGATTCTGCCAGCTCTGTCCTGCGCATGCGCAACACTTCAGCGGATTCCGCCCGCTCTGTCCTGCGCTTGCGCAACACTTGCATGTGCCGCTCACGGCAGACCTCCGAAAATAGCCAAATGGATTATAACCCATACACGGCGCATGCGCTATGAGCACAATATTGTGCCACACGCTCACGCACGCTCCCGATGCTCGCTCCACTCTGCAAGGGGGGCGGGTGTATTACTATTATAATGAGCGGATGCATGTTTAAAGAAATGAATTGATGGACAGAGATAAGGGCGGGTAGTTCAATGTGGATGGCCGATTTGAATACTTGTCAGTGAGCTGTTAAAAAAAAGAGATAAGATTTTTTTTAACAATTCTCTGACAAGCATTCAAATCGGCCCGCCCTTATCTCTGTCCATCAATTCATTTCTTTAAACATGCATCCGCTCATTATAATAGTAATACACCCGCCCCCCTTGCAGAATGGAGCGAGCATCGGGAGCGTGCGGCAACGACTGTCACTATACCCTGTTGATTGCGCAGTCACAGTCTACAGCTCTTAATGTTCAGCAATTTTCGGAGCTAGAGCGCTGCGCCTGCGCAGTCCAGGGCTGGCAGAATCCGCAGGGGGGGCAGATCTCGGCAGATCACTGGCCGTCCTCCCCTCCCCCCACACATACCTCTCTCTGCTGGCTGTCCCAGCCGCTGAGTGTCTCCTTTCTCCCTGCCGCCGAAGTACACAGTGAGAGGGGAGAGCTGTGCTCTTCCCATCTCAGCTGTGACAGAAGTTCTAGCACAGTGCCAAGACTCCTGTTTTGGAAGTGACAGGGTCAATAAAGAGAACCTGTCACCTCCAATTGCTATCACACAGGGAATTGTTTTCTCCTGTGTGTTAGCAATAAAGTTAAGCGAAAAAAAATAAGAATTAATAATTAAATTAATAAAAAAAAAAAAAAAATTAAAAAGTAAAGAAGAAAAATATTAAAAATAAGAAAATTATACAAAAAAAAAAAAAAAAAAAAAGTACTGTTCCGACTTACAAAATTCGACTTAAGAACAAACCTACAGTCCCTATCTTGTTCGTAACCCGGGGATCCCCTGTATAGCCGTTTCACTTAGAAGCAGATGGCTATACATGTATGACTATATAGTTTTCTCAAAAACGAATATATTCTTCAGCACATGGTAACATGGTAACCCAAGAAAAGATCTACACTACAGTTATATAAAATCACATTACCAAAGCAAACTGCATGTTGAGTTTCATCTGCTCTGCAAGAACAGTGACATTGTGGAATAAGTGAGGCTGCATGTGACTCCACATATGTGGGAACCACCAGAATTCCTTCCTGTGCATGAGCAGCATATCATCCCCCTCATCTTCTTCATCTGTGCCTAAAAAAAAAAAATATATATATATACATAAAAATATTAAACATCACCATATACCTACGCATGAGGCCACATTTAAATTTCCTCAATTTGTTTCCTTCGGTCTCCTGTATTTTTGTTTCCCCCCCATTTTTGATCTCTGTACTAGTATTTTTTAATCGGACAGAATACTTATCGGCAGCCAAAAGGCAGTTCTCTAATGTCTCATTATTACCCTTCAAATTCTTCATCCCTTGGCTTTTAGTAAGTACTCAATTTATCCCTGCTTGTCTTATTAAAAAAAATCTGAAACTTTTATACTTCTTAAATGGCTTTATCATCAGGCAGAAAGTTTACCATGTATAAGAGCCAGCCACACAAATCCCAGCATTCCATAGGTCCAATGTGCACTACACAAACATTAATAACATTCTAGGCAGGGGGAATAGGTTATAGCTACTGGACCCCACTGAATGGTTTCACAAGATCCTCGTCAATACTCTGATCATCATCAAACATGTTTATTTACAAAAATACACAATGTGAAAACAACAATGGAATGCAAAATATATTGATGTGGAGGAACTCCTTGGCTGTCAAATGTTGTTATCCAGAATGACAATCTTCCGGCACCAACTCCAATAAAACAATACAATACTGTGTTCAGTGCGGCAATCCATTGTTTACTATAAAATCCAGACTTAATACTAGACGATCTGACAGGCTTTTCTGCCACATTAAGAATTAGTAGTTCTCAAAAGTTCCCATTTTTAACATTCAAATTAAAGAAGGCAAAAGATGCACACTTCCACTTCCAACCTATAAAAAATTATATTTTCAAGAAATGACTTACCTGTGTGGTAGAACTTTCCCGAAAAGCCCAAGTTGAAAGTGAAATTTGGTACTAGTGTTCTTAGCTTGCTCTGAGTATTCAGCAGCGCCTATGGGAAAAACAGACAGGGATGTCAGGCGTATTAGAGAGCAACCCGCTGCATTTGTCAAAAAGTAGGACACCCCAATGGTGGAACCATATCCAGGATTGCTTAAATACATGCATATTCTGCACACCAACAAAATAGTGCTTTACAACTATGTTTTGCAGGACAGGATTAATGACAAACTAGGTGACAATCCAAAGTCATAGTATGGCTGAGCTACTGGTAGGAAGTTTATTTTTCTGCCGTCAACTTTTTGTTTTTAATAATTTAACCTGTGTGTCAGTTATTACTGCTGATTCCATAAATACAAATCTCATGCAAGACCACCTACAGTCCATTCATGGCTACTACCCACATGCAATCTGTCTGCAGAACACATAAGCACTCTGGTGATGCTACACCAGCTAACAAAGCAAATTACCACTTGATTTCAGTGAAAGTAAGACACCAGATGGAGGTGTTAGGAGCAAACCTTATAAGCTAGAATTGAATCTCTGAAGAGCAAATGAGACCATAAAACTGCAGCAGCTTAAATGTTTTTCTGACAGAACAAGGTTAATAAAACGATAATGCAGTTTACCCAAGTATGGAAATCACTTAACATTACCACCTAAGAAAAGAAAAGTTACCCTAGGCTTCAAATTCTCAAATTAAAGTAGAGACCACCCACGTCTATAATGCAACAGCAAAAATAGGCAATGGTTTTATATATTGTGAGGAGACCAAAATTGTATGCTTCAAAGATCTGCAGGTAAGACATAAAACTGTATATTTCTTAGGACTCATTCACATAGTAACGCAGCTGCTGGTTTGCGCTGTGGAGTGCAGTGCCGATGCTCCGATTACAAGGTTCCCCCAACTTTATTGAAATGTCACAAAATGGCATTCCATTTGTGTTTATTCGCCACAGCTCTTTGCAATGGGATGTAGGATCACGACATGGTGGTGGGAAATGAATACTACATGTTCTACTTCTTTTTACCCCATTGCAGCGCAGTACAGGAAGTCCCCGAGTTACGAACACATTAAGGACTGTAGGTTTGTTCATAAGTGAAATTTGTTCATAAGTCGGAACACTGCTTGTAAATGCAACTTCCGCCTTGTGCAGGGATGCGAGATGTTCCGGGCCCTTCTGGGGCTCATCTGGCCATGCAGTACTGCAGTGTGGAATGTGGCAAGATAGCTGCTCGGAGGTGTCCAGGACCAGTGTGGAGCACAAGCAGAAGGGATTGAGGCCGTTCGTAAGTAGGAGTCGTTCGTAAGTCGGGTGTTCGTAAGACGGGGACTGCCTGTAACAAATAGGACATAATAGGATTTTTATAACAGCTTACCTGTAAAATCCTTTTCTTGGAGTACATCACGGGACACAGAGCGACATAGTCATTACTAATGGGTTATATAGATACCTTCAGGTGCTGGCACTGGCAACTTCCAAAACCGGAAGTACCCTCCCCTATATAAGCCCCTCCCATCCGGGAGCACCTCAGTTTTGTAGCAAAGCAATAAGTGTCCCTAAAGAGGGGCGGGAGCTCTGTGTCCCGTGATGTACTCCAAGAAAAGGATTTTACAGGTAAGCTGTTATAAAAATCCTATTTTCTTTCTCGTACATCACGGGACACAGAGCGACGTAGTCATTACTAATGGGATGTCCTAAAGCAATGCCCAACGAGGGGGGGGGATACACCATACATAAGCTGAGCGCTATCAGACATGAGGATCTTTTGCGGCCTGCAACACACTGCGCCCAAAGGCGACATCCTCCTGACTTCTAACGTCCACCTGGTAGAACCTAGTAAACGTGTGTACTGAAGACCATGTTGCGGCCTTACAGATTTGAGCCAGGGAGGCCTGGTGATGCGCTGCCCATGAAGTTCCAACTGCTCTCGTGGAGTGCGCCCTAACTTTGAACGGAGGCGGTCTCCTTCTCAAGCCATAGGCTTGCATTATGACCTGTCGAATCCACTTGGCTAAAGTAGATTTTGATGCTGCCTGACCCTTTCTGGGGCCTTCCGGCAGAATAAACAAAGTATCCGTTCTGCGAATCTGAGCAGTGGCTTTTAGATAAGCTTTAACTGCTCTTACTACATCCAAAGAATGTAATAACTTTTCCTCTACCGAAGTAGGTTTGGGGAAAAAAGAAGGAAGAACCACATCTTGGTTCAAATGAAACCTCAATACCACCTTAGGAAGAAAGGCTGGATGAGGACGTAACACTACTCTGTCCTTATGGATAACCAGATATGGCTCCTTACAGGACATAGCTGCTAATTCCGACACTCTTTTAGCCGAACAAATGGCTACTAGAAAAATCAATTTCCTGGTGAGAAGAACCAAAGAAATATGCTGTAATGGTTCAAATGGTTGTTTCTGTAGAACCGACAGAACCAAGTTTAGATCCCATGGACATATGGGAATATTAACCGGAGGACTAATACGCATCACTCCTTGTATAAAGGCTTTTACTAGTGAATGCGAAGCCAAGGGCCTTTGAAAAAATATTGACAAGGCCGAAATCTGACCCTTGATAGTACTCAAGGCAAGCTTCCTATCTACAGCCCATTGTAGGAAGTCCAGAATCCTACCTATTACGTATTTACGTGGATGCCATTTCTTGGCCTCACACCAGGCAATGTACGCCTTCCAGATTCTATAGTAGATCTGCCTGGATACCAGCTTCCTGGCATTGATCATGGTAGATACCACAGAATTAGAGAGCCCTCTCTTTTTTAGAATGTGGGCTTCAATAGCCAGGCCGTCAAACCTAGGGCTGGTAAGGAAGGGTGGTATATCGGTCCTTGCGAAAGCAGGTCCGGACGATGTGGGAGGGTCCAAGGACTCCCCACAGACATCTTTACAATCTCCGCGTACCATGCTCTTCGGGGCCACGCTGGAGCCACCAGAATCACTGGTTTCTTTTCTACCCTGATTCTGCAGAGTAATCGAGGTAACAATTGTGGCGGTGGGAATGCATATATCAGCTTGAACTGATCCCAAGGGAACACTAGGGCATCCGAGCCGCAAGCTAGGGGATCCCTTGTCCAAGAGACAAACCTGTCCACTTTTGCGTTGAATCTGGATGCTAGCAGATCTACATCCGGTGTTCCCCACCGCTGACATATTGTCCGGAAAACCTCGGGATGAAGGGACCATTCCCCTGGGCATAATTGTTGGCGACTTAGAAAGTCCGCCTTCCAATTCTCCACTCCTGGAATGAATACCGCAGATATGGCTGGGACATATCTTTCTGCCCATTTCAGGATGTAATTTACTTCCCTCTGGGCTGCACGACTCCTGGTGCCCCCCTGATGATTGATATATGCCACTGCTGTGGCATTGTCTGATTGAATTCTGACAGGGGACCCTTGGAGTTTGGATGTCCATGCTACTAGGGCATACCGGGCTGCTCGTATCTCTAAGAGATTGATGGGCAGGGCCTTTTCCGCATCCGACCATCTGCCCTGGAGAGACCATTGCTCCAGTACTGCTCCCCAGCCTATAAGGCTGGCATCTGTAGTGACCACCTTCCAAGAAATCGGACTGAAGGATTTCCCTCTTTCCAGATTCTGGGGAACCAACCACCAGCGGAGGCTCTTGCGAACGGAAGGGGACAAGGACATTGGTAAGTCCAGAGCCTGAACTTTTTTGTTCCAGGCTGAGAGTATGGCCCTTTGCAACTTCCTTGAATGGAATTGACCGTAGGGTACTGCTTCGAATGATGCCACCATTTTTCCCAGCAGCCTCATGCACAGGCGTATGGATGGCTGTCTTTTTGTACCCACTAAGTGGATCAAATCTCTCAAAGACGACCCCTTTTCTTGAGGCAAGAAATTTTTTCTCTGGTCTGAATCCAGCCTTAGCCCCAAGTATTCCAGACTTTTGACTGGTTTTAGGGCTGACTTGTCTCGGTTGATAATCCAACCGTGATATTCCAGATACTTGATTGTCTCGTGAACAACCACTTCTAGTTTTTCCACTGAGTGGTCTATCAGCAACAAGTCGTCTAGATATGCCATTATCGTTACACCTCCTGTTCTTAGATTGGCCAATAATGGGGCCAGAATTTTTGTGAACACTCGTGGTGCTGTGGCCAGACCGAAGGGTAAGGCTCTGAACTGAAAACGGCGCCCTTCTACCGCAAAGCGTAGAAATTTTTGGTGGGCTGGAAAGATGGGAATGTGCAAATAAGCATCTTTGATGTCGATCGAGGCTAACCATTCCTCCCCTTGTAGGGCAGTGTCCACCGACCGGATCGACTCCATCCGGAAAGTCCTGATATGTAGGAATTTGTTTAGCCCTTTTAGATTTAATATGGGCCTCACGTCCCCGTTTGGCTTCGGGACTGTAAAGAGGTTTGAGTAAAACCCGAACCCCCATTCTTCCAGGGGAACCTCTATAATTACTGCTTGGAGCAATAATTGTTCTAGTGCCAACAGGAGGGATCCTCTCTTCTGGGGATCCCTTGGCACGTTTGACCTTATAAAGTGGAAAGGAGGGGAGTCTTTTAATTCCAATTTGTATCCCAGATTTACTGCGGAGAGCACCCATCTGTCTCTGATCGTGTCCCGCCAGGTCTCTGTGAACAACTGAAGTCTTCCCCCCACCCGATTGAGTGGGGGCAACCCTTCATGCATTTGACTTTGGGGGAGGTTTTGTACCTCTCCTGCTCCAGGGCTTCTTGTTACCCTGCAATTGTCCCTGATTTTTACCTCCGGGATTTTACCGAGGAGGCCGTCGGAACTGTTTCAGAGCCGATGTCCTAGGGACTGGAGAAGCAGGCCTCTTAAAAGAGGGACCTCTAACTCTGTTTTTAACCGGCAAAAGTGTACTTTTACCGCTGGAAATTCTCTGGATATATTTGTCCAGGTCTTCCCCGAATAAGCGTTCACCATGAAATGGGAAGCTGACCAGCAATTTTTTACAGGGAGCTTCAGCAGACCAGTTTTTGAGCCATAAAAGCCTGCGCATATGTACTACAGACAGCGTAAGGCGGGACGCCTGATGGATTGAATCCTTTATAGCGTCCACCGCAAAGCATAAGGCTCTAGGTAGATCAGCTAGGGCAAGAGCCTGCTGATCTGGCAAGTCCCTTAACCACTTCCCACCCGGCCACTGTATATATACGGCCGGGTGGGTGCTCTCTCCTTCTGAGTGGACGTTCCTGAACGTCCTTCAGAAGGAGCGTGATCGCGCGCGCACCCGAGCGATCCCGATGCGCGTGTCCCACGGACACGCCGCATCTCGGAACAGCAGGAGGGCACTGTGATTCGCCCTCCTGATCGGCACGATGGCTGTGTGTAATCACAGCCATCGTGATGTAAACACAGAGAGGGGGGCTGGCACTTGTGAGGGGATCGCGCCGCCACGTGCACGCGCAGCGGCGCGATCCCGATCTGCCTGTACCCCCCAGAGATAGAAGGTGTGTGCAAACAGGAGGGCCATGTGATTGGCCCTCCTGATGACATGACGGCTGTCCAATGACAGCCGTCATGTAATGTAAACACAGAGCAGTTGTAACTGCTCTGATCTCTTCCTCTCCTCACACAGAGCCTGTCAGTGAGGAGAGGAAGAGACAATCTGTGCTGCAGCCGGGAGATCAGTGAGTTTTTAGCTGTTTGTCTGCTGTTTACCCACTGATCACCCAGCTAGTGTCCCCAAAAAACAGTGTCCCCAAAACACAGTGTCCATAAAACAGTGAAAACATCTGCCCGCCAACATTTGGCGCATCTGCCCGCCAACATTTGGCGCATCTGCCCGCCAACATTTGGCACAGCTGCCCGCCAACATTTGGCACAGCTGCCCGCCAACATTTGGCACAGCTGCCCGCCAACATTTGGCACAGCTGCCCGCCAACATTTGGCACAGCTGCCCGCCAACATTTGGCACAGCTGCCCGCCAACATTTGGCACAGCTGCCCGCCAACATCTGGCACAGCTGCCCGCCAACATCTGGCACAGCTGCCCGCCAACATCTGGCACAGCTGCCCGCCAACATCTGGCACAGCTGCCCGCCAACATCTGGCACAGCTGCCCGCCAACATCTGGCACAGCTGCCCGCCAACATCTGGCACAGCTGCCCGCCAACATCTGGCACAGCTGCCCGCCAACATCTGGCACAGCTGCCCGCCAACATCTGGCACAGCTGCCCGCCAACATCTGGCACAGCTGCCCGCCAACATCTGATCGCCAACATCTGACCGCCAGCATCTGACCGCCAGCAGCTGCCTGCCAACATCTGGCACATCTGACTCCCAACATCTGGCAGTAAACATCTGCCCGCCAACAGCTGCCACATCTGCCCGCCAACAGCTGCCACATCTGCCCGCCATCTGCCCGCCAACAGCTGCCCACCAACATCTGGCACAGCTGCCCGCCAACATCTGATCGCCAGCATCTGACCAACAGCTGCCCGCCAACAGCTGGCACATCTGCCCGCCAACATCTACCCTGCCAACATCTGGCACATCTGACTCCCAACATCTGGCAGTAAACATCTGCCCGCCAACAGCTGCCACATCTGGCCGCCAACATCTGACCGCCAACAGCTGCCCGCCAACATCTGGCACATCTGACCGCCAACATCTGGCACATCTGACCGCCAACATCTGGCACATCTGCCCACATGGCTAAACGATTCTACAGCAGCGAGGAGGCTCTCCAGATACTCCAGGGTATGTCGGACGAGAGTAGCGAGGAACTCTCTCTGTCAGATTCGGATAGTGAATATTATCCAGAGGAAAGTAGTGGCTCTGAAATAGAAACTGAGGATAGAATCGTAACAAGTGAGATTAGGAGTTATGAGCAGGCGCCGCAGACATCCACCAGCAGCGCAGCACTCCAGGACATCCACCAGCAGGCATCCACCAGCAGCGCAGGACTCCATGATGATATGCAGGCATCCGCCAGCAGCACATCACGCCAGGATAGGCAGGCATCCGCCAGCAGCGCATCACGCCAGGATAGGCAGGCATCCGCCAGCAGCGCATCACGCCAGGATAGGCAGGCATCCGCCAGCAGCGCATCACGCCAGGATAGGCAGGCATCCGCCAGCAGCGCATCACGCCAGGATAGGCAGGCATCCGCCAGCAGTTCTGCAACTTTTCTAGAGGATAGGCCAAATGCTAGCAATGGGGCGTCCCATCAACAACAAGGCAGGGCCCATACTAGCCTCCCCGATCTTCTACTGTATCCAACATGGCTGCCCGATACGTCAGTAGAACCTATCATTCCCCCTTTTACAGCCCAGCCAGGCCCTCAGATACAGTCGGAAAATGCTACCCCGATTTATTATTTTGAATTATTTTTTACTGATGATATCCTAACCTACATTGTGGAGCAGTGTAATCTATACGCCAGTCAATATATAGCCAACAATCCAAATTCTTCCTATGCCCGTCCTTTTGTTTGGAAACCCCTCACCGTGGAAGAATTTAAAATTTTCCTTGGCCTAACCCTCAACATGGGGCTGACAAAAAAAAATGAACTCCATTCCTATTGGTCTACCCGACCTATCTACCACATGCCAATCTATTCATCTTTTATGAAAAGAACCCGTTACGAGATGATAATGAGGTTTCTACACTTCAACGACAATGCCCAATGCCTCCCTCGAAATCATCCCAATTATGATAAATTATTTAAAATTCGGCCCCTAATCAATTTTTTTTGCGCCAGCTTCAAGCAGATGTTTACCCCTGATGTAAATATATGTGTAGATGAATCATTAGTACACTTCACAGGAAGACTTGGAATAAAGCAATACCTCCCCAGTAAAAGAGCCAGACGTGGGGTAAAATTTTATAAGGCATGTGACAGGGCCACGGGTTACACATATGATTTTATAATTTATGAGGGAAAAGTCAGACAGCTAAACCCCCCTGGATGCCCTACCTACATGGGAACAAGTGGCAAAATTGTCTGGCAGCTGATTGAACCATTGCTTGGGAAAGGTTACCACCTATACGTAGACAATTTCTATACAAGTCTCCCACTTTTTCGCCATCTGTACCAAAAGAAAACTGTGGCCTGTGGGACAGCACAGACCAACCGTAAAGGCTTCCCACAGAGATTGGTTGCCAAGAAACTGAAACAGGGGGAAATGGCCAGTATGCGGACTGAAGAGGTCCTAGCATTGAAGTGGAGAGATAAAAAAAGAGATGTCTACATCCTTTCCACAATGCATGATGACACCTTGGTGGAACTGCAGAGAAGAAGAGGCCCCGTCCAGAAGCCAAAATGTGTGCATGACTATAATCTTTACATGGGGGGGGGGGGTGGATATGAATGACCAGATGATGCAGCCCTACTTGGCCACCAGGAAATCACTGTTTTGGTACAAAAAAGTTGCCATTTATTTGATGCAACTAGCCCTTTTCAATTCTTATATCATTTTTTCTAAGTGCACCCAAAGTTCCCTAACCTATCTAAAATTCCAAGAAGACTTGATCGAAGCCCTTCTCTATCCCCATGGCCAAGCCCCTCAACTAATTTGCTCCGATGCAGTAGCCAGACTCCACGAAAGGCACTTCTCCGAAATCCTCCCTCTTACCGAAACAGGTCGCAAACCCCAAAAAAAATGTCGTGTGTGTTCAAGTAGAGGAATTCGTCGTGACACCCGATACTACTGTCCCCAATGTCCCTCCCAGCCAGGCCTTTGTATTGGAAAGTGCTTTCAGAGCTATCATACTTTACTAAACTATTAGTAAAGTGAAGATGATTTTTTTTCCAGTTTCCACCATCTGCCATTTCTGTGAATGACCCGGACTGTTTTTGACTATGCCTCTGCCAACCATGTTTCTGCCTTCAACGTGAATTGACCTCGGCCTGTTACATGACCATGCTTTTTGCCTGCCTCCTAAACTGATCATTTGAGTACAGCACAGGGGTCTCACATATTTGAGGGGCTCCAGAAAAGAGTTTCCGAGTGGAGAAAATGTTTTTCTCCAGGTTTTGTTTTTCTCGGATTAGGGTCTGGAGACTCGGAGGCTTCGTAGAGATTTGGGTGGGAAGAAGCCTCTACCCCTGTTCTTAGGTCTTTCCTGACCAAGGCCTAAATGTTATAGTACTGCCACCTGAACTGGCCGTGCCTCTGCCTGCCACCTGAACTGGCCGTGCCTCTGCCTGCCACCTGAACTGGCCATTCCTCTGCCTGCCACCTGAACTGGCCATGCCTCTGCCTGCCACCTGAACTGGCCATGCCTCTGCCTGCCACCTGAACTGGCCATGCCTCTGCCTGCCACCTGAACTGCCTGCTAAACCTTGGACCATGTTCATAGGTTTCCATATCTCTGTTTCCCTGCTGGACAATTCCTGGACATTTCCTATGGCTGTCTGGACCAATGCTTTGACTGCTCTGGAACGGTATTCCTGCCTGCTAAAACCATAGGTGAGCCTTTTTTTTTATTACCTTTTGCTCAGCAGAATGTATTTTGGGGTGTAATTCTTGGTGTGTACATGCTATGTGTTAGAAGCCTGAAGGTGCTACTTGCATGTTGGGCCTCTGTATGTGGCCAGGCTGTGGAAAAGTCTCACACATGGGGTATCACTATACTCAGGACGAGTAGCAGAATGTATTTTGGGGTGTTATTTTTGCTGTGTACATACTATGTGTTAGAAAGATCTTCTGAATTGACAACTTTGTGAAAAAAAAATATGTTTTAATTTTTTTTCCACACTTTCCAAAAACTTTTGGAAAGAAATTACATGTTCAAAAGACTTATTATGCCTCATAGAAAATACATTGGGTTGTTTTCTTTCCAAAATGGGGTCATTTTGTGGGTAATTCCATTGTCCTTGTTCTCCAGGGCCTTCAAAAATGTGATAGGTACTCAGGAAATGAAATGTGTAATTTATGCCTTTAGAGCGCCTGATGGTGCTACTTGGATGTTTGGCCTCCGTATGTGGCCAGGATGTGGAAAAGTCTCACACACTGGGTATCGCCATACTCAGGATGAGTAGCAGAATGTATTTTGGGGTGTTATTTTTGCTATGTACATACTATGTGTTAGAAAGATCTTCTAAATTGACAACTTTGTGAAGAAAAAAAAAATATATATATATTTCTTAATTTTCCAAGGCATTGTGGGGAAAAAAATTGCAACTTCAAAAAATTCACAATGCCTCTTACTAAATACCTCCGACTGTCTTCTTTCCAAAAAGTGGTCATTTGGGGGGTATTTGTACTGTCCTGACATTTTAGGGCCTCAAGAAATGAGATAGGCCATCAGTGCATTAGGATTGATCAATTTGCAATAATGCGTAGCTTTGTTTGTAGACTCTATAACTTTCACACAAACCAATTATCATACACTTATCAGGATTTTTTTTTACCAAAGACATGTAGCAGAATACATTTTGGCCTAAATTTTTGCCGAAATTTGATTTGTTTGGATTTCTTTTAAAACAGAATGTAGAAAATGTTGTTTTTTTTCAAAATATTCGCTCTTTTTTCGCTTTTATCGCAAAAAATTGAAAATGAAATTGTGAACAAATACCACCAAAAGAAAGCTCTATTTGTGTGAACAAAATGATAAAAATTTCATTTGGGTACAGTGTAGCATGACTGAATAATTGTCATTCAAAGTGCGAGAGCACTGAAAGCTGAAAATTGGTCTGGGAAGGAAGGGGGTTTAAGTGCCCAGTATTGATGTGGTTAAGACCTGTTTCAACTGATCCTTCACTGCTTGGCAGACCCCAATAGCTGCCACTGCTGGTTGTGTCACCAATCCTGCTGTAGCAAAAGCAGATTGTAATAAGGACTCCAATTTTTTATCTATTGGGTCCTTGAACATTTGGACATTATCCACTGGACATGTCAGTGATTTATTCACACAAGAGATGGCTGCGTCCACTGTAGGGACCCTCCATTTTTTGATGAACTTATCCTCCATGAGATAGACCACTAGAAATCTCTTGGGAGGAGTAAATATTTTATCAGGATGCTCCCAATCCTGGTAAATGAGCCCTTCCAGTAAAGGATTGATCGGAAAGGAACAAACAGTCTGGGGAGCTTTTAGCGACCCCAACGAGGAGACAGAAGTGGATGATGACCATATTAGTCAGGGACTGAACCCATAATCTTTCAGCATGTGATGCTGAGAATGGCTCTTCCACTGTTGATTCCTCTACAACAGAATCGACCTCATCCTGATCCCCTTCAGGTAGGTCGATCCCTGTACGGGACTGTTGCTCCGCTAACAGGCACTCTGAGGGAGGAGACGGAGATCGAGCGCTTTTTTCCTGTGACAGGGAAGCAGCGATCAATGCTGACAATCTCTCTTCCAGCCCTCCCAGAGCTGAGGAAAAAACCTCCTCTGTTACATACACAGGAGCAGGTGAACTGAGGACAGCCACAGTACCAGGTACTCCTGAGGGTGCTCTACGGTCACTAACCTCTGATTCTTCAGGGGAGACTGGTGCAGCCGAAGCATGCCCAAGATCCTCAGAGCCCGATGGAGACCCCCTATGCTTCCTGGGATTTTTAGTCCCGGAGTTTTTAGACGGCATTATTCCTAAGCCCAAAGCTGAGGTATTCCAGCCGAAATACACCACTTACTGACAATAGTCTAGCACAAATGCTGCTATAAAAACAGTTGGTGTCTACTAATGTGCCTTTCTATGGGGATGCCTGCATCAACCGCTTGCTGTATGCCTTTTTTAAATGTTGCCAGCTCTGTCTCTGCACTCCATAGCCAGCTCACAACACATAATTGTGGTTTTTAACATGCTGGGACGCCCGCACATGCGCAGAAGCGCTGCGGCGCGCACAGAGCGTCATCCCCCAAGCTCCGCCCCCTTTCCCGGCTCACCTCTATATATAGCGGCCACGTGCGCCTTCGGCGCTAATTTTGAAAAGGGAAACTAGGGACAAGAGCCAGGGCCCCTTTTGCCGCAGGCCGGGGGATGGACGAGCATTGCAACATGGCAGAGGAAGCAGTTTCCCACAAGAGAACTCACCATCTGCCTGGACTTGCTCTGATAAAAAGAAACTAGTCCACATGACAAGAAACGTTCCACAGCGGCCTCTAGTGGATTAACACAGGTACCGCAGTCTAGTATATTATTTTTATTTTTTTTTTTCTTGACCACTATTAAAATTATTACATTTTTTAGTAGTTACAGGCATGCATAATATTTAGCGGGAATACCGTTAGGTAACAGGCAGAAAGACATATTAGGCTTGGGGGTCCCCTCAATAGAACCAAGTTCCTGAGGGGCCCCCACTTACCTTTTCCCCGCCGCAGAAGCCCAAACTTCACCTATCACGGCAGGCATTGTAATTAAACCTTCAGGGACTGGGTTCCCAAGGATTCCACTCCCCTGGACCTGTATAGCACCCTGCACAGAAAACATCTTGGTCATGGGTATGACCAGAGCTCTGGATCCCAGGGTCCAGCTCTCCTAAGAGAAGCATTACAGGCAAAACCTTGCTCTTCTTCTGCAAGGCCCGGGTACCGACCGTTTAGCTATGAAGCTTTTTTGGTCGGATCCGGAATAGCTTACTGAGGCCCAAAAGAACCTGTACGCAAGCTCAGTGAAAAATACATGTTTCTTCTTGGCCAACACCTTAGACACTGGCAAAAAAAACTGAGGTGCTCCCGGATGGGAGGGGCTTATATAGGGGAGGGTACTTCCGGTTTTGGAAGTTGCCAGTGCCAGCACCTGAAGGTATCTATATAACCCATTAGTAATGACTATGTCGCTCTGTGTCCCGTGATGTACGAGAAAGAAAAGGAAATTTGCCTTGTCCATGTGTTTAAACTTGACTAAGCATGGCTGCCCAGCGCAGACCAACGCACCTAGAGTGAACGGGCCCTCAACCTGCACTGGAAATTAATGCTAGAATCCTACTAGTTTCTACTTCCTAGCAGGAAATCCATACTCCCTCCATTAGGTCCTAGGTAACCTGAATGGACAGAGGAAAAATATGCTGCTTTAAAAGATTTCTAGTTTTCTCAGGACTGGAATTAACTGCCAATGTACATTGAGCATACGGTTGTAAGGCCCACTAACCTTTCAACATTTTACCTCCACTTTTTGGGATTTCAATAGAGATGGTCAGTCTGGGTTAGAATCTCTGCAGATATCAAAGATATGTATAGTACTGTGAAAAATATTTGCTTACGCATGTGTGAAAAAACGCTGTAAAATGAGGATGGTTTTAAATAAAATGCATTGAATCGTTTTTCTTTATTAACCTACAAAGTGCATAAACAGAAAAAAAAAAAAAAAAATGAAATTTGGCGTGTATCCTTTGCCTTAAAAACTGAATACATTTCTGCTGGGTCCACTTGTAGACAAAGTTTAAGGAACTCAGCAGGTAGGTTGTTCCAAAAGTCTTGGAAAACGAACTACAGTTCTTTTGTGTATTTGGGTTGTCTCAGTTACTTCTGTCTCTTCATGTAATCGTAAAAAACAAACAAAAAAACAATGATATTGAGTTCAGGTGGACCATACTATCTCTTCCCAGACCCCCTTGTTCTTTTTGCTAAAGACAGTTCTTTATGACTTTGGCTAAGATTCAGAAGAAGATCACCTGGCTTGCTTCTTCAGGAAGGTAACAAAATGATCTTTAAAATATAAATACTGTATTTATTGGCGTATAACACTCACTTTTTTACCCTGAAAATAGGGGGTAAACTGTGCCTGTGTGTTATACGCAGGGGGCTTTGGAAAAAAAAATTCCTGAAACTTCCCTCCTAAAGTTAGGGTGCGTGTTATAGGCCAATAAATACAGTATATATAGGACTAAAAATTGTGGTACGAAAGCTTTAAACTTAAACAAAGCCAGAAGGTGCGCTAAAAAAAATAATCTAAACAGCCAAAAAGTTTTCTAAAGTGTAGGCGTTGGACACTATACAACTGGAATGTAAAAGAATGGTCTATACTAGACCTCTACTAATGCGCTGTAGGTCTTTCAAACCTGCTCATGTCCACTTCACTTCGTCGTCCCCCAAATCACCTTCTCACCTAGCTGTGGGGTCCAACCATGAGATACTGAAAAAAATATGTTTTATTGATATCTGTTGAAAGCAAAAATGAAAATAAATTGAGTTCTAACCAATTAACCACTATGCCAACCCCTCAATCTATAGTTCCGAGAGGACGATCACACCAGAAGAGGAGCTACAAATGTGAATGTAGGAAGAAATCAACAATGGCATTGTACATAGTGGTGCTTTCCACAAACAGATTAACACAGTATTTGATTTAGAAATCAGATCTACTGGAGCAGTGATCAATTAAAATACATTTAAAAAAAAAAAATCATACATATTATATATGCTATTTTCCATTCAATAGGATCTCGATAAGTAAAAAAAAAAAAATGGATATTGAATATGTAGGGCTGTCTCTTTAATGAACCATTTAAATGTGCTTTTTTTTTTTAGGACTGGAAAAAGGAAATGTTAATTAACTCAGAGGACGGAGGAGGAGAAAGGCTGGCCTATAAAAAGGTTATCCAACACACGCATACTTTTGGAATGAGTAGGTCTCCGTATTGGTACAAACCCAATTAAAGGATTTCATACATCAAACACATCTCTGAGGAAATCCTTATTCTAAGGTCATGTCTTATGAGGTAGCTAAACCTTTTTTAGCAACAAGTCACCATAGCAATTCTGTTTGCTATTCTGTAACCAGAGAGAAACATAAATTCTCTTTCCCTTCACGTCTCCAGCCAAGAGAAACATCCCTTTGCCAATACCTACTGCATCAACTGACCTAATATCACAAGCAGTTTGTCTCAAACATTGCCTGCACAAGTGTGTCATATACGGGAAGAAAACAAAGCCAAAAGAAACCCTTTTAACGGTAACTGCTAGCACTGCCTGTGCTACTAAAACATAACTTATTTTCCTTGCCAACAGACTTATACAGGAAGCACCTTCATCCAATATATGGTATAATGTGCATTAATGCGTGTGCATTGTAAAAAAAGACTATCATAATTAAAGCCATTTTTTTCTGTTTTGTATAAAGTAGGGAATGTGTAAACATCCACTCAAATTTTTTTGGGATTTCCTTCACTCACTGAGGAGATGATTGTTCAATTACTGCCTCAGAGATACAACAGGTAGTGAGAGGAAGCCTCTCCAAAGTAAGGAAAATCTTCTCAATCAGGTGTATCCATAAGATTTCCCTATATGAACAGCTCCATGCCGGAAACTCCAAGGTACACATGCCCTTATTATATGGTTTATTGAAGGACCAATCCACCCAATACTGAATCACTCTCTTACTTTGTCTCTTGTGCCTCATACAGAAACATGGGAGGTCACCACTATGGACTCCTAAAAAAAAACGAGTTGTTTCTTTTACTGACCCTTAGGTTTCAATGCATTGAGGAAGCATGCAGACGTCCTCTGTCTTTTCTCCAAGTCTTCTGAAATTTGTGCCGAGGGTCAATATTAAACCCAGCTGGTCAGCATAACCTAAATGGCATTTTTAGAAAGAAGTCTGCCATGGCAGCCCCAAAACTCTCTCATGACAAGTTTATTTAAAGTTCATCTCACTCTCCAATTTGAATTTTTCATGGTGATGGGTGCAGAAAGAGGATGAAGTCACCCCTTCAGTGGTACAGCTATGAGTAAGCACTACAATAGTGTGAAACGCGTTAGACAGATGTGATCAGTTTGCTGTGTTGTGCAGTGTGTTTTGGTTTCCTGAACCTTTTTTGGAATAAAGGCTTTTTAATCGGAGTGCTGCTTCCAGAAGATTTTTCTTCCCATTGACCCCTTCAGTGGTAACTGGTGAAAGTGCAGCATTCATAAAGTGGACTGACCCAAAAAGTATTTTTTTCACTTTTGCAGCCAAACTGGGATAAACACCACCTAACTGATATTTGTAACAGGTTTTCCTTCAGACAGCAAAACGTAAAAATTATAAAAAAAAAAAAAAAAAAAAAAAAGCCTGCTGCTTCCCAAAGTTTCTGATAATTCCAGTGCTGAAAATCCTACTTTATTTTCTTTGTTTATGAGGGATCTGTGTTTTCCTTAAAGTGGATGTAGCTATACCCAGTGAAATAAACAGCCTCAGATGATACTCAGAGATTAAACAAATCTCCCTACATAAGTTTTACTTGTATATCTGCGGTCTTCTCCTTTCTACACTCTTTGGAAAGTGCAGATCATGATAGAAATCTTTCTTCCTCTTTTAGCAGTGGGTGGAGAGAGTGCACTTATACTGTGTGTGAGCAAATTGGAGGACAGGCACGACCCTCCACCTCCACATAGGCAGAGGCATGAAGGAACATGCAGAGCTGTAGTCTGAATAGACAAGCTCTCTGCTCATCTACCGCGAAGCTCCCTCCCTGACACAAATTTTTCAGCTGCGGTTATCTCATGTGTCGGAGAACTTGTCAGAAGTGACCCTACTGATAACAGAGGAATGAAGCACCAGAGAGAAACATCACTTAGAGCTTTGGCGAGAGATACGTAAACACTACAGATATATGTTCTTGGGTCAAATTTCATGAATGGGGTTTAATTAATCCTGCAGTACTGTACTTGCAGCTATTGAAGGTGTAAACTAGATTTGAGCACTCTGTCCTAACAAAGGGTTAAAGACTTTCATTGCATGTTAATGAGTTAAGACTCAGCCTGTCCCAAGCCTTTCTATTGGGACAGACAGACTGACTGACTGATATAATTCTTGCATTCAGCCATGAAACCTTCTCCCAAGAAACATCTAAAAAGGTAAGAAATGTATTGCAAGTATGCAGTGTAAATGGGGACATCATAAAACATAGTATGGTTTTCTTAAAGTTGCCTGCAGAAGTAGAAATATATGATACTTTAAAAGAAAATGTGATGCATCACGATCTGAAAAAAATAATGCATGCAAGCATATGCAAACGGTTTGTTAACCACTTGCCGACCGCTTCACATCGATATACGTCGACACAATGGCAGCGGTGGGCAAAAGGGCGTACCTGTACGTCCCCTTTAATTTGCGGGGCAGTGCATGCGCGCCGCGTACTGCGTGACCGTGTCCGTGGACTCTATTTCTGCCGGTGTCCCGCGATCGTGGCACGGAGAGGCAGAACGGGGAGATGTAAACAAGGCATTTCCCTGTTCTGCCTAGCAACATGACAGGGATCTACTGCTTCCTGTCATCGGGGGCAGTGATCTCTGTCATGTTGTTGTGAGACCATTCCCCCATAGTTAGAATCACTCTCTAGGACACACTTAACCCCTTGATCGCCCCCTAGTGTTTAACCCCTTCCCTGCCAGTGTCATTTACACAGTAATCAGTGCATTTTTATAGAACTGATCGCTGTATAAATGACAATGGTCCCAAAATAGTGTCAAAAGTGTCCGATGTGTCCGCCGCAATGTCGCAGTCATGATACAAATTGCAGATTGCCGCCATTGCTAATTAAAAAAAAAATATAATAAAAATGCCATAAATCAATCCCCTATTTTGTTTAATTTTTTTATTTATATCGGGACAGAGACCCACATGGGCCGCAACACCACAAAACAAAACATAGCAGAGCATATTGGTACATATACAGAATCATAACACGTCATATACTTCCATTACCTCAAGGACATTTCTGTAGGCAATAGAGGATAACCAAGTATGCACATACAGTTTAATATTTTCACAGTGTGACTCTATGCTTCCTATAGCCATCCTGGGTTCACCGCTCCATAGAGCGGTTCGAATTTCAAGGTGGCCTCCCACGCCGGGGGGGGGGGGGGGTTCGGATCGTGTTACCAGTGTGGTGTGGCATGTGGCTGCTGCCCCATGGGCCTATCCCTTATTTTGTATACGCTATAACTTTTGCGCAAACCAATCAATACACGCTTATTTTTTTACCAAAAATATGTAGAAGAATACATATCGGCCTAAACGGAGGAAAATTTTTAGTTTTATATATTTTTTGGGGATATTTATTATAGCAAAATGTAAAATATATTGCTTTTTTTTTTTTTTTTTTTTTAAATTGTCGTTTTTTTTGTTTATAGCGCAAAAAAACAAAAACAAAAAAACGCAGAGGTGATCAAATACCACCAAAAGAAAGCTCTTTTAGCATTTCAATTATTTCTAGCCTACTCCTATTAATATGAACAAACTTGAAGTTTGTAAACTTACTATGAGAAATCCCACACATTTACCGTACTTCCTTGAACTCTGTAAAAAAGTATTCACTATGCCCTGTGAGGGCACAACAGTGACCCATATTTCATAGAGCCTGCCTTCTAAACTACAGAGGTGTTGAGAGGAGTTAAAGTATAGGGATCCCTTCTTGCAGGCAGCAAGGTATCATGGGATATGTAGTCCTTAGAATCCAAAAGTAAACAGCAGAGGAGGAGCTGCAAAGCATGCTGGGAATACAGGAAGGTGGCCAGCAGACAAACTGAATATGAAAGAAGATTTTTCCATTAAGCTTACAGCGAATCCGGAAAGTATTCACAGCGCTTCACTTTCTCCACATTTTGTTATGTTACAGGCTTATTCCAAAATGAATTAAATTCATTATTTTCCTCAAAATTCTACAAACAATACTCCATAATGACAACATGAAAGACGTTTGTTTGAAATATTTTTACATTTATTAATAAAAACCTGAAAAAAATCCCATGTACATAAGTATTCAAAGCCTTTGCTCAATACTTTGTTACATAGTAGGTGAGGTTGAAAAAAGACACAAGTCCATCAAGTCCAACCTATGTTGAAGCACCTTTGGCACCAATTACAGCCTTAAGTTTTTTTGAGTACAATACTACTGGGCCACTCAAGGACACATTCACAGAGTTGTCCCGCAGCCACTCCTTTGTTATCTTGGCTGTGTGCTTAGGGTCGTTGTCCTGTTGGAAGATGAAGCTTTGCCCAAGTCTGATGTCCAGAGCGCTCTGGAGCAGGTTTTCATCAAGAATGTCTCTGCAAATTGCTGCATTCATCTTTACCTCGATCCTGACTAGTCTCCCAGTTCCTGCTGCTGAAAACATCCCCACAGCATGATGCTGCCACCACCATGCTTCACTGTAGAGATGGTATTGGCCAGGCGATGAGCGGTGCCTGGTTTCCTCCACACGACGCTTGCCATTCAGGCTAAAGAGTTCAATCTTTGTTTCATCAGACAAGAGAATTTCCGTCTGGCCACTCTACCATACAGACCTGATTGGTGGAGTGTTGCCGAGATGGTTGTTCTACTGGAAGTTTCTCCAATCTCCACAGAGAAAAGCTGGAGCTCTGTAGGCCACTCTAGAAAGTGTCCTGGTGGTTCCAAACTTCTTCCATTTACAGATGATGGAGGCCACTGTGCTTTATTTACATATGTGTTTATGTATTTTTCAATGTATCAATGTTTATAGCAATTTCAGAAGCATGGGAGTTTATTATTTGAATGATTGATTGTCCACTATTGGGCAGCGCTATCACAACTTTTTTCTTTACCAATTGCACTGTGCTCATTGGGACCTTCATTGCTGCAGAAATTTTTCTGTAACTTTCCCCAGATCTGTGCCTCGATACAATACTGGCTCGGAGGTGTATAGACTATTCCTTGGACTTCGTGGCTTGGTTTGTGCTCTGACATGCACTGTTAACTGTGGGACCTTATATAGACAGGTGTGTGCCTTTCAAAATCATGTCCAATCAACTGAATTTACCACAGGTGGACTCCAATCAAGTTGTAGAAACATCTCAAGGATGATCAGTGGAAACAGGATGCAGCTGAGCTCAATTTTGAGTGTCATAGCAAAGGCTGTGAATACTTATGTACATGAGATTTTTTTAATTTTTTTATATATTTTCAAAGATTTCAAACAAACTTCTTTCACGTGGTCATTATGGGGTTTTGTTTGTAGAATTTTGGAGGTAAATAATGAATTTAATCCATTTTGGAATAAGGCTGTAACATAACAAAATGTGGAAACAGTCAAGTGCTGCGAATACTTTCCGGATGCGCTGTGTATTGGATTGGTAAAATTAACTATTCTTTGTAATGCTGTTACAATGCTGATGTTATAAAATGAAAGCTGTGATCATATAACTCATTTAACTGCATTTCAACTTCAGAGAAAAGTCCATTACCCTGTAAACACCAGGAGAATCCAAATCGTCAAGTTTGAGGCTTTTTTTCATACCTGTACGTGCATTTTTGAAAGCTTTTTTTCTTTTCTTGGATGCCTATATAAAATTTCCAAACCATATAAAAAAATGGAATGCATTGTTACCAAGAACTATCAAAAAAGTTGACATTATCGTGGTATTGACTCCTGTAATCTCCTCTACAGAAGAGCTGGGAAAGGTAGCGTCAGTACTGAAAATCCCAGTTATTCTTCAATGACCAATCACGGGTGGAGATCGGTGACCAAGCTCTATTGCTTAAGTGCAGTAGAGGTCACCTATCTCCCTACACTGTTTGGCAGGCGTAGCCGAATCACAAAACTAGCTAAACACCATTTCAAAACCTGTTTTCTTAACCTGCAGTTTAAGAAGACAGGTTTTAAAATGGTGTTTAGCTAGTTTTGTGATTCAGCTAGAGTAGGACGAACGCATTATCCAATATATTTGGGAACCCAATTGGTGTTCCAGGTTCACAGGATACACATGTTCAATTTTTTTAACCGCTTTCCTTTCTCAAATTGGCATAAAGTTGATTTCTAGACAAACCACTAAATACTCATTTGAACAGCTTGTCTAGAAATCAACTTTATGCCAATTTGAGAAAGGAAAGAGGTAAAAAAAAAAAATTGAACATGTGTATCCTGTAAACCTGGAACACCAATTGGGTTCCCAAATATATTGGATAATACGTTCGTCCTAGGTCTTTGGAAGTGCAATACAATCTTTAGCTGGCAACACAACCAGGCAGCATATTGCCAGACCTTAGGGTGAGGGCTACACAGGCGATCTCAATACTACGCAACTGACGCAATCTCCCTGCTCCCGTTTGCCTCCAAACTCATCGAACACCTTGTCGCTACCTCACGGACAACAACCTTCTCTCGACCCCCTACAGTCCAGCTTCCATCCACAACATTCTACTGAAAGTGCCCTACTAAAACTCACCAATGACCTACTAACTGCTAAAACCAATGGGCATTACTCCATACTAATACTCTTATGCCGCGTACACACAATCGATTTTTTCGACGGTGAAAACACCGTCGAGAAAATCGACGTGAAAAACGAGGAACAGCTTGTTCCCCCCACACACGGCCGTTTTAAATGACATTTTTTTTTGGTCGAAAAAAACGACCGTGTGTAGGCTCCCCGGCAGTGTTTCCCTATGGGAAAACTGCCGCGGAAAAAAACAACGGGAATCACGACAAGAAAAATTAGAGCATGTTCTAATTTTTCTCGTCGTGATTAATGCCGTTTTTCCCGTCGAGAAAAACGACAAAAAGCCCACAGACGATCGTTTTTCTCGTCCAAAGGAAATTTTTTTTTTTTTCTCGACGGGAAAAATGATCGTGTGTGTACGCGGCATCAGACCTCTCTGCTGCCTTTGACAGTTGACCACCTGCTTCTCCTCAGTAAACTACACTTCCCTTGGCCTCCGTGATTCTGCTTTATCCTGGTTCTCCTCCTATCTCCGCGCACTTTCAGTGTCACTTACAACTACATCTCCTCCGCTCCTCTTCCTGTTGGGGTACCCCAAGGCTCCATCCTTGGGCCCCTCCTATTCTCACTCTATACCTCTTCTCTGAGCCTCTATGCTGATGACACCCAGATCTATCTTTCCACTCCTCAACTCACCCCCTCGATCTCCTCACGGATCTCAAACTTACTGAATGACATTATTGGTATGGATGTCACACCACTTTCTCAAACTCAATCTTTCTAAAACTGAGCTTGTTATACATTTCCTTCTTCACACCCCCCATGACTTTACCATTAACAACAACACAACCATTGGTCCCTCCACACATGCCAGGGTGCTGGGTGTAATCTTTGACTCTAACCTCTCCTTCAGCCCCACAACCAATCACTGGCTAAATCCTGCCGCCTTCACCTCTGCAACATCTCCAGAATTCGACCCTTCCTGACTAATGACACCACAAAGCAACTTATTCACTCCTTGATTATTTCCCGCCTCGACTACTGCAACCCTCTCCTTAATGGCCTACCCTTACGCAGGCTATCCCCACTTCAGTTTATCATGAATTCTGCTGCTAGACCAATACACCTCACTAACCGATCCGTGACTGCTGCTCCTCTTTGCCAATCCCTTCACTGGCTTCCCCTACCCCACCGTATAAAATTCAAAATGCTAACCACAACATACAAGGCCATTCACAACATCACCCCCATCTACATCACCAACCTCATCTGCAGATATCGCCCAAATCGTCCCCTCCGCTCCTCCCAGGACCTCCAGCTCTCTAAGCTCCTTTGTTACCTCCTCCCATGCTCGCCTTCAGGACTTCTCCAGAGCCTCTCCCATCCTCTGGAACTCCTTGCTCCGGTATGTCCGATCAGCCCCTACCCTGTCCACCTTTAGGAGATCCCTAAAAACTCATTTATTCAGGGAAGCCTATCCCACACCCACCTAACAACTGTCCCCGAGCCACCTCCATCAAATCATTCTCTGCAGCCATTAACTTTTGAACCACCCCCTCCCTTTAGAATGTAAGCTCTATGAGCAGGGCCCTCCTGTACCTTCTCTATTGTACTGTAATTGTGCTGTCCCCCCTCTACATTGTAAAGCGCTGTGTAAACTGTTGGCGCTAAATAAGTCATGTATAATAATATATTAGAAGTATTTCCCTTATAGCTAATCTTAATGGTTTATATATCCCCTCACTTAACTTTTCTGTAAGCGTGACCAGGACAAATAGAGTGGTAAAATCCCCCAATTAGGCCAGATAGGGCAACAAAAATTTGACGCTTTCTCACCCTACCCAAAATGAAAAACAAAAAAACAACAAAAAAAACCTTGTAGAGATCCTCCCTTCTCGGGTGTTTCGCAGATGCTCTGGCCCCTCCCCCTTGCTAAGTGTCCCCATAGCAAACTGCTTGCTATGGGGGCACTTGAGCGTGCTTGCTCCGGAGCCAGCTCTCTCTGTTCATAAGAAGTGGCTCAGCCCCCCCCCCATCTTAGCCAATGAGGAGCAAGAGACCCAGGAGATCATCGGCTCTCGTGCACATCGCTGGATGGAGATCGAGCTTAGGCAGGTATAAAGCCTCATACACACGATCGGACTTCAAACAAACTTTTCCGTGGATTGTTTGAAGGGAGTTGGCCGGGAACGCCCATAGCATACACACGACAGGACTTTTTCAGCCAAACAAACATGAACGTAGTGACGTAATTGACGTACTACGTGGTTTTTCTGCTCTTTACCGCCACCCTTTGGTCAACTTCTGCTATTGTTGATAGATTTTAACATTGGTTCTGGGCATGCGTGTTTGTACTTTGGACTAAAGTCAGATGGATTTCTGTACACACGATAGGACTTTGCACCGTAGGACTTTTGATGCCAAAAAGTTTGTCCGTTTGCAGAGCGAACTTTTGTCCGATGAAAACCAAAAAAGTTTGTCCGATGGAGCATACACACGGTTGGATTTTTTGGAAAACCTGCTCATTTTGAAGTTTGTTGTCAAAAAGTCCTACCGTGTGTATGGGGCTTTAGAGGGGGTTGAGGAAGGGAGCTGCACACTGAAGGTTTTTTTTTTAAAAAAAAGCAAAAATAAATAAATGTTTTAACTTGTAAACACCAAATCTCAGAAAGAGGCTCGGTCCTTAAGTGGTTAAAGATCCTCCTACCTATAGATTTACCAATAAAAGTATAGTGCAAGAGCCAATTTACACAAAGCCACTCAATTTATATCCAATAAGGCCTTTAAAACTATGAGATCTTTCAGCAACAGAGTTTGTATAGCTAGTGTAATATGTATAGCTTTATATTTGCAGAAAATCTATCTTCGCCTCTTAATACCAGAATGTGCTAAACCACTTTTTCTATTTAAAAACAAGCCAGTCCTTGATATGTTATGGGCCAATTAAGCATATATTCAATTGTTGAAAATGTGTAACAATAAAATCTTTTCCTTTATGTTTTGGTATTGGACTTTATTAGCAGATACAAGAGGCTGTAAAATTACATGTTTATAACAAAGATCGCTTCAGCTACTTCTATTTAAGCCGAGAGAAGCCCAAGTGCACAAAGACAAGAGGCACCTTTGAAATTGCCATAAGCACGCAGAAAGCCAACACACCATTTTATTATTTTCAGACGCAGAGAGGTGAAAAATCAAAGATTTCTCAATGTGTATCATTGATCCAGAAGCTTGAGTGTATTAAATGGGCTGCAAAATACCCTTCCCTGCCGAGAGCAAAATGTGGGCTGTGGAGAACAAGCAGCAGGGCAATTCGTGTGATTTTTTTTTTCTATAGACTGGCTTGGAAAATAACTAAACAAGGCACAGATAGCACTTGCTGTGTCCACTCCTCCCATC
This sequence comes from Rana muscosa, assembly GCA_029206835.1. Classification (NCBI taxonomy): domain Eukaryota; kingdom Metazoa; phylum Chordata; class Amphibia; order Anura; family Ranidae; genus Rana; species Rana muscosa. The sequence goes on from CM055123.1 coordinate 110,256,881, forward strand.
ACATACAGGCTACTTTCCGCTCTTAACTTGTACAAAGTAACAGAACAACAAAGTCACTTGCATGTTCTAAATCAGCTCACTGGAATCGTCCACATGAATACATAATTAAAAAGAATTCAATCTTAGAAACAGCAGCCTGCAGTGGGCTAACACTGGGCCGCAATCGAGGCGGATGAGTGAATGAGTGATTACATCATTTCCTTTTTATTTAGGACACATAGTGCTGGTTCACACTGGGGCGACAAACGCTCCGACATTAGGAGCTCATGTCGCATGACGTGTGAAAATCAATGTTTCCCTATGGGAGCCGTCTTAACTGGTCCGACACATGTCGGTCCGACATTAAAAATTCTCCCTGTACTACTTCTGTCCGACTTTGATCCGACTTCAGCCCATTGACTATCATTGAAGTCGGATCAAAGTCGGATCCTTGTCCTAACCATACGACTTTGGCATCCGACATTGTGATTACAGCAGCAGTAAAAGGAATTTATCTCACCCTGGGATTGTTTTGATTGGTCAAAGGACAAGTCAGACTAGCACAATGTCGGATCAAAGTAGTATCCTGTTCATGAATGTCGGATGGATGTCGGACCAATGTCGGACCAATGTCGGACCAATGTAGGACAGATGTCGCAGAGCAAAGTAGGATGAAAGTCGTGTCGTATAGTGTGAACCCAGCCTTAGGAGAAACTGGTTAGTTGCTCTGGACAACAGTAATTGCATTGAAGCCCAACTGATCTTGCAGTTAATTATATTCTAGGTGCATTAAAACGTGTGCAAAGTCTTGCATTTTTTCTTCTTTAGAAAGCAGCCACAGCCAGACTAGAAAAGCCTGTACAGTCGACCCCCACGAAGTCGCGGTTCAGAGTTTGCGGCCTCAGTTTGTGGATTTTTCCCAGCCCAGCATTCCCAAATCAGGGCGACCTGTCAGCCTGACAAGTGGCGCTCCATGCAGTACAATGGAACAGTTCTACTAGGAGCGACTTAAGTCACTCTGACTTAGGAAAAGGTTCCTGTACTACTTGGGGGCGACTTCAGAGCAGCTTGCATTGACTTCTACACAGAAGTTGTTTTGCAAGCTGCCGCGCTGAAGTCATGCTGTATGGGACGGCTTCAGAGTGGGACGACTTTGAAGCCGCCCCTGTGTGAACCATTTATAGGCCTTTTATTTACCACATCCAAAATTGGCGGATTTTCTCAAAGAATGTAACCCCCCCACAAATTTTGGGGGTTGACTGTACTCATACTCTTGCCAATATGCTGCACAGAAGGTCCCTTGTTCTCAGTGTGGAAGCAGTGTACCCTCAGGAGGGGTCTGGCATGCCCCCCCCCCCCAAGGCACCAGAGCAAGAGCTCTCCAATCAGCAGAAAGTATTGTAGAGCTACATGTCTTATTCAGCAAGGGGGGTGGGTGTCGGACCTCTCTGCAGAGACACCACACCTTTACATTGACCACAAGGCTGCTTCTTTGCAGTATGCTGGCAGAGGACAGGATTTTCTACTATGGCTGTGGCTGCTTTCTAAAGAAAAATGTAAGACTGTGCAGACCAGGAATGTAGTTTGCAGATTTAGACTGAAAGTCCAATTTGGATTTAATGGTCAAGATACCAAAGTTATTTCAAAAATAAAATAAAAATGTAATTATGTTTTGAAAAAGAAAATTCAAACTTGGGAGTCATGCTAACCCCACAACGTATAGAAGCATGTCTGGTACTGAACCTGTGGGCATATAAAACGTAATTCCTTATTGATGTGAGGAGTGGTCCCCTACACGTCCCAGCATAAAAACAGCTGGAGGATTATCACATTCAGCTGTAAGCTAATAACGTACCATGCTGATGATCCAATGTGAAGATAAATCTGCTCTAGACTTGTCTGTGATTAAGAATGTTGTGAATCATATGGCCTGGGCTTGTACTTACAAGTAACACATCAAAATAAACAAAATCATGTCTTGAAGTTGTATAACCTGAAAATTTGAGTTTGGGCTGAAGATGATGTGAACTGAACAAATGTAAGCATGTTATAACTTATAGTATTTACTACATGTTGCTACTTAAAGCTGAGTTCCACCCATTTAAAAGTCAGCAGCTACAAAATGTGCAGGGGAGGCATCTTTCAGGTGCTTTAGGCTGCTTTCACACAGAGGCGCTTTACAGGCGCTATAACTCAAAATAGCGCCTGCAAAGCACCATGAAAGAGCCTCTTCTCTCACTCCAATGTGAAAGCCCGAGGGTTTTCACACTGGAGCGGTGCGCTGGCAGAACGGTAAAAAAAAGTCCTGCAAGCCGCATCTTTGCAGCGCTGTATACAATGCTCCTAAAGCGCCCTGCCCATTGAAATCAATGGGCAGCGCCGCAGACCCACCTTTGCGGGCGGTTTCAACCCCTTTTTTTGTCTGCTAGCGGGGTTAAAAGAGCCCCTCTATCGGCCAAAAAGTGCCGCTTTACCGCAGACGCCCCCACCGCCTCAGTGTGAAAGCAGCCTTACAGTCGCTGTTTTTAGCTCTTTAGCGCCTGAAAAACGCCTCCAGTGCAAAAGGTGTCTAACAGAGGTAAAATATTCTCTGATGGGGACACTGGTTCTAGTGACACACTGGGATTTCCTAACTTTTGAGAGATTTTCTTCCATTTACGGTTTTGGCTACAGGATGGAAAGTGAAAGGAAATTATCATAATGACACTTCCTCTCTATCTAAAATGTGTGGAATTTTTTATTTTTTTTTCCTTTTTTCAATTTCATATCTTTATTAAACCATTTTCCATTATACAACAATACATTCAATCCCCCCCTCCCCCTCAGAACATACCATACAAAAATGACATGGTATCACATTTAGACCCCTTTCACACTGAGGCGTTGCAATAACGCACTAAAAATGATTAGCGTTATTACCGCGTTTTTAGTGCGTTGGCGCTAAAAATAGCATTAACGCCTATGTGTTTTTACCACGTTTTTGCAGTTAAAAGGATTATTTGGTATCACACAATCCTCCAATCTACTGCGGTCATGTGACCTTCCCACAGCTTCTGGGCGTTTTTACTGCGTTTTTACAGCGGTACTCATTCATTTCAATGGATAGGCGTTTTTACAGCGCTATTTTATGTGCCCCAAAGATGCTCCAAAAAAGCTGTTTGCAGGATTTTTTCCAACGCACAGCCAGCACAACGCCTCAGTGTGAAAGCCCTCAGGGCTTTCACATTGAGAATGCTGGGGCTGGATTATTTCAGGCGTTTTTACAGCGCTATTTTTAGCACTAAAACGCCTGAAAAACGCCTCAGTGTGAAAGGGGCCTAAAACCATCGGGAGATCCCCGTCCCTAATGGCTTAATCCACTCCCTCCATTCTCCTTTCCCCATCCTCCCTCTGAGTGAGTGAGTGAATAACTTGTATAGCGCTGCAAATGAGAACTAAATCGCCTCAAGGCGCTTTGCATCCAGTGTCATTGAGATCCTTCAGAAGAGGTGGCTCTAACTGACCTGTGACCCACACTCACCCATCCCTTCCATCCGTCTTCCATATCATCCATTCCCTTCTTCCACCACCTTTACTTATATTACCGCCTTTATATTATATATAAAAAATATTTATACTTACCCGAAATGCCTGTTGCTATGCGGAAGTCCCCTAATCTGCCTTCTGCTGTGCCTCTTCCTTGTCCTCAGATTGAGAACTTCCGTTTCCTCTTCTTGTAAATAAGGCGCGCTGCCTTCTGGGAACTGTGTGTATCCCAGGAGGCAAGCCGTCCATTCACAAAGCGCAGTGCGAGTGGCGCATGCGCAGTAGGAAACGGGCAGTGAAGCCGTAAGGCTTCACTGCCTGTTTCCCTTAGTGAGGATGAAGGAGCCGGGACCTGCCAGCACCGATCGATCGTCGTGGCAAGACCGACATCGTGGCCGAGTAGGACAGGTAAGTGTCCTTATTAAAAGTCAGCAGCTACACTGTTGTTAGTAGCTGCGGACTTTAAAAAAAAAAAAAATACAAAGCTGCACCTCCGCTTTAATTATTCCTATCTTCTGTATTTCCCTTAAGTTGTCGTTTTCCCATAAGGGGGTATACTCAGTAATGCCATTGTATCCCAATGCTCCGATTTTGCCTTTAGTACATTTTATTGGATTTGTTTGGAGAAAAAAAAAAAAAAAAAAAAGTTTAAATTTTTTTCAGATTTTTAGTTTTTCTTTATGAAAGACGTTAAAAAAAAACGTTATCCTATTCAGAGAGACACCAACACAGGTCAGATGGGACAATCTAGGTATGAATAATTTATCATAAAATGATGCGACAAAATGGTAGTTCTGCATTTACCATTGACTGAAAATCTAGAAAAAAAAATACCACAGAGCAATCAAAAATGTAAACAAACTGTCAATTAAAACCAATTGTGTATGGTCCTCTGTCGCACACAGATTTTTCTTTGAGTGTTTAAAAGCGATCGCTAAAGTTCATCCCATTGCTTGGAGCGACAAAGTCTAAAGCCTCGTACACACAACCGGTTTTCTCGTCAAGAAACGACAAGAAAACTGCTGGGAGAGCTTTCTTGCCGAGAAAACCGTTCGTGTGTATGGCTTTGTCCGGAAAACTGCCGGGAATCTCAACGAGAAAAATAGAGAACCTGCTCTCTATTTTCTCGTCAGGATTCTCGTTTTTCTCGTCGGCCTGTATCCCAACGAGAAAACCGGGTCGTGTGTATGCTTTTCCGAGTCTTAAAAAAAACGCGCATGCTCAGAATAAAGTATGAGACGGGAGCGCTCCTTCTGGTAAAACTAGCGATCGTAATGGAGATAGCACATTCGTCACGCTGTAACGAACTGAAAGCACGAAGACGGAAAAGTGCGAATCGTCCCTCCCCAAACTTTTACTAACACGCGGTAACACGAGATCAGCAAAAGCAGCCCAAGGGGTGGCGCCATTGGAATCGAACTTCCCCTTTATAGTGCCGTCGTACGTGTTGTACGTCACCGCGCTTTACAACGACGAGATTTTTAATTGACAGTGTGTATGCAAGGAAAGCTTGACAAGAATCCCGTCAAGCTTGACAAGAATCTCGTCGAGAAAACCTTTTTATTTCCACGGGATTCTCGGCCGTGTGTACAAGGCTTTTGGCCTGGTTCACACCTATGCATTTTTTTGGTGCATTTTCAATTTTGCAGAAACACACTACAGTCCATTTAACATGGCTTCCTATGGATGTAGTTCACATCTGTGTATTTTATGGAAAGGGCCAAGGACTTTTTTCTGGTTTTTGGTTCCCATAGACTTCAATGGATCAAAAATGTGTATTGAAAAATGAAAAATGCACCTGGAATATGCAAACTGCATAGGTGTGAATCAGGCATAAATCAATTGGGAGCTTTCTAAAAAAAAAAAAAAAAAAAAAAAAAAAAAAAAATATCAAATGTTCAGTTTTGCAAAACAAATTCAACTGATGTGTGTATGGCTACAATAATAGAGACCTATCATCTTATAAGCCAGCAGTAGATCAGTAGGACATTGATCAGTTGTCTTAGGAGAAGGGGCTGCCCTGAATCAGCTCTACTCCAATAGGAAAGATGAAAAGAACAGGAAATCCCTATATTAGATGAAATCACTAGAAATTCCCGTAGAACCACCACTTTTTGAACCCCTTTCAATATTCCTAATCCTAACCTAAAATCCTAGGATTTCTGTCCTGACTAGTGAATTTTGACCGATCGTTACAAGTTACTGGGCTCGTTCAAATGCCTTTTTAAAAGTTTCTGATTATTAGCACTTTACCACCCATAGTTCTATACAGACAGAAAGCTTTTGCTAGTAGCTCTTTTAGACAAAGTAGCTGGTATTTTAGGCTTTGCTAATGGCTGTCAAGCGGACCAGGGTAAAAAAAAAAAAAAAAAAATCCTCTGCCCATGGACAGCTTTATAGCCTGAAAGCACATGTATTTCATTGTCAATCACTGCTCTGAACGCCTTTGTGCGAATGACAGGAAGATCGCTTCCACTGTTAGACAAAGAGCAGGTGTGCTCTCAATCTATGAAACCTGCACTCTGCTGCTAATTTCTGCAGCCACACAAAAGCACATTAGGAGCCTTGTGATTGAAGATGCAATCTCAGGAACACATCCATCTAGCGACACTGGCTGATTTGATGTAATACTTTGTGCAGTCAAAAGAAGGACGCTGACGAAGCGTGTTTTCTGTGGCTCTCATCCACTGGCTGGAAGATTTTTATTTTTTAGGGCAATAGGAAAGCAGGCTGGGGGGGATAACAGTTTTGTGCACCAATGAAGATTTAGAGATTGCCTGGAGTTGCCATGACAGCACATCTGTCAGATGAGAAGTCCAAAACAAGACCATAAGGCTGTGTAAATGTAACACTAAAGAAAAAGTGACTACACAAGAGAGACAATTCAGTGCATGAAGCATGAGAACACGGATGAGCTGTGGAGTGCCTACTTCACTCAAGTACCATACTCCATCTATACAAAGCCTGTGGGAAACACACAAGCTCCATACAAACAATGACTACAGTATACTTTGTGTAAGCTTTTTTTTTCTGATACACAAATATTTTTATTTTTGGACATTATTATTATTATTTCAGGTACTTGTATAGCACCGTCAATTTACGCAGCGCTTTACATATAACATTGTACATTCATACCCTCAAGGAGCTTACAACCCAAGGTCCCTAACACACACTCATACATATACTAGGGCCAATTTAGACAGGATTTGATTAACCTACCAACATGTCTTTGGAGTGTAGGAGGAAACCGGAGTGCCTGGGGGAAACCCACACAGGCACAGGGAGAACATGCAAACTCCAGGCAGATGGTGTCCTGGTTGGGATTTGGACCAACGACCCTTTTTGCTGCTAGGTGAAAGTGCTACCCACTACACCACTGTGCTGCCCCATATTGCATGCATTGATAGACTTCGGAAAATGCTGCCAGGTCTGTTCATCAGCAAGCTTACATAAAAAAAATTATTACAGACGACTGTAAATGCTCGTGGAATGGCGCCAAACTTCAGTACATAAAAATCTCCATAGGCAACGTTTTAAGTGTTATTGGTTTAGAGTTACAGGAGGGCTTGGGCTAGAATTATCGCTCCCGCTCTAACATTCGCAGGGATACCGCACATGTATGGTTTGAACGCCGTTTACATATGCGGTCTCAACATACGCGTTCGCTTCAGCAAGCACACGGCAACAGGGGCACTTTAATACAGGTCACATACACCTTCTTGCCCAGACCAATATTCAGCTTTCAGCGCTATCACATTTTGAATGACAACTGGTCGGTCATGCTATTGTTACCCAAACAACATTTTGGAGTTTTTTCCCTACAAATAGAGCTTTTTTTTTTGGTGGTATTTGATCGCCACTGGGGTTTAAATTTTTTACGCTACAAACAAAAAATGACAGAAAATTTAGAAAAACTTTTTTTTTTTTTTCGTCAATTAGTTTCTGTTACAAAACTTTGTAAAGGAGTACGTTTTCTCCTTCACTGACAGGCACTGATGAGCTGGCACTGATGGCCACTCATAGGCGGCACGTGGGACTGATAGATGGCACTGTTAAGCAGCACTGATCAGAGGGCACTGTGCCATCCCTATTGGGCAGTGATTGGCATACCTGGTAGTCATGGGTGGGCTTCCCTGGGGGCAGGGGCTGCACAGATAATGAGTGCAGACCCCCCCCC
>CM055123.1:110269564-110472893 GCA_029206835.1 Rana muscosa
GCACAGATAGGGGGATGTATCCACAGGAGGGATTCCCAATTTTTGCCAGCAATGCGATACCAGAAAACAAAAAAAGGGAAACATGTCCTTGAAACATAAAAGGAGCAGTCATCTCCGGGCCTTAAAACCTCACGCCTGAAGAAAATTGAAATCCTTCTTATGTGCAAATCCAGGAGTGGCTGAAAGCAAATCCATTTAGTTATGTGCTAGTTTCTTCCATTGATTACTACTCACAGATTCTTCTCATTTTTGTACTCTGTTAGTAAATGAAATAAATCTGTGAATAGCAGTTCCCTCGGCATACAAATCTAACTACCATATATACTCGAGTATAAGCCGAGGCACCTAATTTTACCACAAAAAACTGGGAAAAAAACATATTGACTCGAGTATAAGCCTAGGGTGAGAATGCAGCAGCTACTGTAAGTGGAAAAGAGGGTCAACAATGCCCATTTGCAGCCTCACTGTGCCCATTTGCATACCTGATAAGCCCATTGCAGCCTCACTTCTTTCCTTAAGATACACATATAGCACTGGAAGCAAAGCTCTGGTCTCCATTTTATAAGATACACGTGCCCATTGCATACCTGATCAGCCCGTGTCATGCTCAGGCGGGTGGCGCTCCAGTGTAAAAAAGCCATGCCTCCTCCTCGTCCGTGATAGGGCAACACTCAGTTTCCCAGCAGTGAGTCAGTGTTCCGCCTATCACAGACATCCTCTCGTCCTAGTCCGTGATAGGCGGAACACTGACTGCGTGATAGGGGAACACTCAGTTTCCCAGCAGTGACGAGGACGAGGCGTGGCTTTTTTACACTGGAGCGCCGCCGTCTGAGCATGACACGGGCTGAACAGGTATGCAATGGGCACAGACTCGAGTACAAGCAGAGGGGGGCATTTTCAGAACTAAAAAAAATGTGCTGAAAAACTTGGCGTATATACAGTATATGAAAGGCGGGAGGGTCCCCCTCTTTTTTTTTGTGGGCGTTTTTTTTTTTTTTTTGGGTAAAATGGGATAATACTTTTTGGTGAGAAATAGAGATTGTATTTTTGGAAAATGAGATCATTTTTGTTTTTAGTTATTTATAAGTTATCTCATGGACTTTAAACTAAAACTTTTAAAGTTGAGTAAATGATACTTGAAAATGTCCAATGACTAAATAAATAAAAATAAAGAAATTTGAAAAAAAAGAAAGGCGGGAGGATGGCACTAAAGTCATTTTGATGGGTCACCCTTACGGCTTTCCTCAGCAATGAATCTTTGAGGCCAGGCAGTTCCAAACAACTTTACTTGAAATAGTAAATTATATACATTTGCAAAGAAAATCTCTAACTAAATATAAGTGGTGGGCAACCTCATCCTTAAATGTCACTAAACCCACATCATAAAAAACCATTAATAAATGGTGTATTACATGCTATTCATACCGAGTCACTGAGATTCCTTTTCTGTATTCTGCAAAAAACATAGTTGATCCTGCTGCTCTCCATCCCCCCCTTTTGTTCATGCCCACAATTCAGCTAGGGATTTTGCAGCTGTGGTGGCAACTCTGCACATGCTCAGTTTTCAGTGAGTTTGTATGATGACAATTTCCTCCCCATCACATCTGAGCTGCCCATGAGACTTTAGAGTCACACACGCAGGCATATACACAGTGGTAAATGACCGCCCCCTCCCTCCTCTGTGCCCATTAACCAGCATAACACACTGGGGGTGGAATATTACATGTAGATTGATGGAGGCTTCACCTCCCTCTTATTCTGAGACACAGGCTGGGGCGCATGACACAGACCGTGACTGGCAGAAATATGCCCACACCATGTTATTGCCAAACAAGAATAAAGATTTGATTTATAATATATATTTGTATGACAATTTAAAAACAGTTTATTGCCATTTATTTATACTCTGTATACCAAAAGGCGGAGTTTTTTATTTTATTTTTTGAACATGTGACCAGCAGCAGAGGACTAGAAGCTCCTCCTGCTTATTTTCCCTGCAGACAGGCTGGGAAAGAGCTGGGTCATGTGATAGCTGTAGATCAATTAGGAAAAAGGTACTTTGATGTGTTTTAATTATAATTACAATGTAGGGGTGCAATAGATCAAAAAACACGCATGATCGGATCGATCCTCGGATCAGAGCCACAGATCGGATTATTTTCGGATCGGCAAACAAAAAAAAAAAATGTTACACCCAGCGGAGTTTTCGATTTCACAGTTATTTTCAACACAAAACGGAGCTTATATGCTTAAATACAGTATTTGTAAATCCAACGGACTCTTTACATTTTAAAAGCAGCAGCAAACCTGCTGACCTTACATGGTTGCTAATGTGACAGAACACCTCTGAATCAGAGGTGTTCCGTCACATTAGCAAGCATGTAAGGTTTGCTGCTGCTTTTAAAATTTAAAATGTAAACAGTCCGTTGGATTTCCAAATAATGTATTTAAGCATATAAAATACCTGAAATCTAAAACTCTGTTGGGTGTAACAAGATGTCCGCTTGGCCCCTTCTGCACAGTAATGAGAGTGAGGAGTGTGGGGTGGAGCAAGATGGCGGCGGCAAAACGTCACTACAGCGGCCCCCGCCGGGTGTACAAAGATGGCCGCCGCTCCGGAGCTAGGCCGAAGCCGCAGCTTTTCCTATCCGTTGCACCACTATTACAATGCCATCATCCACATACATAAATAGAAGGGACAATGTAAATTAAACTGTGTGTTTAGTATCACTTTAACACAGGGTTCGACAAACCCCGGGCGCCAGGTCGCAATTGCAACTAGAATTAGCGACCTGGCGCGGCACAGCTGGGGTATCCTGTGTTTGCAGCCGTTATTTGGCGCCTTTTGCCTAATGGTGAGTGTGGGGTGGCTGGTTTAAATAGCTTCATATAGCCTTTTTTTTTGTAATAGCATTTATTTTTATAATTATTTTTTTTTTTGCTAGAAAATTACTTTACAAACATTATATATTTATTTTCTAACACCCTATAGAATAAAATGGCGGTCATTGTAATACTTTGTCACACCATATTTGCGCAGCGGTCTTACAAGCGCACTTTTTTGGGAAAAAATACACTTTTAAAATTAAAAATAATAACAGTAACGTTAGCCCAATTTTTTTTTATATTGTGATACGCCAAGTAAATTGATACCCAACATGTCACGCTTCAAAAATGTGTACGCTTGTGGAATGGTGAAAACATTTACCTTTTAAAATCTCCATAGGCGACGTTTAAAAAATTCTACAGGTTGCATGTTTTGAGTGACAGAGGAGGTCTAGGGCTAGAATTCTTGCTCTCGCTCTACCAATTGCAGAGATACCTCACATGTGTGGTTTGAACACCGCTTTCATATGCAGGCGCTACTCACGTATGCGTTCGCTTCTGCATGCGAGCTCGGCGGGACGGGGAGCGTTCCTGGCGCCTAACTTTTTTTAGCTGGCTCCTAGATTCCAAGCAAATTTGTCAAGCCCTGCTTTAACACGTCTCTCTAGCTTGAAGACATGATGAAGGGGGTGCAGCACCCAAAACAGGTACATAACATCATACTGTGTCACCCCACAAGAGGTGGTGGTGTTTGTTGGAGACCAGCCAGGACATAGTAGCTCTCAGTGAAGCAGTCCTTAGCCAAGAGTTTCCCTGACCAGTTATATGAGGATGCAAGGTGAAGGCATGGGATAAACTGACTAGCAAATTTGAAACCAGCCAATGCATTTGGTTTTCAGTATTGGAGGTATGAGTTTATCCAGAATTTACACAATACATAAAAAAAAAAAAAAAAAAAAAAAAAAAAAAAATCACTTAACAGAGAGCCAGGTTTTTAAATAATGAAAGTGTATGTAAAACCCCAAAAATAAGCTTTTTTTTTTGCTCCCACCTGGTCTATTTAATAAACCATTAAAGTGGAAGTACCATATATGCGCCTTCACTCCAACGTTGTGGTGTCCTAGTACCCCCCAATGGCCGCTGACATCTTCAGCCAATCTGCTTCTGGGTACCAATCTTCGGTCATTTTCATTGGCCATGCCGGGATGACATCACTCCCAGGCATGCACAGGAGTTCATTAATCTCGGCACTGTAATAATTTTCACTGTGCTGCACAATTGCACAGGCATTTAAACTTTCTGCATAAAAATCATGTCCGTTGCTCCAATTTTTTCCCCTAAACATCCACTTTAAACACTTCCTCCAAAAGGACATCCTCTGGTTGAAGTTGTTACACCAAGGCCATGCAACTGTAGTCATGACCCCAGTATTGTTTTGGGGTTTTTTTTGACAGCGATGCTCTACAATGAAAAAGTAATCTTGGCGGCTAAAAAGCTCCTGGCTTGTTTTTACATGCGGCAGTATCCATTTACTCTGTGTAACATCATGTTTAATATTTTTGCAAAAAGTTGGGTATTACAGTGAGGGCAAAAAGTATTTGATCCCCTGCTGATTTTGTATGTTTGCCTTGCCCACTGACAAATAAGTGATCAGTCTACAATTTTTATGGTAGGTTTATTTTAACAGTGAGACATAACAAACAAAAAAAAAAATCCTGAAAAACACATTTTAAAAAAAAAGTTATAAAATTGATTTGCATTTTGAGTGAAATAAGTATTTGATCCCCTTTCAATCAGCAAGATTTCTGGCTCCCAGGTGTTTTCTATACAGGTAACAAACTGAGATTAGGAGCACTCTCTAAGGGAGTGCTCCTATTCTCAGATTGTTACCTGTGTAAAAAGACACCTGTTCATCAGGGTGGATAAAAATCGATGATTTAAATAATTTTTCAATTTAAATGGGGTTTTTTTGGATTTAAAAACAGATTTTTTTGATTTTTATCAAATTTAGTTTTAATAAAATGCTTTTGGAGTAAAAATCGATCTAAAGATAGTTTTCTATTTAAAGATACCACTAAAAATTTAGTTTATTCAGCATGAAATGGAGCTTAGTTCTGTAGCATGAGGCTGTATATTCTGCAATATTAACATTTTTGGTAAACTCGTTCAATTAATCCAAGCTCTGCAAGCTGAGATAACATGCACTGCATTGATGCAGTCACACAATTTCACAGCAACCATGAGATAAAACTAAGTTCAGGAATATTCATTTATTCCATTGTTTTGCAAATCTATGTACACTACAAACTGTATGATTGTTTGAAGAGAAATGCATCAGTACCAGGCTCTAAGTGTGAGGAGGAAGGGCAAGCAGTAAAAATGAAAGTGAAACCTTCTAAGCAGTTAATAAACCTTGTGATCTTTCTGCTTATTCAATGTTATCCTATGTGTCCAGTCTCGTTTATTGCCGTTTTTTAGGCAGTTGCGTTTAACCTAGTTTTTCTGAAAGCCAAAAAATTGGTTCAGACGCCAAAGATTTCCATGGTTTAGATGCCAAACACGGCTACACGCTGTACCGGCGTTTAACCGCGTTTTCGTTTATAAGCGTTTTTAAAGGTGACCTATTTTTTTGCATTAAAAATCTCAAAAATTGTGGCAAATGATGAAAAACCATTAAAAAAAAATATATTAAAAAAAAAACTTGAATTGCTTGCATTGTGGACAATCCACAACTTGTGGCAGGTGACGTGGCCAGGTGACGTGGCAAGTAGACAATTCACAACTTGTGGCAGGTGACGTGGCAAGTAGACAATTCACAACTTGTGGCAGGTGACGTGGCAAGTAGACAATTCACAACTTGTGGCAGGTGACGTGGCAAGTAGACAATTCACAACTTGTGGCAGGTGACGTGGCCAGGTGACGTGGCAAGTAGACAATTCACAACTTGTGGCAGGTGACGTGGCAAGTAGACAATTCACAACTTGTGGCAGGTGACGTGGCAAGTAGACAATTCACAACTTGTGGCAGGTGACGTGGCAAGTAGACAATTCACAACTTGTGGCAGGTGACGTGGCCAGGTGACGTGGCAAGTAGACAATTCACAACTTGTGGCAGGTGACGTGGCCAGTGGACAATTCACAACTTGTGGCAGGTGACGTGGCCAGGCGACGTGGCAAGTGGACAATCCACAACTTGTGGCAAGTGGACGTGGCAAGTGACACGCTAAATACAAGTACACTGCTTCTCTCTCAGCTGCTGCTACTCACTCTGGTCTCACAAAATGGCTGAAATGGTTAATACTGTTTTTTGAGCTTAGGGAGGGTCCTTGCGTTTCCTAACTAAAGGCTTCTAGACGCAAACGCGATAAAACGCCGCATGCAAAAGTGGCAAAATAGGCGTTTCTAAACGCCGGCTTCAACCTTCGTTCAGAAGACTTTACACCAGCATCCCGTGTACATGGGGCCTTACTGTTTTGGTGAAGAAAATGGAAAGTGACACCTGGTGGCCTTTTGTATAGCTAAAAATGCCTGATATGACCCATTTATGAAGCTCTGATTTTCTGGTGAGCGTTTATAGTTTTTCTAAGAAATGCAAAGAAGATAATTTGAAGATTAAATCTTTATTTGCACGAACATTATTATTTAAACATATGATACCGAGTTGGGGACTCTAAGCATTGGGAATACATTGCTTATACAGAATGAGCACCCAGACTGGTCTGGATAAAAACAAAAAAACTGTGTCTGCATTTCAGGCTGCAAAGCAAGAAAATGTGATTTAAAAAAGGGGCGATTCTTTTCTATACCCAATGTACATCCGCCACAATGTGGATTGGTGGCAGAACCCCAAGGGGACCTCCGAAATTTGCTCACGGACCACTGGTTGGTGACCGCTGCAATAAACTACACAAGGCTGTATAACTTGAAAATGGTGTTTGCTGGTAGGTTTCTTCCAGCTTTAGGAAACTTCTCACAAAGTATGCGCTGAACTAAAATGGGCAACTTCACAGAAAGGGAATGTAAATAGACCCCCCCAATTCTCTAACAGGATTACCGTATATACTCGAGTATAAGCCAAGTTTTTCAGCACATTTTTTGGTGCTGAAAATGCCCCCCTCGGCTTATACTCGAGTCTGTGTCCATCTACAACTTGTGCGCCTGATCCCCGGCCAGCCATAGGTCCCCTAGACCCCAAACTTGGCACAAATGTAGCCTCACTCTTCCTCTACAAGTGTGAAAAAATTGTTGGCCGGGGAGCACCGATTTTTCAAACCCGGGAACCCCTTCCAATAGACTCCTATGTTAAACGGTAATTTCTCTGGTGAATTTGGGGACCCAGTACCAGCCGGCCCTAGGTCCGCTGGACCCCAAACTTGGCACACATGTAGCCACACTTGTCATCTACAAGTGTACAAAGTGTGTTGTGCAGGGGACCTACGGCCTGGGAGCACCAATTTTTCAAAGCCGGGCACCCCTTTCATAGACTCCCATGTTAAACGTCAGTCTAGTCACACAGCGCCGGAGATTAGGTAGGGAGATGGGGCACAGTGAGGCATGCACATGGGCCACAGTGAGGCATGCACATGGGCCACAGTGAGGCATGCAGATGGACACCCTAGGCTTATACTCGAGTCAATACATTTTCCCAGTTTTTTTGTGGTAAAATTAGGTGCCTCGGCTTATATTCGGGTCGGCTTATACTCGAGTATATACGGTACTTAACTTATACTGTGTGTTAAGAAAACAGCTTGATTTGCTGAGAAGCTTGAATAATTCTGCTGTAATGGACAAGCAAAGCGGCAGACACAACTGTGCCATAAAATGGGGAAAATGTAACGCAAGTTGTACTGCCAGCGGTGTGATGTGAACGCAGAGCGCAGCCATTTGTTATACACTACAGGTCAAACCCCTAAACATGAATACTGGTGTTACTGAAGCCCTGGCAGATCGGAACTCAGAGAAGGAAAATCAATTAGCTGGCAGGACAGCTCCAAATGCCAAACAATAAAAGGCTCACTTCTGCTAAGTGTTCAATAAAAAATGCACTCCCGTTCACATCCAAATCGCACACTTTAAAACTGCAATTATCCAATAGCCTTCCATTTAAGACAAAATTATTGATGGAAACTTATTTTACATCAGGGAATTTTTAAAAAAGGTGCTGCTATTGCCATTTTATGACCATTATCAGCACTCAGCTGCTATAGAATACGTCTTTGATGACATTTTCCTCCTTTTCTACACAGTAACCAGACAGAGGAGAACGTTGCTCCTGTGCCCTTGGATGATAAATAAAGTCTATAAGGGATTTATACAACTTGGCAATCTCCTGCTAATCGTTATGCTATTCGAAAAGCTGACCACAGAGAGGCAGATCATTCAGCAAATAAGACAAAAAGGTCAGACGCTGTCCCGTTCTCACATCAATTGGCAAGCAACCGGCACACACTTCATGTTTCTCCTACTAAGCAAACCAACAGAAAATGTGCTGTGCCACCATCGTGTTCTGCATTTTACTTTATTTATCTCATGCCGACCATACAGGAAGATGAAACATTACCACTCCCCTGAGATTGTCATGCTTTAAAAGCTCAATAGAAGACATTTAACCCCTTTTACCATCACGGCTGGCCCACATTCTGCATCTCGTTTGTTTATCCTTTGTGCATATGCACCAATGAAAACCATATTACAGATCTGAAAGTTCAACCCCAACAATAATCCACATTGTGACAGATGAGGATTGAGAGAAATATGCAAGAGTACTTGTGATTTTGTATGCCGCCTGATTCTCCTGAAAACCTCCATTAACGCTCTTTTCACTTAGGAATATATACAAGCAGAACAAAATCTACAAAATTCAGCTAAAAAGAAGAGCTGCTGTCAAGGTAATACTTTCATGCGGCATTCACACCTTTCTATTTTAGCTTGATGAGTTTCCAAAAAAAAAAAAAAAAAAAAAAAAGCCTCAACCCGCATGTTTTGCGTTATCACGTGTCAACGTGCATTTTGATGCATTTCAATTAAATCAATAAAAAGGGAAAAATGCATTGGTGCGATTGGACTTAAAAGAGCAGTGTGGGTTTTCAAAAAACAAAAATCCATAATCACCTGCTGCATCTCTCCCCTGCCACCTCTACATCAAGGACCGAGAGATCAAAGACTGCTGATCGCTCAGCTCTCAGTGAACAGACTGGCAGTGAGCAGCTCTTCTCTGCCCCTCCAGTGCTCAGTGGAGCGTCGGGCTTAGGAGGGGGCCAGAGCGGCTGGATCAGGCTCTTAGCGCCACGCTGAGGCTGAGCCAGCTGGATTTTGACTTTAAAGTCGGGTTCCCTCCAGAGTCTGAACCAGCTGAGCGCGATCAGCCAACAGCGGGTTTTACCGCACTGTCGACTGAATACGAGTCACAGAAGTGCAGAACGCAGTGCACTACTGTGACCAACAGGAGAAGCAAGGCCAAAAAAGAGCGTTGATCCTACTTCTCCTTTAAAACTGCAAGCACTTGGGAAATAAGAAGTTACACAAAACTTGAAACTGTATTAATCTCAAAACCAAAAATTGTATATATATTGCAACTTACTAATTACTTTTAAAAAAAAATGAATGCAGCCACTACATTTTTTTTTTTTTTTAAAGGCTATTTTCCCTCTGTTTTACCTGGTGATCTGGCCAGTAACACAATAGATGAAGGAGCACAGACACCTTTGGACAGCAGCTCTGTTTGCCCCCTTAATGAGCAGGCCATTTTTTGCAATACGGCACTGCGTTACTTTAACAATGTACCAAAAAGAAAATGTACGTCTTTCTTTTGGTGGTATTTGATCACCTCTGCGGTTTCTATTTTTTGCACTATAAACAAAAAAAGAGCAACAATGGAAAAAAAGAAAAAAAAAAAAAAAAAACTTTACTTTCTGCTATAATACATATCCAAATTTTTGTTCTATATGTATTCATCAGTTTAGGCCAATATATATTTTTCTAAATTTTTTTTTCACCCAAAAAAAAAAAAAAAAAGAAGCAATATGCGTATATTGATTGGTTTGTGCAGAAGTTGTCACGTCTACAAATTACGGGATAGATTTAGGGACTTTTATTTTTATTGTTAATGTCAGTGATCTGCAATTTTTAGCGGGACTGCGACAGACAAATCTGACCCCAAATGACACTTTTTGGGGACCAGTGACATTATTACATTGATCAGCGCTATAAAAAAAAATATGCACTGATCAATGTAAAAATGACACTGGCAAGGAAGGGGTTAACACTGGGAGGCAATCAAGGGGTAAAGTGTGTTCGCTCAGTATGTTCTAACTGTAGGGGGGGTGGGCTTACTGGAACATGACAGAGATCACTGTTCCCAATCACTGGGAACAGTAGATCTCTGTCATGCCATTTAGCAGAATGGGGAATCCCCTTGTTTACCAGTTCTGCCTCTCCTCACCGTGACCACAGGTGGCCGGCGGACAGAGTCCCCGGGACCCACGGCGTGCATGCACACGCTAGCCTCCCTGCACGGACAGGTACGTCGGTTCGCGCAGGAGAGCCGACCTGCCACAGCGTCAGCTAGTGGTTAAGCATTTACAGCAAAAATAAAAAAATCCTTTTGGGATGAAGTTTTCACATGTATAAAAGCATATTATTGTAAGCACCCCTGTCAGTGGTAACAGGTTTGTCTCAATCCCCTAAACATATGCAGGACATCTTCCTGGGCAATCCAACTGGAAGCGGCAGCGAGTACCTGTCAAAGCCTTTTGGGTGAAGTTCCGCTTTAAATTATTACAGCAGAAGAATTTCCCCAACCTTATTCAGGAACCTGCAAAAGTGTGTAGCATTCAAGTAGTTTCATCTCTCTGTTTGAGTATGGAATTATTAACCACTTAAGGACCGAGCCTCTTTCTAAAATTTTTTGTTTACAGGTTAAAAACACGTTTTTTTGCTAGAAAATTACTTAGAACCCCCAAACATTAAAAAAAAAAAATTCTAACACCCTAAAGAATAAAATGGCGGCCGTTGAAATACTTTGTCACACCGTATTTGCGCAGCGGTCTTACAAGCATACTTTCTTTTGGAAAAAATACACTTTTTTGAATAAAAAAAAAAAAAACAGTAAAGTTAGCCCAATTTTTTTATATATTGTGAAAGATGGTTATGCCGAGTAAATTGAAACCCAACATGTCACGCTTCAAAATTGCGACAAACTTTTACCCCTAAAAATATCCATAGGCGATGTTTAAAAAAATTCTACAGGTTGCATGTTTGGAGTTACAGAGGAGGTCTAGGGTTAGAATTATTGCTCTCACTCTACTGATCGCGGCGATCTGTGGTTTGAACACCGTTTTCATATGCGGGCACTGCTCACGTATGCATTCGCTTCTGCACGTGAGCTCGTCGGGACAGGGCACATTTAAAAAAAAAATATTTTACCTTTATTTTTTACACGGTGCTTTTAAAAAAAAAAAAAAAAAAGAGATATCCCTCTTTAAACAGCCGAGGTATATCGGCGTGCGGCGGTCCGGAAGTGTTTAAAAAGTGAAACTAAACTATCTGAACACAAACTGAAAACTTAAATTTTATTCACTTTTAATATTCAAAGCAAACTCACTCATCCATGTCTCTATGCTTTATTTTGTTGAGAAGTCACTTTGAAAAACACATCAGTTCTGGCAGCAGTCAACTTGAGTAAGGACAGATGACTCAAGTAGCTTTTACCTCCTGGAATCCCTCTGCCCTTAGCTCAAGCCATGTAGGCAGGACAGTGTGCCTGAGAAAGCCCCTCCTCCCTTATTCCAGATGAAAGAGAAAAAAGTCCATGAAGACTCCTGGGATGTATGACATTTTGGTCTTGGCCAGAAACCAGGAGGCAACTGAAGAAATGTAGGTTAAAAAAAAAAAAAAAAAAAAAAAAGTAAAAAAAAAAAAAAAAAAAAATTATAAAATAAAAGTTACGACAAGCAAATATATGAGTATAAAATTTCAATCTTTTTTCTAATGCTAGCAGCATAAGAATAAAATTATAGTTAATGTTGATATTGATGGAGTGTGTTTAGTTCAGTTTTATGTATCAGAATGGGAATGCTGAGCATTAGAATGGATGTATGGATTGACTCTTGAAGTGGAAGCCCAACAGGCCTCGGTATCCCCTCAACCAATGTGTTTTAAGACTGAACGCTACTGTATTCTGGGACTTTAAACTCCTCAGCTACCACAAAAAATAAAAATAATATTATATAGGACTGTGGAAATTAACTATCAATTCCTCGATTAATTTTTTGATCGCTCAAAATTATTTTGCTCGGTACTCACCTCTCCGCCAGCTTCCGGGTCTTCAGGGAGTTCCGTCGGAGATCCGGTGACGCCACGGACACCGGCGGGGCTTGCCGTGTCCATCTGAAGGGCTCCTTTGCTGTGCCTTCATATCTGCATGCCGGCGGGACCTTACTATCTGCCACACACAAGGACTGTTACACTTCCCTCCATCACTTCCCTCTATCACTTCCCTCTATCACTTCCCTCTATCACTTCCCTCTATCACTTCCCTCTATCACTTCCCTCTATCACTTCCCTCTATCACTTCCCTCTATCACTTCCCTCTATCACTTCCCTCTATCAACCTGGGAATCTACAGCCATCCACTGGGAGTTGTGATAGTTCCCTTCATGGGACATCTACATGCCGACAGACTGATGTTAACCCCTCCTCATCTGGATTCAGCAGTGGTATCCTTGTACAATTTTTATACCAGTATCATACTTGGCTACAAGTTTATAGGACTGCTTTTGCTACCGTTTGGTATTACTTGCACCATTTTTACAGTTTATGTAGCTACATTGATTTTATCTCCAGTGCAATATTTATTTTGTTACCTACTTGAAGACTATAAAAGTTTTAATGCTATTCCCATCGAGCGCTGCCTTTGTGTGTTTTTTGTATACTGCTATCGATTTTTCCAGTGGTTGGTAGCTGCACTGAGAATCAGCCTGCAAGGAGATCAGCTAAAAGTAGTTGGATCTGTATGTGCATTATAATTAATCGAAATTAGTCTGTTCATCGAAAAAAAAAAAAAAAAAAAAGATTAATCGAACACGAAAATTTTAAATCAGTAACAGCCCTAATATACTATAATATAGATAGAGATATAGATATCTATATCTCTATATATACATACATACATCTATCCTGTGAAATGATTGAAACAGATACGTTGCCTTGATCCATTTCAGATCAAAAGCTGATTGAATTTGTAAGAAAACTGCTGTCTGGCCAGTCTAATTTCAGCTGCTTTTCTCACATTCATTTTAAAAGGTGAACCAAGTCTGGAGACTCTTCAAAATAGCGGTCAGTAAATCACTGGAACTAAGTGACAGTTACAATCCTCCGGATGGTCTTTAGAAACTACCAGACAGAGGATGGATGCAACTTGTTACATTCACAGCCTACAAATGCTCGTTAAAGTCACCACGAGTGTTGTAACGGTTTGTTAAAGTGATTTGCAGCGGACTATCCCTTCTACCAAATTGGTATCACTACACCGAGGGCCGATTTGAATTTTTTATCAGTGAATAATGCCACCACAATCCGTAATCCCATTTACCAAAATCATTCAATGTCTCTATTTTGGGGAGGAGTTGGATAACTTTCCCCTGTCTCATCCCAACATAACCAAGCAAAGCAGTAATCCAACAAAACACCAATTTTTGGACTCAACTGTATACATACACAGAATTGTCCAAGAAACAGATCAGCAAGCATCCTTTTACTGACGGAGGGAGGGAATTGTAGCCATCTTCTGCTCTTTTTTTGGACTATTTATCTTCTGGGTCCCCTGGAATGCTCTTACTTTTGGATGGCTGTTTTTGGATGTGCTGGCACTCTTTTGCCCCAATTAGTTCCAGGTTGATGGTGGTCGCACCGGATGTGACGTTGGGCCACTCTTTGGCACGGCCACCTTCCCCCGCTGCCGGAAGTGATGTGAGCCACTACTGGTCCCTCCATCCATGTTTGGGTGCTCTCTCCGGCAGTGAATTGAAGTGGAGAGGACATGGTTGGAGGCCAGCTATTTGATGAGCCTCCTAATTTGCCCAGTTGCCTCATTTTAAGCCCCTTATTACTGGCTCAATTTGGATTGGCAAACTTATAACAGCTGATCTCCCTGGCTTGCATTAAAAGTGGTTATAAACCCTCGTTTACAACTTAATGTTACAGGTAAGCCTATATTAAGGCTTACCTGTAGCCAACAAGCATATCTCCAAAACCTGCACGGTTTAGGAGATATCCCTGTATTTGCATGTGCCGACGTCATGCGGCACATGCGCAGTTAAGCCAACTGAAGCAATGGCACTATATGCCGCTGCTTCAGTTGTACTGTACGCATGCGCAGGAGTGACGTCATCGCGGCTCCGGCCAATCACAGCGCCGGAGCCACGAGACCCGGAAGTCACTCCGGGACAACATGTCGGCGGCTGAAGGGGGAGACGTGGACCGCTGCGGGGACCTCGATCTGAGGTAAGTAATACATAATAAGCCAGTATGCTATGCATACTGGCTGATTATGCCCTTGCCTTGCAGGGTTTTTGTCCTTTCAGTTTCTTTGGGAGGGTTTACTTCCTCTTCAAGCTGTGCTTTGATACACTTCCATTGCTGCCATTGCCAGGGTCGGTTTGGGTTCATCAAGGTGTTCCTGTAAGCCCTTGGCTTTGTTGCCGACTATCATTAGATATCTATTACACAGCTGCTTAATTTTTTACTTATTTTAACCCCTTTGTTTTGGTTTTTAGATTTTTTTTTTGTTTTTGTTGAAGATTTTTTTCATGTTAGAGATTGTGGTTTTCAATTTTTTCCCCCCCGACTTTTATATCTTTAACTTGGATGTTATGTTATAAGTTGCACTGAATAAATACAACTGGATTAAAAAAAACAAAAAAACGGTTTCTATCTTCATTACAGGCTGCAAAGCAACAAAATTTGATTTTAAGTAATTAAATGGCTTTGTAAGAACTTGATAGCGTTATCTTTGTAATTGTAATAGTTTTACGTATTACTATTGGGATTTAGACGTATATTGGGACTGGGATGTATAATTGTATTTCAGAAAGCTATTTTTACCTCCTGAAGAAGACTATGTTGACACACGTTGAGGTTTTTCAGACTAATATTGGAGACACTTTAATTGATGAATGCTGTAATTATTGATTTATTTGTTTGTAAAATGTCAATTTTAACATATTTTAAGCGGTTTTAATAAAAAAATACTTTTTAAAATACATTTTTTCATTGTTATTTGGTACCTATACAAAGTCTCATTCCACATTTGTTAATTTTCCATTAGGGATGAGGTACCCTTTCATAAACCTTGGTTTGGTCTAAGCAACAAATTTACAATACCTGGCCCAACCTGTTGCACAAAAACACTGATCTGGGTGGTGGTGTGGCTCTAATTGGTCATGTGCTTAAACCCTAATGGGAAACTATAATCTTTTTAAAACAGTTCGTATGAGTATTTGATCAGCTTATGTTGGTAGTTTTCAATTACACACATACACAGGGGAGATGTACTCCCTCATATATGCAAGATCTGCTTCTTGCTTAGTAGAACAAAGCAGATGCTTTGTATTTTCTTAATGAGAAAGCATGCTCTGATTGGATGAGGCGGAGAGCGTCAAGTCAACTGCCCTACCTCGTCCAATCAACAAATGCTATGCATCCATTGAGAAAAAGTAAAGCACTCTGAATGGCGATGAAGTTGAGCAGCCGACCTCCTGCGTTCAACACTGCAGCAGGGTTCATACACATTTTTACCAATCAAATTCCATGACTTCACGTAAATATTCATGCCCTTATGTTTCATGAAAGGTCTATGTATACATGTTAAATAAGAAAATCCATGTCACACCCAGCATATTTTTACTAATATAAATTAGGGCTGTTACAGATTAAAATTTGTGTTCGATAAATCTTTTTTTTTAATCGATTAAACGACTCATTTTGATTAATTAATTATAACGCACATACAGATCCAACTACTTTTAGCTGATTTCCTTGCATTGCAACTCTGCATTAGTCAGTGGTAAATGTGGTATAAACACTATATACAATCACCCGACACTAGTTAGTTTCCACAATCCATGACTTAACTTCACACAAATAAATTCAAACTGTAGCACTGACGCAAGTACAGTACAGACCTCCCCAGTGCAGACCTCCCAGTACAGACACCCCCAGTGCAGACCTCCCAGTACAGACACCCCCAGTGCAGACCTCCCAATACAGACACCCCCAGTGCAGACCTCCCAATACAGACACCCCCAGTGCAGACCTCCCAGTACAGAAACCACCAGTGCAGACACCCCCAGTAGTACAGAAACCCCCAGTGCAGACACCCCCAGTAGTACAGAAACCCCCAGTAGTGCAGACCTCCCAGTACAGACACCCCCAATGCAGACTTCCCAGTACAGACACCCCCAGTGCAGACCTCCCAGTACAGACACCCCCAGTGCAGACCTCCCAGTACAGACCCCCCTAGTGCAGACCTCCCAGTACAGACACCCCCAGTGCAGACCTCCCAGTACAGAAACCACCAGTGCAGACACCCCCAGTAGTACAGAAACCCCCAGTGCAGACACCCCCAGTAGTACAGAAACCCCCAGTAGTGCAGACCTCCCAGTACAGACACCCCCAATACAGACACCCCCAGTGCAGACCTCCCAGTACAGACCTCCCAGTACAGACCCCCCTAGTGCAGACACCCCCCCAGTAATGCAGGCACCCCCCCTTATAGACCTCAGAACAGCAATACACGGCGCGGTGTGTGTCCCTCGAGTTCCTGCTGACGTCAGCGTGCTGCTAAGCCGCCAATAGGCTGCCGCCGGGTGTACCAAGATGGCCGCGGCTCCGGAGCTAGGCCGAAGCCGCGGCCTTTCCTAATGGCCGAGGCTCCGGAGCGCTCCGCGGATCGCGCCGTGTGCCGATCCGAACAGGATGACCTGTTCAGATCACGGATCGCTTACAATCCGTTGCACAACTAGTAGTGACTAAAATATTCCATGACTTTTCCAAAACTTAGTGGGGTTCAGTCATTTTCCAAAACTTTTCCAGGCCTGGAATGTGCCTGGAAAGTGCCATGTCAAAATCCCATGACTTCTCCAGGAATTTAATGACCGTACGAACCCTGAGCAGAGCAGCAGTTTGATAAAGGACCCGGAAGCAGGTGGAAATCACTGCAGTAGCAGTGTCTACTGCAGCAATTTTCAGCATTTAGAGGGATCCCACAGGTATGCTATATGCATAGTTACATTGGTCAAAGTATGTAAAAAATTTCCATACCTGGAATTTTTCTATAAAATGTGCCTAGGCAGTACCCTGGAAATCCCTCCTGAAAAAAAACAAAAAACTGAGCACTTCCTGGTATGTGAGGGTGCCTACAGATTCAGATCTGTATATCTGCGGTGTGATATTGGGGAACTGCTGCCTCTGACTGCTGGTCTCGGGAGATTTGTAGTGGCATTGTAGCGACCAGTACTTTGTCACGTGCCTGTCTTTTTTGGAGACAGTTTCACTGGTCCACTATGGACTATAAAAGTGATCGAGCAGACTAGTAGATTTCTGCCAAAAAGAAGGAACGAAGGCACAGACTGGATGAAAATAAGAGCATCTTTAGTGAGTGAATCCTATTAGTGGCTTGACTGAAGTTCTTACGCATTTAGAGAAGGCGATGCTACAAAACCCTATATTCAACACGACTATATGAAACAGCAAGCTAATAAAAAGCACTTCAGCTTTAGGGTAATCACTAGAAGCATGTATTCACTGAAAATTCAATCTAGTTTGCGATTACACATAAATGTAAAGGAGCCAGGGAACACAGGCATCCAATAAGAACAATAAAAAACACCATTAAGATTTTGATGCCAGCTGGCATTTGTTTTAATTATGTCAGCACCCTGCATCCTGGGATCCAGTCATTATTAAACTGTCTGAAGGCAGAACTGATGCTCTTACCAACTGTATTCTTCATTTCATAAACTCAAAAGAAGCAGCAAATATGATAGCTGGCTGTGATTGACAATGCAGGGTTCTTTAGGAATGCCGATATACAGGGGGCAGCGAGCAAAAATGTAAACATTTCCCAAAGAAGAAGAAAAAATTCAATATCATTCAACAGAATGTAAAAGCAATGTATACAAAATGGAGCATCAAATCTGTCTGAAAGGTAGGAGTAGAAGTTAAAGCAAGGCGACTCTCCGATTCAAAACCTCTGACCTGAAAAATGAACAAAGCATTTCCCTTTACAGTGTGTACTTGTCTCAATTAAGAGCATTAAAATGTAATTTCTGTCTGCTGCTCCATTCCTCTGCTATCTGCATGAATCACTTCTGACAAGTTTTCCTGACACCAAGAGAAAAAAGGTGACAGGGGAGGGATCTCCTGGTGGTTGACAGCCTCAGCTCTGCTCCTGTGAGGAGGGGTGTCCCTTCCCTCCAATCAGCTCTCAGTTCACTGAGCTTTTGCAGAGAGTGTAACTTCAGATTTCCGCCCCCTTTTTTTAAAACTGACAAGCTTTATAATTCAGCACTTTGAAGGGCTGGAGAGAAGAGGGGGCTGCAAATAAACATGTACAACTGATGTAGGAGGATGCGTTTCATCTCTGTGTATCACCTGAGGCCAGTCATTTCACTGGGTATACGAGAGGGTTTACAACCATGTTAATGACCAAAGATTATGTGTATACACTCTGTTCCAACTCTGCCTGCCCTCCACACCCTATTATAGGGACATCAAATGAAATTGGCAGCCTTACTGCCCTGCCCACCAGGAAGACACCAAGGTCCATTTCACATGGATGATCTGGTCTGGTCGCCTGTCCATTTTTCAGGCGGCCCTGATCGGACCCACCAGTCTCCTCTATGGGTAGCCAGATGTAAAGAGGCTTGTGTCCGTTTACACCCAAAAACAAAATGGCAGGAGGATCCATTTCACTCCCTCTGGTTTAATTGGAATGGTAGTTGTGTGTAAACGGACATCCGGTCCATTAACATATGACTGTCTATAGAGGAGAGCAGGCTCTGTCCATGACCACTCTGCAATGCATGGACCTGCCATCCCATGCTGAGCAAGCAGATTGCAGCCGGAGTCCACCCTGTGTGAAAGGGGGTTAAAGAGGGAAGAGACAAGCCAAATAAGAACCATAGAATCTACAGCTTAAGGACCCTTTCAGACGGGGCAGACTTTGGCTGCGATCCACTTGCTGAGCAAGGGATCTGTCCACTGATCCACCACTAAACTAACGGATGACCGGTCCATGCCATCTCCGCTCATGCAGAGAGATCACAGGCACAGCCCGCTCTCCTCTATGGGCATTCAATCCGATCCAGCCATGAGGAGAGGGGACCCGGCCTTCCATTTGTTTTTACTGGATCGGAGGTAGCCAGGTGTAAACAGACACAAGTCGGTTTACATTTGGCTACCCATAAAAAGGAGAATGGAGGGTCAGTTCTGGTCTGCCTGAAAAAAGGACAGACCGACCGGACTGCCTGTGTGAAAGGGGCCTTATGCCAGTGTTTCTCAACTCCAGTCCTCAAGGCGCCCCAACAGGTCATGTTTTCAGGATTCCCCTCAGATGAAACAGCTGTGGTAATTACTAAGGCAGTGAAACTGATCAAATCACCTGTGCAAAATAAAGGATAGCCTGAAAACATGACCTGTTGGGGCGCCTTGAGGACTGGAGTTGAGAAACACTGCCTTATGCTTTTGAGGATCGGAAGATGCAAACAGGTGCCTGGAAGTGTTGGCTCTGTGGATCAAAGAGGACTTTGGCAGACAACATCCCTGCAGTAGCCAAAACACCTTCACACTGTACTGTATATTGGCTGACTGCCAAGAGTTAAGTCATTACTATAAAGGACATGCCATCTGTAAGTGTGCGAATGCCAGTGAAGCCAGACTGCATGTTTATCCTATAGCTTTACATGGTCCATTGGGTATTTGACATCAATTTGAAAATGTCATGACTCTCTATGCACAAGCTTCCTTTGGAACCGACGTTCTCCCAAAACGTCCCTAGAAACTCTAAAATTGCCCGCTCATTTAGCTGGTTTGGCTTTTCCAAATTTTTACCTTTATTATTTGCCATCCCTACAAGTTGTGGTACATGACTGGTTACACCCTTCTCCGCATAAGGCTTGTACCACTACTGAAGCAGCGATAGTCTCTTCGTTCCAGACTTTGCACAATATAATATACCATAGACAGGCACCATCCGGTCCGGGAACAGCAACGCTACAAACTACGCTGTCTTTTTACCACCATTGTGACCCATTTCTCTAAAGATACATGGGCCACCTCTAACAATCTGGATTGTTTGGGGTGTTAAATACCTCTGTCATTTATACACTGCACGGGGCCTCAAGTTCTTTGCCCAATTAGGGGAGGATTTTAATCTTCCCTCCTCTTCCTTTTTTTTTTATTTCCAGATTCGCCATGCTCTGGGAGCACAGTCTGGCTCGCCCTCGCTTCCACTACAGGTGGACCCCTTAGAAAGATTGCTCAGGAACTCAGACGATACCAAGCTGATCTCCCAATATTACTGGCCGATTCTAACCCAAGGTTTGCGACTGCACAGACTCGCTGGGCTGCTTTAGATATTCAACTTACTGATGATTGGTTCAAATTTGTAGATACCTTTAAAAGTTCGGTCATAGCCTCTAGAGATAGTTATACAAGTAAATATTTTTTATCACAGTCATCTCACCTCTTATCGCATGTGTAAGATGGGACTACGCTCCACGCCAGAGTGTTTTCGTGGTTGCGGAACTGAGGCCAATTTCCTTCCGGGTACTTTCACACTGGGGTGGGAGTCCGCTGGCGGTAAAGCGCCGCTAATTTTAGCGTCGCTTTTCGGCCGCTAGCTTCTAACCCCCGCTAGCGGTCAAAGAAAGGGTTAAAAGCGCCCATGTTGCGGCGCTTCCGAAACGCTTTTCAGGCTGCCATTCAATTTATAGGGCAAGGGCGGTGTGGGAGCGCTCCCACACTGCCCCAAAGATGCTGCTTGCAGGACTTGCTTTCCCATCCCGCAAGCGCAACGCCCCAGGTGTGAACTCAGGCCTTCACACAGGGGAGGCATGAGAGGCGCTTTGCAGGCTCTATTTTTAAAGCTAAAACGCTTGAAAAATGCCTCAGTGTGAAAGGGGTCTCATTGTTTTTGGTCCTGTCTATTAGTTTCTTTATTTTGGTCCGAAGTTGACTCATTTCTATCCACTGTACTGGGTATTTTGCATCCAGAAAATTGCTTAATGGTTATAATTGGTGAATTACCGGTAGCTGTTTCTACACACATTAAACGATTATTACGCATTTTATATTTTTTTGCCAGACAGACTATTATCCTGAGCTGGAAGGGATCCTCCCAACCCACTAAAACCTCCTGGCCTAAATTGATTAAGAAATAGTCTACACTTATATAAGCTTACTTTTGAGCTACAAAAACTACCTCTTCTCTTTGGCAAATTATGGAATAGATGGCTATCTAGTCCTCTTATCTTAGCACCTTTGAGCTCAGGAACTTAGTCTATAGTGCTGAAGTTGGTCTTCCATGCATGATTCGGTGACCTAATACAAGTGTAATATGTTATATTTGTTGCTATAAATCAGATCCAAGCTGTATTTTCATGTATGTATACATTATATGTGAAAACAAGAAGAAAGAAGGCGCCACCAGGTAAGGAACAGTGCAATTTTAATTTGACAATAGGTGCATTATCCACCTACATTTCAAATTATGTGCATCCAGCATACAAGTCCTGACTGGCCCATGGTGTGGCGATCATCCGCACTATTATAATATATAGCATTGTACTATGGGTCTGCCATTCTGGAGGGCGGAGATGAAACATTTTCCTTTTCGTCCACTAGATGGCAGACCTTCCCTAGCATATAAATAGGCATCAATCTATGCAAGTCCCCTATGCTTGAAAAAGGAGCACACCTAGTAACCTACAGCGCATGCTCCAAAATGTCGCCGCTGCCGTGCCGTCATCGCGCCTCCTCGCTGTGTTCCAAGCCTGGCTCCTGCTGTACACACTGCCCGGACTTCCTGGTTCTTCAGCAGACGGAGATACAGAGGACTGAGGGACATCATCACCACACACAGCTGACATCTAGTGCGGATGATCGCCACACCATGGGCCAGTCAGGACTTGTATGCTGGATGCACATAAATTTGAAAATGTAGGTGGATAATGCACCTATTGTCAAATTAAAATTGCACTGTTCCTTACCTGGTGGCGCCTTCTTTCTTCTTGTTTTTGCATATTGGAGCCTGCTCTCATCTTGGAGGCTTGCCCCGAGACACATGGACTTTGTATTTTAATCTATAAGACTTGTTTTTCCCAATTATCCTTTCCCCCTTCTCATTCCTCCCACCCCAAGTGTGTGTTACACACTCTTAAAATATCATAAAAGGACTTTTGCCAAAAGGACTTACTTATCACTTATACTGATTACAGCGCCACTACCCCTATTGTTTTGTCTACATTATATGTGAGACTTCAGAGACACAGCCTGGTTTTGCTTTTAATTTGTAAAATCTCAATAAACATATCTTAAAAATAAATAAAAAATAAATTGTAAAATTTCAGAAGTGAAAAAAATAAATAAAAATACCAGTTAATATAAGGATATACATTTATATTACTTTACAAATACCCGGAAAGTGTCTGACTGTAAAATTCAGAAGATACCTAGAAGATACCTACCTAGGCTCCGGCAGGAACGTATTTAGTGAGGGATGCAGGTGGCTATATTTACAATACATACAAGCTCAAAGCTGAACTGCAAACTCCCTTGCAACTTAAATGAAGGGTATTTCATAGACAACAGTCTCTGCTGTAAAGTGCTTACAATCCAGCATACAAAAGCATAAGACCTATGAAATCTTGCAACTGGATAATGCCAAATAAAGAGATTATTATAATAGGATTGCAGTCACATGGTTTGGGAGTTCAGGATGTGCACCATTTATATGAGAGAAGGTAGGTAATTAGGCTTCTGTAGTCAGGAGATTAGCGGCTGGTTAAAAGGGGTAAATTAAATCTAAAGAGGGTGCATGGGACGACATTGTGGTCATTTTTTTCTTCTTTCATTTCAGAACAATGTCTTAGTAAAAAGTTGGAGTTTTTATCTGAAGACACAGCATCTAGTGGTGTTATTAAAAGAACAGCTCTAGTATATAATAAAAAAACACACAAGCAACACAATTATTTTATTCTAGGTACAGGTTGTATTGCATTTTGTACAGTGATTGCTGTGGTCTTCTGGATACCGTGCCAAGCAGATGCCTTCCTGTATAGTAAACATCAAGGGTTTGCTCACATGGCATTAAGAGAATACCTTACTTTTTTTTTTCTACAACCACTTAAGCTCTGGAAGATTTCACCCCTTCATAACCATTGACCAGGCCATTTTATTGCCATTTAACTGGTAATTGTGCAGTCATGCAACACTGTACCCAAACAAAATTGATATATTTTTTTGCCACAAATAGAGCTTTTTCTTTTGGTGGTATTTGATCACCACTGGGTTTATTATTTGCACTATAAACAAACAAAAAAAGAAGCAAAAAACAAAATAAATAATAATGGTTTTACTTTCCGTTATAAAACGTGTCCAATTGAAAATAGAGATATATATATATATATAATTTCTTCATACATTTAGACCAAAATGTATACTCTGCTACATGTCTTTGGTAAAGAAAAGAAAAAATATTCCCGAAAAGTGTATATTGATTGTAGATGCTATAACGTTCACACAAACCAATCTATAAGGTATATACTGGAATCTAAAAAAAACTAGCGTTCGTAATGGAGATAGCACATTTGTCACACTGTAACGGACTGAAGAGCACGAGGCTGAAAAGCGCAAATCGTCTCTCACCAAACTTTACTAACACAAGGATCAGCAAAAGCAGCCCCCAAAGGGTGGCGCCATCCGAATGGAACTTCCCCTTTATAGTGCCGTCATACATTTCGTACGTCACCGCGCTTTGCTAGAGCATTTTTTTTTCATGATAGTGTGTAGGCAAGGCAGGCTTGAGAAGAATCACGTTGAGAAAAACGTCGTTTTTTTCAATGACATTAAAAACGGTCGTGTGTACGCGGCATTAGTCTTAGGACTAAAATGGCATTTTAGTTTTAGTCCCATTTTAGTCTTAGTCATATTTAGTCGACTAAATCTCCAGTACATTTTAGTCGAATAAAACTAATTTTAGTAGTCTAAAATCGAATGAGTGTAATTAAATTCTAATGCATTAGTTAACTTTTCTCTACAATTCCCAAACTCATTACAGGCATACCCCACTTTTAAGTACGCAATGGGACCAGAGCATGTAGGTAAAACAAAAATGTACTTAAAGTGAAGCAATACATTTTTTCACTTCTAGGCTGTAGTGAGGGAGTCAGGGGCTGTGGTGGGGGTGCCAGGGGCTGTTATGGGGCATCAGGGGCTGTAGTGGGGGTGTCAGGGAAACTCACATGTAATTAGGCTCATCTGATGCAAGGGGGGGCCCTTCCAATCCATCCCCCGGACATCGCGCTGTGCACAGAGGACAGTGCTGTGGAGAGGCTGGATGGCATTCTGTGGCTGACAGGAAAGCTGGAAGAACCACGGAGTGGATGTGATGTCACAGGAGGTGGGGAGGCGGCCAGGAAACAGGAAGCGTACACTGGAATAGGGTAGGCTACATGCTCAGAGCTTCAGTTCCTTCTACTGCAGCTGATGGTGCAGGAATGTTTGTACTTGTGAGACACTTTGCGTACACTCGCGGGTGTACTTAAAGTGAGTGTCCGTAAAGTGGGGTATGCCTGTATATACTGCTGGAGTAAGAAATCTAATATTATTTATGGCATTGAGGCATTTTGAAGTCAAATTTCAATTTAGTTTTAGTCTTAGTCTTTTGACTAAAATGGCATTTTAGTTTTAGTCCCATTTTAGTCTTTTGACTATAATGCCATTTTAGTTTTAGTCGTATTTTAGTTGACTAAAATAGTATTCATTTAGTCGACTAAAATGTTTTAGTCGACTAAATTAACACTGCTACTTACCTGATCCGCCAAGCTGCAAGACAAGTCCTCACAGCATTTTCTCCCCTACGCTCCAGCAGTATAAAGTACTGATGTTGTTTAACCACTTCAATACCATGCACTTATACAGCTTCCTGCCCAAGCCAATTTTGAGCTTTCAGCGTTGTCGCAATTTGAATGACAATTGCGCGGTCATGCTACACTGTACCCAAACAAATTTTTTATCATTTTGTTCCCACAAATAGCGCTTTCTTTCGGTGGTATTTGATCGCCTCTGCAATTTTTATTTTTTGCACAACAAATAAAAAAAGAGCGAAAATTTTGAAAAAAACGTCGTTTTTCTTTGTTTCTGTTAATTTTTTTTGTAAATAAGTACCTTTTCTACTTCAAATGACGGGCACTGATAAGGCGGCACTGACGGGCACTGATAAGGCGGCACTGACGGGCACTGATAAGGCGGCACTGACGGGCACTGATAAGGCGGCACTGACGGGCACTGATAAGGCGGCACTGACGGGCACTGATAAGGCGGCACTGACGGGCACTGATAAGGCGGCACTGACGGGCACTGATAAGGCGGCACTGACGGGCACTGATAAGGCGGCACTGACGGGCACTGATAAGGCGGCACTGACGGGCACTGATAAGGCGGCACTGACGGGCACTGATAAGGCGGCACTGACAAGGCGGCACTGACGGGCACTGACGGGCACTGACAAGGCGGCACTGACGGGCACTGACAAGGCGGCACTGACGGGCACTGATAAGGCGGCACTGACGGGCACTGATAAGGCGGCACTGACGGGCACTGATAAGGCGGCACTGACGGGCACTGATAAGGCGGCACTGATGGGCACTGATAGGCGGCACTCATAGGCGGCACTGATTGGCACTCATAGGCGGCACTGATTGGCACTCATAGGCGGCACTGATTGGCACTCATAGGCGGCACTGATTGGCACTCATAGGCGGCACTGATAGGTGGCACGGACGGGCACTGATAGGTGGGCACTTATGGGCACGGATGGGCACTGATAGGTGGCGCTGATGGACACTGATGTCCAGCAATGCCAGCCACCACACATTGTGGTGGTGCCATCATAGTGCCAGTCAGTGCCCATTTGTGGGCACTGATTGGCATATTTATTTTTTATTTATTTTTATTTTATTACATGTGGATGGCCATGGGGGCCATCCACATGCTTGGGGCTTCCTGGGGCGTCCTGGGGGGCTTCCCTGGTGGTCTAGTGTGGGTATCCGAGGGGGGGCTGCGCTGATAAACGATCAGCGCAAACCCCCCCTGTCAGGAGAGCCGCTGATCGGCTCTCCTCTACTCGCGTCTGTCAGACGCGAGTGAGGAAGAGCCGATCAACGGCTCTTCCTGTTTACATCGTAATCAGCCGTGATTGGACACGGCTGATGACGTGGTAAAAAGCCTCCGCCGGAGGCTTTTTACCGAGATCAGTGTAGCGGTGGGTCAGACTGACCCACCGATCGCCGCGATGCGCGCCCCCCCGGGCGCGCGGCAGCTGTTATCCCGCAGGACGTCATATGACGTCCAGTGTGGATAACAGAACCACTTCCCGGACGTCAATCTGCTATTGACTGGGCGGGAAGTGGTTAAAGCAGTGTTTCCCAACTTCAGTCCTCAAGGCGTCCCAACAGTTCAGGTTTTCAAGATTTCACTCAGGTGAAATGGCTGTGGTACTAAGGCAGTGAAACTGATCAAATCACCTGTGCAAAATATCAGAAAGTCTGAAAACATGACCTGTTGGGGCACCTTGAGGACTGGAGTTGAGAAACACTAAAGCAATGCAGGGTCCATAGGCCTTGCACTGAAAGTGATGTAACCAAGGTAAAAGTACACCGCTGGAGTGTGGGAGAGCGCCATCTGCCAGGGGAGTGGAGGATCAGGTAAGCTAAAGTGTTTAATTGACCGACCGCCTACAAGCTGACATGGTGGCCACTTGTGTTTATACAGATTGTCGCTGCAGTGCCTTGGTGCTGCAAATTGTGTAAATGATATCATGTTTGACAGGCAACTGAATGCTCTAATGTGAACAGGAACTTTTTACAAGCATGGGATTTGGTCTGCTGAGCGTTTAGAAGCTTCAAGCCACAAAATGTTCAGGTGTGAAAAGGCTTGACTATATGGCTACCTTTTGACACCTGCATTGAGCCTGAAACTGCTGGGGGACCAAGCAGAGGACTAATTGAGGATAATACCTTTTGATCAATCACATTTCCATTAACCAGCAGATCTCCAAAATAAACTTTTAATTATTTTTTTGGTGTACCACTTACCTCTACATCAGAAACCTTCATGCGTGTTCCTTCTTTACCAACAAATATATCATCAATGTCCACCAAAACATATCGATCAAGAGTGAGGCAGAGACGCTTGCCAGTTAAGTAAGCAATAGCATCTACAAAAATAAGTTTATGGAGCCAAAAATTAAGATTGTTGCCAAATAGTACACGTTGAATGCCATCATGAAGACCCAAGTCCTGTACAACGGTGGCATGAAGTGCTTTGTGTGTAGCAAGGTGAGGAATCGATTCAGCAGACTTGGTGCTAGCCAGCAGTACAGGTTCATACGTGCTATGGTTAGACTGGAACACTGTCCAGTCATCTCCAGGAAGAGGACCTTGCTCCACCTCATTAGCTCTAGTAACATACAGAAGTGGAGCATTGGGGTTGATGTGGTAGTCCCTCAGCCCCAAATTGGAATGTAGGAAGAGTGGGAAACCTTTCAGTTGTGCACTTAACAAGCTGTTCTCATTCGCTTTGAAGAACCCAATGATGCCAACACCATATTCCACACAATATTTGTCCAGAAGCTCTCGGTTCCAAGCATCTAAATTGACATATTTCAAAATATTCTCATAGATGATCAGAGCATAACGGCCCCGATCTTTATCGGTCAAAGTTGGCATATCACCTTTCCCTGGAGCAATTTCCGTCCTGTACCTAAATCTGCCAGATTCCAAGATGGCAACAATCTCCTGTCCAAGTTGGGAGTATATGCTCTCAACAAATACAAGCACCACAGGTTCAGTACGAGAGGTGTCCACAGATTTGGCTATCCGCCAGCTAGCTTGGGGCTGAACCACAATTCTCTGCTGGCTGCTGCAGTCACTGAAAGGTAGAGGGGGAGGCTCCTTAATTTTAGGGCTGTTGGTGACATAGTAGGCCAAGAAGCACATAGAGGCTAAGCTGAATGCAATCAACAGTAGGATCAATCGGTGCAGTTCCAGCTGACGCATGTGACGAACCAGTTTCCATAGATGAATCATGGTGAGGTCAAAAACACCCCACCTGCTTCCAGCATTCACCTAAATTTCTTTAGCACTGTCCTCTGGCTGTGCAATGCCAATATGTGAAGTCCCTCAGGAGAGCAACAGCACAGTAAAAGGCAGTAAAAGCAGGACGCGAAGAGGTGAAATCGCCTCCAGCCTGCCATTTATGTCAGGTTACCATGGCCTCCAATTCCCATTGCTTCTTTGCACTCCGATCTGGGCTCCTTAACAGATCGCCACCGCAGAATTACATCCCAATCGCTTCTCACATCTCTCTTCCTCTTCTGCTGCCAAGGAGCTGCTTCTGAAGAATAACTCCCTCCCCAAGTCTAATCCAGCCGTTTAATCTTCGCCGTTAGGCTGTATCCTAGAATTGGACAAAACAAAACATTGTCAAAAAAAGACTGCTTAACAGGAGAATTAGAACAGTTCATGCTTAAAAAGGAGAATAAAAACAGTGTGTTAACTGTTACATTACTATATATTATGTAAATGCCAGACAGCAGAACATTCACAGCCTCTGTCCCATTACCCTTCTGTAGTAGCAGTAAACTATCAATATTTGTCTATAACTGAGTAAACTTAACGCAAGAACAAGGATCTTTCACCTCAGATAACAGACCTTTAAAAACGCAAAACACATCTTTTTCCAGCCAAAGGAAAATATAGCACATTTTCCATTAGCATATATCAGCATATGAAGTGTAATGTTCAGGGTTGCTAAACATATTCATTATGGGTAAAATACTAAAATTCCTAAAAACCATACTAGGATACAAAAAAGACCTATATGTGTCTAATTAAAGGCACACCTGTCACATGATCATGAAAGGCAAAGTAGTTCTGCATCCACTCACAGATCCCCTGCTAATCGCAGCAGAGGACACATCCACGCCCGCTCATTTTCTGCGGATCGGAGACACAGACAGCCCACTCAGCACTCCGATCTGTCTAAATGGAGGAGAACAGATTCCTTTCCTTTAGTAGACCGGATCGGACCCAGGAGGTAGGCAGGTGTAAACAGACCCATGTCACTTTACACCTGTCTATCCATAGGGATGCATGGACCTTCTAATCAGGCTTGCCTGAAAAACTGAAAGGTGAACATGATCAGATCGCCCGTGAGAAAGGTACCTTGCAGCCGCATTTACACCTAAATGTTCGGGGGGGGGGGGGGGGGAAATTAGGGTAACAGGCAGACCTGCAGCAACATGCGCGTAGCTCATGCCTAAAAAGGGTGCAGGAAACACTTTGGGGTGTTTTTTTTGCACTTAGGGCACTTCTCTTGCCTTTGTGGCTGTGTGTGAGTAAAGGGATGAGCTCAGGCGTATCATTTGGATATGCCGTATTTATTGGCATACAACACACACCTTCACTTTAAGAGGGAAGTTTCAGGAAAAAATTATTAAAAATGTTATATAAAGAACTGTGAAGGAAAATAAGGGTCAGTGCCCATCTGCAGACTCACCATTGCCAGGAATGCAGCACCAACCATTGCCATCAGTGCAGCCTGATTGATGCTCATCCATCTGCAGCCTTGGAGGGGACAGGGAGGGGACAGGGAGGGGGGCGGGATGAGCGCGAAAGATTACCTACAGGAGAATCTCCTGTTTACACGGCGGCCTCTAATAGAAAGTCCCACCTCCTTTGATGGACAGAACAGTTGTCCAATGGCAGCGCCGGAGACGGGACTTTCTATCAGAGGCCGCCCGTAAACAGGAAATTCTCCTCCTGTATGTACGGCACTCGTCCCGCCTCCTCCCTGTCCCCTCCAAGGCAGCCAACATATATATCTTTTGTGGCCCCGGCGCTGGGAGATCGTCGGGGGCCACAAAAAATATACATGTCCAGATAACCAGGCGGGCCGTTAAAAACCGGAACGCGGGCCGCGATTGGCCCGCGGGCCGGACTTTGGACATGCCTGCTCTAGAGCAACAAAAAAACATGATGAGCAGCCTAATCTTATATTTGGAGAGCCTGCATTTTTTTTTTTTTTTACTCCAGGATTCTTTCCCCTGGGACTCACATTATGCGGCCTTCAGAAATACATAATTAATGTTCAATTCAAACCCTGCATAGCCTTGTCCATGAGACATTAGAACGTTAACCCCAATTGGTACTACTCAAACACAAAATTGAAGCTATAAATACAGTGTACAAATAGACCCCCAATGTGATTTAATAAGAACCAGTGCTTTGACCATGTGGGGTCTTCTCTTTGCTTCCCCAACCGATTTGAAAGGTAGAAATAAAAAGGAGATCACATATCAGTATTGGTATTTAGGGACTGGCCAGTCATTAACCTAAAGCTTTTTTTACATTTGGAGAGGGGAGGTGGGTGGATTTCTCAGCCCCATGCAAGCAGCAAGTCATGACTTATAGCTTTTTCTTTCCACTGGGGAGGGGAAAGAAGGGAAGTTTGGGGGAGCTGCCATTAAAGTGAACTTTGTTGCTTTACTATGATTGGGCAAAACAAAAAACATTCACAATAACCACTTCACTACCACCAAATGTTTTAAAAAAGCACGCTGTGTACATTTAGCGTGCACACAATGCCCATGATCACGCCATCAAACAGTGCAGATCACATGCAAAATGCACCTTGTGATCCCTGTGATGGCCAATCAAAGCAATCACAAAAAAGTGAACATTGATCTGTTTACAATTAAGAGCCCTCCCCTTTCCCTCACAAAAGGAAGCTGAACGATGAGTATTTATTAAATGAAGATTTATTGAAAGGTAGGAAGGAAAAGATTTAAAGCAGAGCGCCATTTACCCCCCCCCCCCCTCTCTGCCTTGAAGAATAAGGCTTAGGACTCAAGAACTGGAATAGGAACCTCCCCAGAGGTCAAAGGTCAGAAGGCGGGTTTCCCAGAGGTCAATGGTCACAAGGCGTGGCTGACCCACCCCACCAAAGTGTACCGCCTACCTCAAACAAGGCGGGGAGTGAACAAGGCGGGGAGTGAACAAGGCGGGGAGTGAACAAGGCGGGGAGTGAACAAGGCGGGGAAGTGCTTAGGTCTGCGGTTTAGAAGGCTGACAGTACATTCACAAAGTGCAGCTTTGTTTCACCGCCAGCTTCCCACATGAAACATGGCGGTTAGGGGGACCCGAAGAAGATTTGTGAAGAACCAGCCTGAAAACAGCTCTGGATCTCTGGACTGGTAAGTTTTATTAAAGTCAGCAGCTACAGTATTTGCCGCTGCTGACTTTTTTTTTTCTTTATCAGGTGAAGATACGCTCTAAGGTTTTACATAATTTGTAGGATTTATTTCTTATTTATTTTTTTAACACTTTTACCCCCCTTCCTCTCCTCTGCATCTCATCTCCATCCTGTCACTACACGTATATTACATTATTGATTTAGAAAGTAAGGGAACACTTTTTCTCTAAAAATTTCATACATACAATGGAAAATATTTTTCTAAACCCATACTGCATACAACATGGTATTCCCATGCAATAAAACTGCCAAGAAGTAAACATGGTAAAAAGCATGTTTGTGCAGTCCAAACCAAGACTTGTTTCACTACAGATGCCTTGCATTTCCTTACATGCCCTATAGACCTTGAGGTCTTCATTTTACCTTGGACAGAAACAACCCATTTCCTGAAAGAAGCATAACGTGAAGTCAATTGGATTCATATGGCCGTGGAATCATAGAGCAAAAGCTCAACATCTGGCTAAAAGTTGCATTAACACTGCACATGATGGAACATTCAGATGAAAATAAATAAAGTGTTGTACTTTCCAGCCAAAATTTGACTTCCATCTGCTTAGGGAAATGTGTTCAGCAGAATTGTTGGAATGAATTTCCCACACTGATCATGGAATGGTGATGTCAGCACTTGCAGGCAATCACCCACTTTGCACAGTTCTGGGAGATGTTTCAATGTGGTGGTGTTTGTGGTGGGAGCACGGGATGGGTTCCCTCCAGAAAAACCTCTACAACACAGTAGTGATTGGAAGTTCAGATCTTTTATGTGAATCGGTTCATTTCGAACTGCTTATTGAAATGAACCGATTCTTTAAATCGCTTGCAGAGTCTGCAGACAAGCAAGTGAACCGAAGCGTTGGATCTGACTCAACCTTATTAAAATGATCTGAATCAGAATACTCCGATTCACAGAAGATTGGCAGAAACTTGTTAGGTAATATAAAAGAAAAAAAGTGATAAAAAACTAAAACCATCCCCACCGACCCAGATATCTGCATTTAAATAAACGTGCGTAGGGCATGCATGGTTTACATAAACGATGATTGCTAAACACACTAGGTGTCGCAACAAATGTCAGAGTAATGCCG
This sequence comes from Rana muscosa, assembly GCA_029206835.1. NCBI lineage: Eukaryota > Metazoa > Chordata > Amphibia > Anura > Ranidae > Rana > Rana muscosa. The sequence continues at coordinate 110,302,065 of CM055123.1, forward strand.
CGTACACACGATCGATTTTTTCGACGGTGAAAACACCGTCGAGAAAATCGACGTTAAAAACGAGGAACAGCTTGTTCCCCCCACACACGGCCGTTTTAAATGTAATTTTTTTTTTGGTTGAAAAAAACGACCGTGTGTGGGCTCCGCGGCAGTGTTTCCTATGGGAAACACTGCCGCGGAAAACATGTCGAAAAAAACGACGAGAAAAATTAGAACATGTTCTAATTTTTCTCGTCGTTTTTAATGCCGTTTTTCTCGTCGAAAAAAACGACAGAAAGCCCACAGACGATCGTTTTTCTCGTCGAATGGGAAAAATTTCGTTTTTCTCAACGAGAAAAATGGCCGTGTGTACGCGGCATAAGAGCAACAATTCTAGAAATATAAAATTCATGGTGAATTCTAAACTGATGTCCAGTACAGGCCTTTAAATCTTCACCTATAGAGTATTTAACCCTTTCCATCTTTTGATGAGTATGATCTATCGATCATAGAGTTCTGGGTTATAACTAAAATGCACCTAAACGCACTGGAACACACGTTCTTATTTAAGGTCAAGAAAGAAGGGGAGGGAAATGCACAGGACTGCATCAAAAATGCACTGAAACGCATCAGTAGTGTACATGCAGAAAAGGATCTGGAACGCATCCGGATTGCGTTTCTATGGCGTGAACTGGCCCTTACCGCGTTCCAGTGCAGGAAAAATGCAGCATGTTCTACTTTTTTTCTGGAACTGACTGCACTGGTGTGAACTATGCCATTGAAAAGTGTATAACCTACTTTCAATGCGTTTTTGATGCTGAAAAAAAAATGCACTGTATTGCATGTGGTGTGAATTGGCCCTAAGGCCCCTTTCACACGTATACGACTTGTCCCACGATTTATGATGGCAAAGTAGCATGACAAGTCGTTTCCCATGATTTCCAATGACAGACATTCATATTAGTAGGACTTTAGGTCGTTCTGGCTTCAAAGTAGTCCCTGCACTACTTTGGTCCGATTTTGAAGTCACTCACGATTCTTTGACTTGGTAACCGTACAGGAGACGCAAATGGATTCTTTGACTCAGTAAGGCTCGGTTCACACTAGTGGGATGCGAGAACCCTGCAAATCCAGTGCGGGTTTCCGCATGGCACCTGAATCGCACAGTGGTTCACACTGAGATCTGCGAACCGCTGCGGGTGTCAATGTAAAGTCGCACTAGTGTGAACCAGGCCTAATTTCTAGAGACTCGTAGGATTCTTTGACTCGAACTGTGTACTCTTAACTCAGAACTGTTGTAAGTTTGTATCCAGTTGTTGATAGTCAGTGTACTGTGAGCTGGCTGATTGGTTGCAGGGAGGGCGGAGCTCTCTCTCTAGGATCATATTAGCAGACCTGCTCTCCTATCGAGTCCATAGTGAACGGTTTCAAATAGATCAGTTCACTCTGATGAATCGATTCATCCAGTTCACTGAAAAGAATCGATTCAAAAGACTGATTCGTTCATGAACTGGACATCACTACAACACAGAGGGCTATAGCAACAACATTCTATGTAATGATGTGAGATGATAGAATATAAGGTCATACACAACCTACATACAGTGATCTCAGAATGTAAGGGATTGTAGAATACAAGTGTCTTAGAAGTTAAAGTGAAGCTGCTAGGGACAGAAATGAAAAAGCTAGCTGTCTGACAGTTATGCTGACATAGGTAAAGTGCCAAAAAATAATATGACCTAGTGGCCATCAAATATGCTTTCCCAATTGTGACATATCATTGTATTATTTCCCGGCAATGGTGCAATCACCGTGGAAAAACTCCAACTGCATCTTGATATTTGGCAAAGCTATTTTAGGCACTTCTCAGTTTATTTTTCATAATTTTCTCAGCTTAGTTCTCAGAATACAATGTGATTTTTTAAAATTTTAATTTTAGAATGTATTATCTATACACGATTATATCCTATATTCTTTTTATACCGACTCTCTATTTACTATCCACTCTGCATAACCATCCGTGATCACATTACACTTGATCTATCTTTTTTTTATTGTTATATGTTATTAACTCTTTGTAACCTTTACCCACAGAGCTCATTGTGGAAGTGGCAACTTAAAGGGGTTGTAAAGGTTCGTTTTTTATTTTCTAAATAGGTTCCTTTAAGCTAGTGCATTGTTGGTTCACTTACCTTTTCCTTCTATTTACCTTCTAAATGTTTTTTTCTTTGTCTGATTTTCTCACTTCCTGTTTCTCCTCACTAAACTTCACACCATCATCCGAGTGGTGTGGAGTCAGACAGAACAGCTTACTGAGGAGGAACAGGTAGTGAGAAATTCAGACAAAGAAAACCAAGAATAAAAACATTTAGAAGGGAAATATAAGGAAAAAGGTAAGTGAACCAACAATGCACTAGCTTAAAGGAACCTATTTAGAAAATAAAAAACAAACCTTTACAACCCTTTTAAGTGACCAATTGTGTTTTATTTGGTGAAATAAAGAAACTTTATACAAAACAGAGGACTTCCATTTATTCTTTTTCTTAAACACCTTGCTCCGGGTGCATCTGCCGATCGGACAACCGAGGGGCCTTTTTTTTGCAAACTCCCTATGCATGTAACCAAAGCCACCATTTATCCAGGAATTGGCCCCATTTAACTAGTTATGGTCAAATCAGACCAGTTATATAGAACCTCAAAAGATGTGGTAAAAGACCGAGCATAGTCCAACCTATGTACAGCAGGCACACATTTATGCCCAGCAAAGGCACCATATAAACATTTTTGCTTGAGTTACTATCCAGCTTTATAGAAGGCAAACTGTTCTGGAAACCACATCAATGATTCAGAAAGCTGGATTTTGGAGACCAAACTGTGGCCCTTGGGGCATTAATCCCACCATTGTCAGCAACAGTGGGGCAGAGTTCCCGCCACTGAGACCGGTGATGGTACACTGACCCCCCCCCCCCCCAATGATGGGCCACCGTTCTCCCCCTCGCTGCCACCAATGACGGGGGCACCGTTCTCCCCCTCGCTGCCACCAATGACGGGGCACCGTTCTCCCCCTCGCTGCCACCAATGACGGGGCACGGAGACAGAATGTGTGGAAAAATTTCTCCCAAGGACCCAGCCAATCATTAAAACTGGGCACAGTTTCTAATATTTTTCCACTCCATCCATAACAAATGAAACGGTTTTAATAAAAAGTCAAGCTTTAATAAACAGCTCTTTTGTTGTGCAAAAAAAACCATAGCAGTATAAGAGCCGAACACCGTACATTAGCAGCAACAATACTGACACATTTCAACAGAGCTGTTGTGATAACGAATGACCTCTGCGTTATATCGCTGGCAGGATAGAAAATGACATCAAATGAAGTCAAATACAGATAGAGTGGTGACAGGGGCAGCCACCTATTTATTGCACACCATCCTATTTTGAAGAAAGCCGATCAATGCGCACCAAAATTCTGCACAGCTCAACCAAAGACAAAAGAAATCTAACACAATCGGATTTATTTGAATTACATTGTTAAGCATAAAAAAAAAATATTGCATTGTATATGGTATGTTTCTTTAGAGCAATACATGTTTTTGATGCATTCCGGATTATTTCTGCTAATCTTTGTTTACAGTGATGGAAAAAATATCTGTATGGAGAGATGGGGGATTGCTTTTTTACAACTAAATGCTTTCAGAAGCTAGACTTGGCAAGTTACAATTAAGACTTGCGTTGCCCACGCAGAGCGCAGGCAGTGCACCTGAAAAATATCAGCCACAAAAGCTCTTCAAAACGGAGCTAATGCATTTCAGGCTTGACATGTTAAAACAGATTTATAGCCAAGGTAACTCACAAAATGATCAGGCTGAACATTCAGGCATTATGCCATCACTACTGGCAAGACTCTGTCCTCTCTCAATAAATGTTTTACTAAACAGGCACAACTGCTATGTTACTATGATTTGGTGGTTTGCAGAGGGAGAGCGGGGGAATACTGGTCAAGTTTCAGTTTAAAGGATAAGTTTGCCTTTAAAAAAAATAAAATGCACATTTTTTTTGCAGGTAAAAAAAAAAAAGTGTATTTTTTTTTTCCTAAAGAGCCTGCAGAGCAGATCACAGGTGCAATGTCCAGCTCCTGCAGTCTCTCAGGATAGCGGTCTGCCTGTATCTCAGATATGGGCAGGCAGTTAGAGAGCAGGAAGATCAATGAACCACACGAGAGAGCTCATCAGCGCCCTCCTGGTTCATTAAGAGCTACAAGTAGTCAGCCGCAATGGCTGATGGTACAGTATATACCTTGTTTACAGAGCGCTGATTTGTGCTCATTGACCTGCCGCTTCTCTCCTCCCTCTGCCCGACAGATGTCAGCAGGGGATCCTCGGAGGGGAGGAGGAGAGAGGTGGCCCTGCCCGCTGCATCTGTCAGGCCGAGAGAGGAGAGAAGCGGCGGGTCAATGAGCACAGATCAGCGCTCTGTAAACAAGGTATATACAGCATTATTTTTTATAAAGCAGTCACAGGGGGCCATTACAGTAAAAGAGAGGGGATTATATGAAAAATAAACAGCAATTTGAGCAGCATGATGGGAGGGGAGAGCGTGGACACTGAGCTGTCAGGCAGAGAGGGGAGGGGGAGAGCACACAGGAGACAGAGAGCAGGGCTACAGATGACAGGCACGTACAGTGACTGAGCTTGGCAGCTCTGATATATCGGAGTCACCGTACGGGACGGGAGTTAACACACACACACACACACTTTTACACGCCTCAGTCGGTGACTCCTCTGCAGCTAGCAAGGACATAATCACAGCATACAGAGATAAACAAGTCACACAGGCAGCAGAACTAAGCTGTTCCTAGAATCTCATCAAATACAGCCTGTTCATTCTAAGGCTAGCCCTTGGTCAGAGCACTTCAGAAAGATACACTTTTGAGGAACTCTTGTCAAAGAAACAGGTTCCATTTGATGTTGCATGGTTTTACCCGCCTTTCATACGTCCAAGTCACTGACTCAGATCAATTATACAGCCACTAAATATCAGGGATAGTTACTGTCAAAAGGACTTTTTGCGGCTATAGCAGCCGGTCACCAATAACTGGCTTTCTGCCTATCGAACTGTGATCACGTAGCTTAGCCAGTTTTCTTATGTGCCAGTTCTCTTCCTAGGGTTCCCAGCAGCTACAGTATTTGCCAGTGTGTATTGGAGAAATAGAGGTCGCACACTACTAAAAAAGAGCAAACATTCACTTCAATTATCCAATCATCTGCAGTTGAGATTTATAAACAAGAATATGCTTTTAAACCCCTGTTCGCACCAAATCCGACTTTGAAATTGTGCAACTTTACTTGAAATCGCACAATTTCAAAGCTGCATATCAGTGTGACTTCAGGTGTGACTTGGCTGACATCTGGGTGATTTTATACACAGATAGTCACACCTAAAAATCAGCAAAAATAGCACAGGAACTTTTTTCAAATCAGGGGGGCCCATAAAGTTGGCGTCACACTGATTTGAACAGTTCCATTGCCAGCAATAGAGCGAGAGACGTCATCAGCTCACTATGGGTTTCCAAAATTGGGTTCAGAGCTTTATTCAGTGATCACATCATTACAGCAAAAAGCAACGCTTGGGAGCCACGCAAGACTTCTTGATCAGGGAGGTCACATTGCCAACAATAGGGTGTGACTTGTCATGCGATTTGGACCTGTCAAATCGCATGTTTGCCTTTAGACGATCCCTAAAAACCCATCTCTTCATAGAAGCCTATCCTGCCTTCACCCGTCAACTGTACTCCATCAGCTCCTCCCCCACAGTTATTACCTTTTGTATCACCTGACCCTCCCTCCTAGATTGTAAGCTCTAACACACAGGGCCCTCTGATTCTTCCTGTATTGAATCGTTACTGTACTGTCTGCCCTCATGTTGTAAAGCGCTGCGCAAACTGTTGCCGCTATATAAATCCTGTATAATAACTCGTCGCACCGGTGTGCAAGGGGCTCACATGACAGGATTTTAAAGCATCTTCACTTTCACACACTTGTGTGTGAACATTCTCAATTCCTTTAGCAAATCGGCCTTATGGAGTACACACGAAGAGACATTGTAGTTGCCGCTATATTACACATGCTAAACAGGGTTATATATAGTCATATACACAGTGCTGTATTACAGTGAACTGCCGCATGGTGGTCAACATAGTTTGTGTCCCCCTTTGCAGTTCAGTCATTTAGCACAAGGGAGCACAGTGATCAGTGTGGTGGGCTACATATTATTGTGTACCACCTCTGCTTTCCCAGTGCATAGACCCAACTGTCCTTTCTAGCACTATCTTGGTGCGGGTGTTCGCAAAACAACTACGTTGTTTAGCTGTTGGGTCTTTTCTTTTTATTCCATGTTTTCTCAACTTTGTTAGCTTAAAAAAAAAAAAAATATGAATAGGGTTGGGGTTTAGAGTTTTACGATTTTGAGGAAGGCATATTTTAATATAATTGTGTTGGGGACTTTTTCCTATCTGGGTCAGCAGCGTGAACCTGTTCCTGACAAAGGCAAAGCTGCTCTGTGTTTGCAGTACAGTTTAGTGCACCAAAATGTTAAAGCGGTTGTAAAGTCATTATTTTTACTTTTACCTACAGGTAAGCCTATACTAAGGCTTACCTGTAGGTAAAATAAATATCTCTTAAACCTTTACGGTTTAGGAGATATTCCCCTCGCAATGCGCCGCTGACAGCAGCGGCGCATGCGCACAGGGGATCCTCGCCGGAAAGAAGTCTCCCGTGCCCATGCGCGGGAGTGAGACATTGCGGCTCCAGCCACTCACAGCGCTGGAGCCGCGATACCCGGAAGACACGCCGAGGCAACATGTCGTCTCCCTCGGCGTGGACCAGGTAAGTTCCCGACGCCTCGTTCTAAGGTAAGTATTTCATAATAAGCTTGTATGCTGTGCATACAAGCTTATTATGCCTTTTCCTTTACAGGTGTAAATAAAAAAATAAAAAAGTCAGCGGCTTTACAACCGCTTTAAAGAAGAACTCCAGCTTTTTCTCCCCAAAACCGATGCATTGTGCGTGTAAATGATTCACAACCCCACTGTCAGTTTGTGTGCAATTACCTCCTTTAGCTGTATACAGTAGGTTTCTGTGTCTGTGATGTCACTCCTCCTCCTGGCTGAATTTCAAAGTCCTCTGACTTCCTGTTTCCTTTAATTTTCAGTCCTCATACTACATGTCCCATGATCCTTTAAGCCTCTGTAGCTCCAGGACAGGCTATAGGAGTCGCTTGTACCAGTTCTGGGAGTTGGTGTGGGTGGGTCCTAGGGTTACAGTGGGCATTTCTGGGCCTTCATGTGGGTGGTGAAAGGTGTAAAATATGTCATATCTCCTCCTGTGTCATTCCTGTCTAGCAGCATGCCAAAGAAAAATGGCTTACTGCAAGACTACAGAAAGCAGGGCTATGGGAGGTTATTTTGAAGGTGTTTTCTTCATATGTAAATTAATCACTTCACAGAGAGCAGGGCTCTGGGAGGAAGGGATCTGAGGGGTGAGACTTTCCATATTTACACAGGTCGGCATATTTAACTGGGCAGGATTGAATTCTAATTGCGATCCATTTAATCACACCCAGCAGCAGCACAGCTAACTTTCAGAACAGGCTGTGTATGATGGGGGTTTCCTTCTTGAAGAATGCTGTGATCCATGAGGTGGGACTTGGGAGGTTTGGACTCTTCCTTTAAGTGTGACTGGGTGGGATTGAATGCCAATTAAGGATGTATTCCATCACACCCACCATCAGAGCAGTGAGGGAAGTTGCATCACTTGCAGAGTCAGAAAGACCACAAAGGGGAGTGTTATAGACTCTAGTTGCTGCAGGAAGTGGCAGTGGAAGGGACAGAGTCTATCAGCAGGAGATACAGAGTGTCATATGACACAAAGCCACAACCAAACCCAGAATTCCAGGGGATCTGCAGTCAACAGAGCAACTTGGTACAGATGTATAATCTTTGCTGGGATTATTCCTTCCATTTAGTTCAAGTGAAAAGAAAGATGGAGTTCAGCTTTAAGTGCACCAAAGATCCACATCAATTCTGCCATTGTCGTAGCTGCTTATACATTTAGTCAAATCCCTGTATTCATCATGTCTGGAAGGCCTAAAGAGAGAGGACAGGTTCTTGGCTGCACCTTTGAGAGGAGGGGCATACCAGCCTCTATCTGGCACTGGCCATACCAAAGCATATGAAGAAGTCATGGAGTAGTTAACCAAACCTTCCCTCACCCTCCTCCAATATGCAGAGCAGAAAATGAGCTCTTTGCTCATCCATACTTTATACTTCATCTCCTCAACATGTTTAAAACTCTATGATAGGAACAGCCTACAGTATAGTGAACAGCATGGGTCCATTCAGAGGCTTTGTAACAAATGCATATCAACTAGTGGCACAGCATGCACAATTGCGCATGCAAAAATGATTGAGAAACGGGAGAAGGGGCTGCTGTAATGTGTTTGGTTTATCAAGACCGCCTACATACCGAATATTTTTTTATTCTTGCATTAGTGTTACAGTATAATATGAAACCAACCTATAATGAAAGTCCCCAACTTATGAACAAGTTCCTTTCTGGGAGCTTGTTCATAAGTTCAACTTGTTCGTAAGTCCAGTAAAGATTAGCACTTGCAGACAAAGGCTGTGCACGCGGATCAGTGTGTTCTGGCGAGGGGAGCCCCCCTGTCAAAACACAATAGCACAGCATATGAGATTGCTGCATCAACATTGCTTGTGTTGGTACGGTGATCTGTCAAGTTTTTTTTTCACTCAGCCCACTGGGTTGAACACGTGTGTAACCGGCCTTATAGGATTGGACATGCAAACACGTTTGCATCTTTGAAACTTGGGAATGTTACCACTGAAGAATCACAAACCCAAGACGATCTCTCTGTGTAATAATAACAAACAAACAAACAAACAAACACACACACACGGAAAATCTCCTTATTTAAAACAACTTCATATTGCCAAAAAATAAAAAAAAGGACCATCTTTTAGGCTGGCTTCACACTAGTGTGAATTGGATGCGGGTTCATAGAGAGCCGGTTACAATCTTCTGACATGCAAATTGGATGCAGAGAAAACCACATCCAATTCGCATATCAGGAGATTGTGACCGGCTCTATGAAGTCCGTACACACATCTCCGCAGCGGCTCCGGTGCGAACTGCACAGGAGTCCTGTGCGTTTTCTGATAAGTTTCAGGTCCGAATTCAGCCCAAAATTCGGACTGAAATCAGACCTGAAACGGTGAATGGAGACGCACCGGACCCCTGCTGTGAGCCGCTCCGTCCTCAGTGTGAACCCAGCCTTAAATACTATGTTTAGAACTGCTGTAATTTAAATTTGACTTGCATATTCAGCTGAATATGCAGTTGTTAGCTAGACCCAGAGATATAAAAAATCATGGATCACATAACTAACCGATCGGGCCCTAAAGCTAGCCACAAACTTTAGAAAGCAGTCACATGCCACGCCCCTCTGTCATCCAATGCATGTCACCCCCCTCTGTCATCCAATGCATGACCCCTCAGAGGCAGAATCAGCTGAGAACATTCACTCTATGATCTTCACAGCACCAAATCAGTGCCAGGGGTGTTTTTCTTCTCCCCATCCTCCATTAGGTGTAATGCATGCCTGGCCAATCTGAGCATGTATTCTTATGAAAAAGTTTATCACCGGTAAAATATTCTAAAAGTTGGCATATGTTTGCTTTGCTCTTTAACGAGAATATTTAATGTATCGAAAAGAAAAAAAAAAAAAATGTAAAAACCTGTTTCCTGGAGTACAATACAGGGCGCAGACTCTTTATAGTAGTTCTAAAGGCAAGATATTTTTTACCTTGATGCATTTCCTGTAAAAAACGTCTTACCACTTGCTCCTAGTCCTTTCCCCTCTCTAAATACTTACATGTCACTTCTCACGATTCAGTGCTGTGCCCATGTGCAGCAACGATGCACTCTCTCTCTCCCTTTTCTCAAAGGACACAGAAACAGCAGCAGGATCCACTGGCTTCTACTGCTGTCAATCAAATCCTGTGGAGGAGAGAAGGGGGGGGGAGCCCGAGCTGCATTGTGCACATCAATGGACGTACACAGCCCAGCTCAGGAGCGTGCCCCCACACCACACAGCTTACTACAGGGGGGGGCAATAAGAGAAGAGGAAGAGCAAAGAATGCGGATGGTGCCCCAGAAAAACAGGTTAGGGACTGCCCTGGGCAAACGTATTGGAGAGCAGGTAGTTATAACAGGTTTATTTTTTTTAAGAAGAAAAAAAAAAAAAAACCTTTACAAATCACTTTAACCATTATGACTAGGTGATTAGGCACTGGCAAAAAAAGAAAATAATGTTGCAAGGACATCTGCTTTACAAACCACCTCCAGCTAAATTTTGTAGCAAGATCATAAGAAAATAGGGGAAGGGCCTGTGTCTTACTATACTCCGGAAAACCGGTTATACAGGCAAGTCAAAAATCCTGCTGTCCTAGTCATACAGTACAGAACACAGGCTATATTTAACCATTAAGGCTGCATTCACACCTGAGCGTAGCGAATCGGGCGTTTTTACCGTCGTTTTTACCATTGTTTTGTCGCGCGAATTTGCGCCCGTCGGAACGCTCGTTGTCGCGCTAGACGCTTGAATCGGGCGTTTCCATTACATTATATGAATCCTAAAACGCCCAATCTGCCCGATTCGCGCGACAAAAAAGGGTCCGGAACTTGTTTGAGCTTCAGGCGTTCGGCTTCAGGCGACATGGAGTGGAGATGTGAACCATCTCCATAGAGAATAATGGATTTTTTCCCCTCAAGCGTTTTGTAGCTTCAGGCTACAAAACGCTCAGGTGTGAATGCAGCCTAAGACTGGGGCATCCAAAAGCAGTTAAGCTGAAGGGGAGGAGCAACAAACTATGACAACAAACCCAAAAAAGAGAAAATGGTCAGAAAGGCAGACTCAAGGCGGCAGGTAGCACCTTACTCTTGCATCAGGAGTTCTGAACATTTCGCCTGGTAGAATTTAAAGTGCAAGCTCACCTTTTCACAAAAATGAAAAAGATACCCCTACATCCTTCCACTCCACTCCCGAACCCACTTCACTTACCTCCATGGGTGATTAGATGTCACTACCAGCGCAGAGGTCTTCACCTTCTTTCCTTAGGTCTTCCGGGACAGAGCAAAGTTGCCTTCCTCCTAAAGATCGGTCAAAGTAATTCTGATTACTTTGACCGATCTTTAGGAGGAAGGCAACTTTGCCCTTGTGCAACACTAAGAAATGCTCCTTACAGGGTGGATTATTAAGAGAGGGAAATAGAGAGAAGCCTCCATAGAAGAAAGTCTGCTTCTTCCAGCAGAGAAGATATACATCATCTAGGACTACTAGGAAACACTGAGGCCAGCATTAAGTGAGAAGTGTTATATGGGGGGGGGGGGGGGGGGGACAACCCTGTAGTCTTCTCTACCTGCCAGTGTCTGATCAATTGAAAGTACAGTAGCTGCATATGCAATATAACCTAGGTGTAATGATTTAGAGCCTGTGTTATACTACACAACTAGGAAATCACTAAGAAAATGTTTTTAAATCACTAAAACCTGTTCATCTGGCCATTTGTGCTGGCTTTAAAAAAGTATGGGTTGTTTTTTTTTTTTATTATTCATACTTGTCTTGGTGGCCGCAGGATCGCTCCGATGCTGCATTTGTCCCCCAGCGTCTCTACACTGAAAACGGAGTGATCCAACACCGCCGATCTCTCGGTTCTCACAGCTCCGTGAGCAGAGAACTGCTGACTGTCAGTCACAGCTCTCTGCTCTGCCCCCCTCCTTGCTCACTGGAGCGATGAGCTTTAGAGGGGTGGGAGCGGCCATCTCCGCCTCTCAGTGACCCACTGAGAGGCTGAGCCAGGTGTCGATCAAGGGATCTAGGCGCATCCCAACTTCATGGTCGTGATGACGTCGAGCCTGGACCGACTCACTGACGTCATAGAGCATTTCAGCCTGCTCTCTGCTGAAAACGGGTCACAGGAGTACAAAACGAACTGCACTCCTGTGATACATAGGACAAGAACAGCAAAACGAGCTGGTGTGGTTGGTGCAATACTCTGCTGAGCTGGCGAAGGGCTAGCCTGGGGCTGCAGGATCTGAAGGGTTATTAGATTACACAGACGGGTTCTCTTCATACAAAACGCACATCATGCTTAAGACTTGAGAGAAGTAAATCCTTTGAGACCGTGTACCCTGAAACGCTACTTTGGGCAAAGAGATCCTGCCGTCCTGCTTCTCGTAACAAGATTGCTATTCTTCCAGGCCTCCACCTATTGGCAGCACAGCAGTAAAGAACTAAGTCTAAGTCGTATTGGTTCTTTTGAGCCCATTGCACAGAGAACAGCAGGCTACAGTACAGAACGCATTGCCTGCAAGCCAAAATCTACTTCTCCTTTGAATGACAATGACAGTTAAAGTCCCACTCTGGGAATTAACACTTTCCCTCCCAGTCTTGTTTGGAGGCCCAAGACATCTGCAACGTTTAGTAGACGATAGGTGGCCTACTAAAGGGGTGCACCTTCACTGCCCTGAAGACTTTTTTTTTTTTTAAATATGGAAACCAACAAATAGGCATTCCCTCAAGAGGGCCATGAGTGCCCTGGCCTGCCCTTAAGACCAACCACCAGCAAGGTCTCAGTACCACCTCCCAAACCCCCCGTCCACCAAGAGGGGTCTACACCCGTGGATGGAGCCATCAGGTAATATGGAAAGGGAATACCCACCCCAGGGTTCCGCTTACCTTAGTGGCTGGTGCCGGCATTGCCAGGAGCAGTCTGGGCCGCCTCTACCCCGGACATCTCCCGCTGAGGATCGCGGTGGTCCCGCTTTTCTGAGCCACTTGCTGACCCCTCCAGCATTACAGGCTCACACCAGCCAGAGCCTGGCCCTCTCTCAAACTGCAGCTGGAACCGGAAGTGCAGGTCACCACTCCCTCCGGTCCAGCCTCAAGCTCCTTCACTGGCCACACAACACGGGGAGGAAACTTCTTCCCCACCCTCAGGAGAAGCTGGGGTGGCCAAGCGGCGGACCTATGGGTACCTTCCCCAACGCTCTGCCAAGAGATAGAGATTTGGGGAGAGCTTCTCCCCACCGGGAAAACCGGCTTCAATCTCCCTGGCTGATCAGCCTTTGTTCCCAGCGATCTCTCCCAACCGGAGGAAACACAGAAACCGAGGGTCCAGTGGGGCAGAAGGGGCTTAAATCTTGAAGCTAAGGCGGCGTTTCCTATGAAGGGCAGAGCCGATGTCTCCCAAAGGTGGCTACCCTGAAAGACGATTAGGGAAAATTGTATATTTGTAGGTGGCCAACAGCAAAAGATGATATTTTAGGCTAACACACAGATGTTTAACTAGTTTAGTGCAATTTTAATTACATAGCACTCCACCACCCACTGCAACAGTGCAGTGTTTGGGAAGGTAATATGCAGCCCCACTCTGTCCATACATTTCTGGCAAATAAACATTAAGCACAGTGGTCTATTGCTGACAAACTCGTTTTTGATTGTGGCGCACAGCTAGGCATTAAAGTGTTACTAACCCCAGGACCCTACATTCACCATATCTGGTCTCCCACAGTACACGGAAATGCATTTTTTTTTTGTAAACTGCCAAAAACTCTCAGCAGTACATGGCAGTCTTGTGACTTCTATCAGTGTCTGGTTAAAGCTTGTAGGAGGAGTTTTCATTCTACTCTGTCCTATGAGGCTGCAGGACCCCTGACCCTCTGTCTGTACAGTGCCAATTGGCCCTGTGCTGATCACATGCACCCTTCCAAGAAAAAAAGCTCTAACAATACACACCAAACTGAGCATGTGCAACCTGACTCCAAAGGCTGTCTTATCAGGGGATCGATTGGGGACTGTGGAAGAAGGGGAGGATCAGAGAAGACCTGATCAAACTGCCTTTTTACACAATGCAGAGGATAACCTGTTAGGTTCCACAGCGAGTATAACCAGCATGTTTTACTGTATAGAGTGATTTTATTGTTGTGGGTTTAGTAACACTTTAAGAAGAGCTATGTATATAAATGAGAAAACATGATGTTTACATGTACATAGAAAAACTATTTTTAAAACATAACTTTCAAAGACAAGATTTAAATTATGCTGAACATACTTATATGTATAGTTTAAAAAAAAAAAAAAAAAAAAAACACAAAAAACAAACACCACATTTCCTTTAATATATTTAAAGACATGTTGTATACAAACCAAAGTACATAATTTTAAAAAAACAGGCAGAGAACATCAAAGTAAATACACAAGTACAGCAGTTAACATGGTGCATCTGTACACTGTACAGTAATGCCAACACCGCACGCTACTGCGCATAATTCAAAGTACCCAAAAACCACACCATCACACAAACGATGTCAGCGACAACAGAAGGGATTGCTCTGCTCCCTAATCATTCCACAATGTTCTTTTAACTCCGGAAGCGCCAGGGAAATCAAAGCTAAATGGCATAGGAACCGAATTATAGTATTTTCCAGTGTGTAAACTAATCTTACTGAACGCCAAATACTAATAAAACAATGAAATAAATACTGCAATGAGGCATAGTTATGCAGATACCACTAAAGTCCTACTTCTAGGATTCCACACCCAACACATTTGAAAATTACTGGCACCCTCAACTGAATCCAAGAAGTTTGTACCCAGCAACTCGACCCATAACGCCTTTACTGAGGCCACATTGCCGCAAGATATTTGCCAATATAAACAGATTGCTTCGTATCATGAAACTACAAAGTTACAGAAAGAAACTAACATTTTATAGTTGCCCAGGTAACAACGTGAGATGTAATGCCGAGGCTGGTGCGTACAAATAAGGCTCTTTCAGACAGGCGGTAATTCTCACCCCCCTCTGGACAGTGATTCAGGGTGGATTGCTTTTTAGAGGACAGCATAGCCAAGGCTTTGGTAAACGCCAATTTTACATTCGCAGGACCGTGCCGCAACCATTAGCCAAACGTTTGACTTGCAGTTTGCGGTGCGACACCATTGATCACAAAGGGCAAGTTTGACAGGCAGCATTAAATTTGCTGCGGCTACAGTATGTGTACACCCGCCAGGCTGTAATGTTAGAATTCTGAGGGGCATAAAGTCATGGCTCAGCCACCTGTTTTTACCACCTCCCAGTCGCCAGTGTCAGAGTCAATAGAGCTGCTAGAGAAGCAGATAAGTAGAGGACCAGTGCTGAGCAGAATAGCCACAGCTCTTCCTGAACGATTCACCTGTCCCATGCGTTTTTTTTTTTATTTCTGTGTTCTTTGTAACAAAGCAAGCTTTTATGCTTTCATTAAATTTATTGAAAAGGAAACTGTAGGGATAGAAAATGGAAGATGCCATTCATAAACTTTTTTTGAAAAGTCTAGTTGCTGGCGCTATCCTGGCCCAGTGGCAATAATACTTTTTATGTCGACTCGCACTCCTGATTGCAGTTCTAGCTCTCACCCACAGGGGGCGTGACATACTGCTGCATTAACACATAGCACAGCAGCGCTTCTCTACAGTATGCATAGTGCCATATGATTTCATGCAAAAAGTTTTAGTCGATTTTAGTTTAATTGGGAAATAAGGAATTACGAAGTCCGGTTCAGAAACATGGAAAAGCAACATCCTCCGGCTGCAGCTAAATAAATTTTCTTCTATGTAATGTTTGCAAGAGTTTTGGTGACCCATTCCTTTTTTTCAGAGGAAGGAGATAAGCAATGGCTGCTTCAGTGTTTCCCTCGTGATGGTTTTCCTTTAAGCCCTCGTTCACATTGGAGTGACAGACCAAAATCGCATGCAAAGTCACAGCCTATTGCCAGCAATGGCACCGTTCCAATAGATTTGCAGAAGTTATTCCTACACTACTTTTGGCGATGTCGGTGTGACATCTGCGCATGAAGCTGCACACGAAATGCACTGAAATGCAGCTTTGCACTTGTACGATTTCAGATGAAGTCGCACGATTTCAAAGCCACGTTCATTGTGAACGAGAGCTAAAAGCATTTACAAGGTTTATATGGCTCGTCAAAGATATATATGAAAAAAAAAAAAAAAAAAAAAAAAAAAGCACAAACTCAGGCCCCCATCCTTTATCATTTAGGCCCGGTTCACACTTGTGCGATGCGAGAACCCTGCGAATCCACTGCGGATTCTCGCATCGTAAAAACTCCCACTGCCGTTCACACTGCCATATGCGAACTGCTGGGGAGTGTCATTATGTTAACGACACCCCCATTTCAGCTCGTGTATCGCACTGCGACTGACAGTTCAGACATGAATCGGATCGCATATGTGTGAACACACATGCGATCCGATTCTGGTCCGAACAGAAAAAAGGGTCCTGTGCGTGTTTGGACCGAATGCGGTGCGATATCAGCCATACTATCCGTATGGCTGAAATCGCACCGCACAGACATCGCATGTAATGTAAACAGCAGTGCGCTGCGAATTACATGCGATGTCTGGCATCGCACAAGTGTGGACCTATTGTACAAAAAGAAAAGCAAAAAAATATAGTGATACTAAAAACAACATACAGGCGACGTTTTATAAGGAAGCCTTTAATGCTTGCTGGAAAACCACAGAAGCCAAGTGAAAGTTCAGCGGCTGAGCCACTTAGTTTAATACTTTAACTAGAGGAGAATATTCCATCAGAACAAAGTTAAAAAAAATTTTTTTTTTAAAAACAGCAAGTGCTGTGCTTCTCATTAAAACCTACTTTAAGCCAGCCATTTATCATATTTATAAATCACCTACCAATGTGTGTGGTGTGACAAGATGCCAACCTAACACTTACTTTCTTTCACAGGTTAAATATTAACACTTGGGATCCAAGCCTGTAATGACGCGTACACACGATCGTTTTTAATGTCATTTTCAAAAACGACGTTTTTCTCGAATTGATTTTTCTTGTTTCCTCTCAAGCCTGTCTTGCATACACACGTTCATTAAAAAAAACACTCGAGCAAAGCACAGTGACGTACAACGGCACTATAAAGGGGAAGTTCCGTTCGAATGGCGCCACCCTTCATGTTAGTAAAGTTTGTTGAGCGACGATTCGCGCTTTTCAGCCTTGTGCTTTTCAGTCCGTTACAGCGTGACGAATGTGCCATCTCCATTACGAACGCTAGTTTTACCAGAACGAGCGCTCCCGTCTCATACTTGATTCTGAGCATGCGTGTTTTTTACCCCTCGTAAAAGCATACACACTACCGTTTTTCACGTCATTAAAAAAGCACGACGTGAAAAACTACGTGAAAAAATAGAGCAGGTTCTCATTTTTTTTAGGCCATTTTTCACGTCGTTAAAAATGCTCTGGAGCCTACACACGATCGTTTTTAATGCCCAATTTAAAAAATGGCATTTTTAACGTCGTGAAAAATGGTCGTGTGTATGCGGCATAACAGCAACTTTCTCCTGGACAACTTAAAACACTGTGGATCAGCACAAAATACATATAAAGTAAGAGGAAATAAAGATATTTGCCTTCAAGCTGTGGATTATGCACTTTACATAGCAGCCAAGCCTGGAATATATGTTAACCCTTACTGATCCGACATCCAGGTTGTAAAGGCACAATAGTCAGTTGTTTTAAATACAACACTCGTTTTCATCCTTTTTTCCTTTGTTGTATTTCAGTGCTGCTGATCTCCTGCAGCCACTGTATGACCACTTCCTATCCAGTGGCCCCATCTACTCGAGGGATGTCCGCATGATATTCCTCAGAGTGACCACCGTGGACCATCGCTGCATAATGTGATGAAACAGCCACTTGTAGCCCCTAGGAGACTATTATGTGAGTGTAACAAAGCAGAAGCAAGAGCGTGGCGTGGTCACGTTATATAAGGAAGTGGATCAGAGGCACTGATCGGATGTCGATCAGCAGACCTTTTTTGGTCATGCCCCATCAACAGAAGCTGATCAAACAAGCTGCAGAACACACGGGCCGAATGTCGACCCGGCCGATGTCGCCTGTCTGCACTAGGCTTTAATCTTCACCTTTATGCCATTATTGTGCAGCTCAATGTAAGGGTGGATCTTATGACTCAGAGAATGGATCTCTGGCAGGGAATTTGTGGTGCAATGCAATGCTAAAATTGCTGAAAGATTGACACACTATTAGTTTGGGCATGGAAAAAAACAAAAAACACACAAACAGCTTAGACCACTTTCACACTGAGGCGCTTTTCAGGCGCTTTCACGCTAAAAAAAGCGGCTGAAAAATTATTATCATTAAAATCAATGAATGCTTTCACACTGGGGCAGTACACTCAAAAAACACCCCTCTCCACTGAAATGAATTGAAAGCGCTTCAAAAGCGCTCAGTGTTTTACTGGCAGTTTTTCAAGCGCCTCAGTGTGAAAGTGGCCTTACTCCAGCCCAGGGCTCGACAAACCCCGGGCGCCAGGTCGCCATTGCGACTAGACTTAGCGACCTGGCGCCTGGGGCAGCACAGCTGGGGTATCCTGTGTCTCCGTGCCCCCCCCTCCGCGGGATCGCGTCGGGCCGCGCCGGCCAGTAATTGAGGCCGCGGCTTTGCGGCCTTCTGCAGGCCTATGCTTCCTTCTGTGAACTAGTGCCATCTTGTGGTGGCAGTTGGTATGACAACCAGCAATGCTAATGGAGTTTCCCTGTCTGTTTTCCCTGCCATCTCCTTCCCTCTAATTAGAACCCCCAAACATTATATATATTTTTTATTCTAACACCCTAGAGAATAAAATGGCGGTCGTTGCAATACTTTGTCACACCGTATTTGCGCAGCGGTCTTACAAGCGCACTTTTTTGGGAAAAAATACACTTTTTTTTTAATAAAAAAATAAGACACCAGTAAAGTTAGCCCATTTTTTTTTATATTGTGAAAGATAATGTTACGCTGAGTAAATTGATACCCAACATGTCACGCTTCAAAATTGTGCCCGCTCGTGGAATGGCGACTAACTTTTACCCTTTAAAATCTCCATAGTCGACGTTTCAAAAATTCTACAGGTTGCATGTTTTGAGTTGCAGAGGAGGTCTAGGGCTAGAATTATTGCTCTCGCTCTACCGATCGCGGCGATACCTCACGTGTGGTTTGGACACCGCTTTCATATGCGGGCGCTACTCACGTATGCGTTCGCTTCTGCGCGCGAGCTCGGCGGGACAGGGCGCGTTCCTGGCTCCTAACTTTTTTAGCTGGCTCCTAGATTCCAAGCAAATTTGTCAAGCCCTGCTCCAGCCACACAAATGACGTGGATGGAGGAATCCCCTTTCAACCCCGATCAGCTGCAGTCAGAGTATTCAAACACTTTCCACAGAAAAAAAAAACAAAAAAAAAAAAACAAGTGACTTCTGCCGAGCAGGGTAGCCTACATACTGACCAAAATTTGGCCGATCCCTGCAGCAACAGTGCATGAATAAAAATAAATAAAATAAAAATACCTGCATAGGCAAAATCTATTCTACATGAATGCGCTCATATCTGAGAGCCATATTAGGTTTATAACAAACAAAATAAATGGTGATCAAAGCTGGTGCATAACCCGCCAGATGTATTAGGAAATAATCTAGATGAACATACTGTACTTTACCAGCAAAATTATAAAGTAGTTGTAACAAGTCCAAAATATTCTTTCCAAGACTGGCAGACCATACACACACACCTTGACAGGAAAGGGTGGAACCCAATTAGGATGGCAATACGCTTGGATGATGGTCTGCCTGAGAAACCTCAAGATATGAACTTTTCATATTTGTGGGCCTGAGAATAGGGGTGAGACAGGGGAAGCGCACCACACCAAAACATGTAAAAGTTGCAGCACACCACAGCAAATTGAAAATTTTAGTAGTGGTGTACACTTGTCTTACAGTGAAATATGGGGCTAACAGTGGCGAAGCGAGAAATGCCCTGACATCACCAGTGTCAATGGAAGAAAAAAAAAAAAAAAAAAGGTCTCTGCCTAGGTGGTGCCCCTAGAAGAAAAGAATGGGGCTGCATCAATACCATTGAGTGGAAAATGCCAATGTCAGTAGTGGGGGGGGGGGGGGGTGTTTGTTGCGCTGCTATTTTGTCTGGACTCAGTCTGTGGACAATTGCCTTGCCATCTGTGTCAGTGGATTGAAGGAGGGAAACTGGGAGGCTGGGCTGGAGGGCTTTGTATGATGCATTGAATTAAGGGGCTGTGTGGCTCTAGAGAAGGGAGGGTGCAGCTATGGTGCACTTTGAGGCTTTAAGGGGTTGCTCAGTTTAGACCTCCTGAACAGGGCACCCACCAAGTTCTTCCTTCCTCTCCACAGTCCATACTTACTGCCCAGCAGACCTTCATACAGAGGAGAATGGTACTTAGTAGGTGCTCCTCTCCCTGTTTTCTGGTGCCCAGATTGGGCTGCCAGTGGACGGAGAAGAGCGTAGAATCCTCAATCCAGCAGCTAGCCTGATCTCTAATTTGCCTGATATGGTCCATTTGAGCTTTAAAAAAAAAAAAAAAAAAAAAAAAAAAAACACCTCAACACCATGGTAGCCTCTATGCAAAACCAAAACAAGTTCCTTGCAGGATAAGGCCCACCTGTTCAGACTTCTATCCCACAGAGGGGATTTTCACAAAAAAAAAAACCACACACCTCATGGGTGAAAGTGAAGGGAGTTAAATCTTTAGTGGGTTTAAACATCAGTGTCAAAGAAGAACCACAAAGTCACAGGGGAACAGATGGGGTGACCCTGTATGCAAAGGACTTGGTTAAAGAAAGGAAAGCCAATGGTCTTTGAAACTTGAATAGAAAGGTGCAGAAACGTGACCTTTGATAGTACTGAAAGCGAGGTGCTGGTCTAGACCCAGATGCAGGAAGGAAATTATTAAATTCCATGATGAAACTCCCAGGGTGGATGACCAGAGACTCACACCAAGTATGCCTTCCATGACAGAGGATAGACCTTTAAAAGCGGTAGACTTCCTAGGTTTAGGAAACACACATGGAGATGCCCCTGTTCCTGCCAGCAATTCGCAGAGGAGGATGGCAAATCGATCAGACCCTGACCATCTGGAACAGCCCATGGAGCATCTGCAAGTAATCTTACCAGGCTGCTGTTCCACATCCACCTGGGCCAGTCTAGAGCAAGGAGGATGACCAGAGCAGACAAGGAAGCAGTTTTTGTGGATGAAAAGCTTTTTGCAGCAACAGGGAGGAGATGCTTTAACACTGAATGGTGGGAAAGAAATTGTGTACGACACTCCATCTAATAGATGACATCAGCTCTTAGACAGCGGTAACCCCCAATTGAGGTAGTGCCTGATGGTCAGCCTGGCTGTCCTACTAGAGTGAGTCTTCAGGGACAGAGCAATCACTAAGGCAGTTCCAGCAGCTTGGGACCTAAAATGCATTCTACAGCCAGAGTCTGAAAAGCACAGTACATGGAACTTGGTGCCTGAATGTCAGTTCAAGGATATCCCGGCAGCATCTAGTGCTGAAGTGTCAGAGTGGCATCCGAAAAGCCAGGCTGAGGACGACCAAGCTGGATAGCTGCAATTGGAGACCAAGCTTCATTAGCAATGCAGAAAAGAATCTTTTTGTTTGCCATTGTCCAGTCCTGTAAGTGGGAGTATAAGCAAAAAGGTAAATCTTTCCAGAGCCCCTCAATGTAGGAGAAAGAAAAGTAAAAATACTTAGTATATTGGGCTATTAGAGCATGAGTACTACTAAAAATGTCTACCAACATGGCCTCATACAAGAAGAAAGGCAATTTCCTATCTTAAAACCTCATCAAGTAAAGAAAGCTTTAGTGAAATGTATATGTCCATTGTGGGGAAATAATGAAGTATATAAGAACGCAAGCATTTCTAATCAGAAGCTATATTGATGTACAATTTTAACACAAAAACTACCCAAGCCTTTTAAGATTTGAGGAAAAGACTTTTAGCCCTGGAAAAGAATAGAAACTATTTTCAGTAATGGGGAAAACACAAAATTCCTTCAAATGGAACTAAAAAGAAACCTAGAAATGAGCCGACTTCCTCTTCTCAAGTGTCCAAATGACAGAATTAAGTGTTAATCCTTTCTGGATCCAGAAAATACCGCAGTACAGTTTGATCTGGGGTCCAGTAAGGAGGTACTGTCCAGAAACTGTTTTATGTCATGAGATTACCACTCTAAGCACACAAACCTCTTTAATGAATCATCATTTCACCCAAACCAGTGGTAGCAATATCTTAATGCCTGATATTATCTTCAGTGCCAAGAAGCAAGCAAGGCCACTTCATACACAGAATAAAGAGCACTTATTAAAAGTTTCAGAGAGTGGTTACTGCATATTTTATACCCCAATAAAACTGTACGGAATACGTGAATAGGCTTTTTCTCAAACTGCAAAACCATGTTGATAAGCATTATTTTATTTTATACTATATAGGAAAGACATTCATATAATTTTGTAACTGGGCACACAGTCTAAGCATCAATGACCCATGCAGTCAGAATGGTACTCACAAAAGGGAACTCCTGTGCTTTTAAAAAATGTGTGATCACGGAAGGGTAGGAATATGCATATGAACGTGCACCCAACTGCTGCCCTGGCTGAGTCGTAAAAGAGCCGTAGTCCTGTGAATTTTTCCCTCCCTTTAAACAGAAGCTCAGATATATACCGTATATACTCAAGTATAAGCCGAGTTTTTCAGCACCTTTTTTTGTGCTGAAAATGCCCCTTTCGGCTTATACTGGAGTCTGTGTCCATCTTCAACTTTGTGCGCCTGATCCTGGCCAGCCATAAGTCCCCTGGACCCCAAACTTGGCACACATGTAGCCTCACTCTTCCTCTACAAGTGTGCAAAGTTTGTTGTCCAGGGGACCTACGGCCGGGGAGCACCAATTTTTTTTCAAAACCGGGCACCCCTTCCATAGACTCCATGTTAAACGGTCATTTCTCCAGTGATTTTGGGGACCCGGTACCGGCCGGCCCTAGGTCCCGTGGACCCCAAGCTTGGCACACATGTAACCCCACCCTTCATATACAAGAGTGCAAAGTTTGTTGTCCAGGGGACCTACGGCCGGGGAGCACCGATTTTTCAAGGATGGGCACCCCTTCCATAGACTCCCATGTTAAACATCAGTCTAGTCACACAGCGCTGGAGATCAGGTAGGGAGATTGGGCACAGTGACAGCGAGGCATGGGCACAGCGAGGCATGGGCACAGCGAGGCATGCAGATGGACACCCACGGCTTATACTTGAGTCAATAAGTTTCCATTTTTTTTGTGGTAAAATTAGGTGCCTCGGCTTATACTCAATTATATACTGTACATATACACCATACATCCTGCATCATCATCCTAAGGGCATAAGTTCAGCACTATTCCTCTCCTGGACATCATGGGGCACCCCGTACCCGATATGCATATATGTTTTCTGTGCGTTGCCACTACTAAAACAGTATGTTAGGAATCCATTGAAAATAACTGAGGTCTGATAAGCAATAGAGCTTTGACTGGATCAAAGAGTGTCTGTAGCAGATATAATTGGATATTAACATTTAAGCCTTGTTCACATGGGGTGTATAAATCCATGCACACTGTAGGGGCTGTGTATAACCACAAGGGGACGCACAAGTTTTCCCAAACAACTCCATGCAGGCAGTCCCATAGCCATCAATATGCCTTGTGCAAATGAATCCTGATAAGTAAAAACACCAAAGATTGTTGATCCATGAAATATCCGATTGCCTGAGGAGACCAGGAAGGTTTTCTATTTTCACTACCCAGGAGATCACCAATTACTTCAAAGATAAGATTGATACAAAATTCATGATGAGATCCCCGCTGTTCAGATATTATACAGGATTTATATAGTGCCAACAGTTTGCGCAGCGCTTTACAGCATAACATCTCCCCCATTTAACACTTGAAGTCCACAGGTACACTCAATACTTCCCTTATTTAACCTTGTTACTAGAGACAATGGCTGTTATTTTTATTTGTTTTATTTTTAATGCCCACCTAACCACCTGCCCCCTGGACCCTGTTCCGTCACAAATACTATTCACCCACTGGCTCTATCCTACATGCTCTAATGCCACGTACACACGGCCGGACTTTGCCACGGGCAAAACTCAGTCGGAATTTCCATCAGAAAAATAGAGAACCTGTTCTCTATCCAAGTCCGTCGGAAATTCCGACGGGAAAAGTCCAATGGGGCATACACAGGGTCAGAATATCTGATGAAAAACTCCCATCGGACATTCCGACTGTGTGTACGCGGCATAACTCACATCTTCAATTTCTACCTCTCTTCTGGTCCGTCCCCCCCCCCCCCCATCTAAAACATGCACTAGTCAGCCCCATACTTAAAGTGGAGCTCCACCCTAAATAGCAACTTTTGCTATTTGGAACCCTCCCCCCCTCCGGTGTCACAATTGACACCTTTCAGGGGGGAGGGGGTGAAGATACCTGTCTAAGACAGGTATTTTCACCCACATCCGGGAGTCCTGTCTCCGGGAATCTGCGGGAGTTACGTCACTTCCCGCAGACTTCCCTTGGTGTTCTGGGAGACACTCGGCTCCCAGAACACAGGAGCACCAATCAGAACGGCGCAGCGCGACTCGCGCATGTGCCGTAGGGAACCGGGCATGAAGCCGCAGGGCTTCACTTCCTGGTTCCCTCAGCGAGGATGGCGGAGGGAGCAGCAGAGCGACGAGCGGTCGCTCGTCCTCTGCTGCGGACGTCGCTGGACTCCAGGACAGGTAAGTGTCCAAATATTAAAAGCCAGCAGCTGCTGTAGCTGCTGGCTTGAAATTTTTTTTTTCCGGTGGAGCAACCCCTTTAAAAAGCCCTCATTGGATCCAACCAATCTGTACAAACTCAACCCATTTCCTTGCTCCCCTTTGCCTCCAAATTCATTGAAAGTCTGGTCCACAACCGACTGAACTACCACCTCACTGAGAATAACCTTCTTGGATCCTTTCGGTCTGAATTTCACCCTCACCACTCCACAGAAACTACTCTCATAAAAATCAAACGACTAACAGCTAAAGTGTCTTTATGTGTACTCCTACTCCTGGACGTCTGATACAGTTGACTACCTCCTCATCCTCAAAAAGCTCAACTCCTTTGATCTCCGTGACGGTACTTTTTGTTGGCCATCATCCTACCTATCGCACCGTACCTTCAGTGTAACTTACACAATTCTACCCTCCTCTTCCTCTACTCAGCACAGGACTTGGAAGCCAGCAGCAGCAGTGACTACTACAGTAATTTCCAGCTTCCACAAGTAACAGCCAGGTATGGGATTTGCATAGTTAGATTGGACCAAGAGGAACCAATGTAACTATGTAAAAATTGCCATAACTAAAATTCAGCTTTAAATAGTCCAATAGAGTGGGCTCCCTTTACCATATATATGGACTCTGTAAATTTCTCCAATCTGATATTACGGGCACCCCTACGGGGCCTTCTCCAATGCTAGCTTTATTGCACTTGGAAATGCATAGATTCCCCTCTACCTCCAGAATCATTCTAATTCACCTTCTATGTGCTACCAAATAGTACACTGCTAGGCTGTTGGACACTGCAATGACCAAGCTTCTTTAATAACATTAAGGATCTGAACCTACAATCGGGGCTGCTTTTCGGTCTCCGTACAGCCTACCTGACAGGGTCCCCCCCACTTTCCCCAGCCAGGGTGGGTGTGTGGGTGCAGGTGTATGGCCCTGAACACTGCTCTAGCCACATGAATAAACCTTGCATTCACATGGCCAGAGTACCTGTGTGAGCAAACCCTTAAAAAGAGGTTGTAAAGGTTCATTCTCTTTTTTTTAAACATACATGTCATACTTGCCTCCTCTGTGCAAGGGTTTTGCACAAAGCGGTCCGATCCTCCTTTTCTGGGGTCCCTCAGTGGTGCTCCTGGCTCCTCCTCTTTTCGAGTGCCCCTACGGAGTGCTGCATTCCATTGGGGCATTCGTGCGGGTGCGCTCCCGAGTCCTGCTGCTGCATCCATTAATACAGACAGCAGGACTCGGCCCCGCCCCCCACGGCTCCCGTGCCAATGGCTGGGGCTGCTGTGCTCGTCCCCGACGCTGGAATGATCGGGTTCAGGTAAGAAAAGGGGGGGGGGACTGCTGCACTACAGAAGGTTTTAGACCTGAATGCATCAAGGTGAAAAACCAAGGGTTTACAATCCCTTTAACTTTTTATTTTTTTGACTGGAGGGTCAGGGGGGGGTGCTTTGGTGAAATATCAGGGGTATAAGTGGACTCTTGATGTCTCACTTTTGAGACAGACACAGATGCACAATCCTTTCTCTGCCACCTCATTGTCAGCGTTCAAGGCTGTGCATCTCCATGAATGTCAGATTGAGAGCAGCGTCTGTGTTCATGCAGCCACTGTGTCCCAGTTGACATCACTGGGACTGCCTGCACAGGGATGCTCGGAGGCACCTGTGTGGGTAAACATGGCAAATGTGCGAACGTTTTAGTACACCCCACGTGAACGAGACCTAAGGCCCCTTTCACACCAGCGGACCGATCATGTCCGCCTGTCTGTTTTTCAGGCAGACCCAATTGGACCACCCATTACTCTAAGGAGAAACGCCCTGTAGAGAAGAGCAGGCTGTGTCCCTGTCCACTCTGCATAGCGGAGCAAATGCATATCTGCCATGCGCCTGCTCAGCGTGGTTCAGCCGAGAGATTCCCCGCTGAGCAGACGGACCCACGTGATGGATTCCACTCAGTCTGAAAGGGGCCTTGCCTTAGGGAAAAGCAGAACCTGGACTAAAAGTTTATTAACAATTTCAAGTCATAACAAAATATCAAACATGAATATACAGCATTGATAAATACGATTGTACAGACAGGAACCAAGATTGCTACACATGCCTAGTACAGCTTTCACATCCAGGAATCCAATTATGAATATAGTGAAATGAGAATCAATTTTTATTTTTAACAAATTATATGGAAAAACTGAAATGTAAGCAGAAGGGCCAGAACAACAGGATTTAATTTAAATTGTGGTCACACTATACAAAATTGATACCACAGTAGTTTGCAAGATAACCGCCAGCAACCTTTACAAATGGACAGACATGTTTGAGATAATCTGCTAGAACTACATATGCAAAAACACTACATACATACATACAGTAAATGTACAAAAATACTAGGAAGCTTTGAAGATCACTATCTAAAATAAACCAAATGTCTACTACTGTTACAATATGTCACAAATAAAGAACACAACAGATAGAAAAGTCCATAATGTAATGCATGTTGCTAGGTCACCACTTGAAAACCAGTTCCCAAAAGACTGCAGACAAGAGGATTTGCACAAGTTGATAAATCAATTTGACAACTGTTGCATTAAAGTAGGAATGCTAGAATAACACTCCGTCTTGACAGGGGAACGGCCACTGGGTGCAGACATCACGCCTCCCTGTGCGCCAAAGCTGACAACATTTAAAATGCAAAATTAAAGCAAACTACTAGAGAGAAAACACAAGCCGATATACTGCGGTTCTGAAAGTGGCAGCTGCCTGGCCATCATGCCAACGCTGGGACTACAATAATTTTACCTACTGAGCAAGTATATGCAGAGAAGGACTTCTGATTTTTCTGCATGCTTATTCTGGAAAAATTCATTACAATGTAGTGATGCCAGCGTGTCAGCATAACAGAAAGATATCGAACACGGTCAGAAAATAGTAACAAATGATGGGGTTCGCATTTGAAAACATCCAATTTACAAGAGGCAACATAAAAGTAAAGAAAGTCACTAATGGGAAGTATCAGTTCCTGGAATTCATGGAGGCCCAGTTCACACTCTAGCATTTTGTAGCTTGAGGCTCATATATGCTCAAAAAGCAAAAACCTATTGTTTTTATAGCCTTTGTTCACATCTCAGAGTCCTGTTGCTTGTAGCAAAATGCCTGTCGCTGAAAAGGTACACAAGCTCCTTTTCAGGCAGACTTGAACGTTTGTCCCCATGGACTTCAATGGAAATGCCTGAAAAGCACGATATGAGCTTTTTTTCGAGGGTTTTGTTGTGCATTTTCTGCTCAAACAGCAGCTCTGCCCCTTTTTTAGCAAAACACATCTTTTAGTTGAAAAGCGCCTGACAAAAGCTGCAAAAAAACGCTCAGAAAACGCTTAAAAACTTGAAAAGTTTGGTGTGAATGTAGCATAAAGCCTAGTACACATGGCCGAGAATCTCGTCAGGAAAAAACCCATCGTTTTTCCTGACGAGATTGACAAGAATCTTGTCCCGGCCGAGTGTACACACGTACGATTCAAAAGAACCGCTGTTCTTTTGAATGGCACAAACACAGTGACGTCATCAACTACGACGAGCATGCGCTCGTCACATTCAATGCCGTCGCCATCTTGCTACACCCTACCTATACCTAGGAAGCTACCGCGCATGCGTCTAAGTCATTTCGAGCATGCGCGGGTTTCCATGGCGACAGGTAAGTATACACACTCTCTTGTTTCTCGTCAGGAAACAGGCCGACAAGAAACCCGACAGGTTCTCTATTTTTCTCGTCGAGATTCTGGGCAGTTTTGATGAGAAGCCTGAAAGCCTCGTACACACAGCCGGTTTTCCCGGCAAGAAAGCTCTACCAACAGTTTTCTTGTCGTTTGACGAGAAAACCGGCTGTGTGCACGAGGCCAAAGAGTTGTATAGGCTAGACTCTTTGAAATGCCTCCTCTGGTCTCTTTGAATCTAAAGAAGTGCAACATTCAACTCTACATAAAAGAAAGAAGGGGCACACCACAACACATCGCAAAATGCAGTGCAAGCACCTCTCAACTGGTCACCAAGATTTGCTCTGCAAAATCTATAGAAAACCCAGTAGGAGCTCTTCATGACCAAAAAAAATAAAAAATACAGTCTGAGCCAAAGAGACAGCAAGATCATACAGAACAAAGTCTATAGAGACAAAACGCCTTTGATAAGCCTACACAAGACACAAAATAAAAGCATGAAAAGCTGCCCATAGATGACTTTAAATGTTCAGCTAGCGGGCCGTAAGGAAAAAAAAAAAAAAAAGGATTTCCCCATGGAGGAATCCTCCCTGCTGCGCTACTGTATTCTGACAGTGGGACTCCTCTGCTATCAGTATACACTGATCAGTGGCTGCAGCCGCTGATCGACAAAAGTTCCCCAAAAAAACAGCTCAACAGAAGTTGATCATTAGATTGACTTCTATCAATCTAATGGTCATAGATGGATCAAAATTTGACTGGTCCCTGCTGAACTTGCCAAATTTCGATCTGGCGTTAGTCAAAAAAAATATGTGGCGTTTTGCTGAAAAAGGGGCAGAGAGCTGCTGTTTGAGCAGAAAATGCTGAACTAGCCACATTCCGATCCATCTTCTGCCAGCTTACTCTTAATTATCAGTATGGCAGCAACATTTGTGTATTATGGACAACGTGGTCTCCTAAATTTGTGTCATCCTCTTATGACAATGGAGCAGCAATGGGGCCTCTGATCAGTACAAAGACTTCCACACAAATTGCGATTGTATTAATATTCTGATCACTTTACAAAAGTAAAATATAAATACACACACACACACACACACACACACACACACACACACACAACCTATTTTTATGAGTAGAAAGAGACAGAGCCCAACTGCTTAGAAAAGTCTCATTTGCACTGTGGCTAAAGTGAATGAGATGTAATACATTTTACTTCCTTTTTAAAAAACATACCCACAAAAGCAAGTATTTTGCTAATTAAAATAATGATTTTGATTGTACTTTAAATTAAACAAGGCAGAAAATGTGTGGCATCATCATAATATGGTTATAAAAAAAAACCAAAAAAACTTCAAAACACAAAGACTTGCATTAAAATGTATAAACGCTCACTATCTGATGTGTCACCTCTTGCAGCGAAGCGAGTGTGTTGTTATGTAGATAAAGAATTAAAAAACAGTTCATTTGCTGATATTGATTTCCTAGGACTGGGATGTTCAGCTGGTTTGCAAAACAAACGTTACCTTCTGTATGAATGGCAAACACCAGGTTGACAGCACTCCAAAAATTGATGCAAGCGCCTTTCGTAATAACAGGTCACGGCAAATGGAGAGAGAAACGATTTAACCTGTTTTAATGGACTACAGGAATTTGTCTCAATTTAGAGTGCCATCATCCTGGTGATCGCAATTTATATACACACACACACACACAAACTTTAATGCCATCCCAGTCTTAGTCTGTAGGGTTTAATATTGCGCTGGCCCTCCCTTTGCAGCAATAACAGCTTCAACTCTTCTGGGAAGGCTGTGCACAAGGTTTAGAAGTGTGTCTATGGGAATGTTTGACCATTCTTCCAGAAGCGCATTTGTGAGGTCAGGCACTGATGTGGATGAGAAGGCCAGTTAAGTTCCTCCACCTCAAACTCGCTCATTCAGGTCTTTATGGACCTTGCTTTGTGCACTGGTGTGCAGTCATGTTGTAGCAGGAAGGGGCCATCCCCAAACTGTTCCCACAAAGTTGGGAACATGAAATCGTTCAAAATGTCTTGGTATGCCGACGTCTTTAAGAGTTCCCTTCACTGGAACTAAGGGGCCAAGACCAGCCCCTGAAAAGCAACCCCACAACATAATCCCCCCCCCTCCACCAAATGATTTGGACGATTGTACAAAGCAAAGTCCATAAAGACATGGATGAGCGCGTTTGGGGTGGAGGAACATGACTGGCCTACACAGAGTCCTGACCTCAACCTTCGGGATGAATTAGAGAGGAGACTGCAAGCCAGGCCTTCTCGTCCACATGCTGATCTCACAAATACACTTCTGGAAAAATGGTCAAACATTCTCAAAGATACACTCCTAAACCTTGTGGGCAGCCTTCCCAGAAGAGTTGAAGCAGTTATAGCTGCAAAGAGTGGGCCAACTCAATATTGAACCCTACAGACTAAGACTGGGATGCCAGTTGGCGTCCCAATACTTTAGGCAATATAGTGCATCTAAATGGCAATCACCAGGATAAAGGTGCTCTAAATTGAGACAAATTCCTGTAGTCTATTAAAACAGGTTAAAGTGGTTGTAAACCCACTTAGACAACTTGCACCTACAGGCAAGCCTAGATTAAGGCTTACCTGTAGGTGCAAGAAATATCTCCTTAACCTACATGGTTAGGGAGATATTTACTATATATCGATGCGCCAATGACGTCACGCGCGCATATGTGTGACGTCATCGCCGCTCCGACCAATCGCAGCGCCGGAGCGGCGATACATTGACATCTGTGACGGGACATCGAGGCAAGATGGTGGCGGAGGTGACCTAGGACCGCTGCGGGGGCTTCGATCTCAGGTAAGTCATTCATAATGAGCTAGTATGCTATGCATACTAGCTCATTATGTCTTTTTGCAGGATTTATTTTATTTTATTTTTTATTTTTCCAGGGTTTACTTCCTCTTTAAATAGATTCTCTACACATTTGCCGTGACCTGTTGTTATTACAAAAGGCGCTTGCATCTATTTTTGGAGTGCTGTCAGCCTGGTGTTTGCCATTTGTATAGAAGGCAACGTTTGTTACCTTCTGTACTTTTTTTTTTTTTGAGCCACTGATGTGCCTGGCCAGCAAGGCACCTAAGAAATCACAGCAGGTCTGATCACCAGGGTTCCTTCACTAGTGCATGGAGTAAGCTTCAATTCACAATGGAGCATTCGATTTCAGAGGGGCTCGTTTTACTTGCATTTTAGGCATTTTAAGGCTTGACTGCTTTTCTTTTATCCAATAGAAAGCCATCTACTAGGAGGAGACGGCAGTTGGGTGTGAAATCGTTTTCCATGCTCTATCACCGAAGTCTGTTGGGGCCAACAACATGCGATCATGCCCTAAAGAAGCTCCTGATCTTTTTCTGATCGTTCAGTGACAGCACATTGCTCAGATGTGAACAACATGGAAACTTGGTGTTGTGCACTGAAGCACTTCTAGAAACATGCTTGAAAATTGCCCAGGTGTAAATGGTGCTAAAAGGACAATGGAAAAAGTTTAGGTCACAGGTATAGTTATCAGGTGTTCTTCTCCAGCAACAGGACCCTGCATAAAGTAACAGATCAATGTGAAAAAAAAAAAAAAAAAAACACGCAAAAACAAAAAACTTGGGAACACTTCTCTCTTTATAGTTGGCAGTCACATGCATCATAGGGGATCTTTTTTTTGTGCCTTTTAGGCATTCTTAGCCAGCAGCATGGTATCCATTTCATGTTACATGAATTAAAAAGGGGGGGGGGTGGTAGTCGCTTCAAGAAACCACACTGTACAAGAGCCTCTCCAGAACACAAGCTGTTAAGATGGCAGAAAAGCCTTGTTCCTGCACCTGCAGTGCCCAGATAAGAGGTGGGGCGGGGAAAACATGGGAGAAGCATCTAGGGAGCTGAAGTTCTTTCAATCAGGCCTCTGTTTTCACAACAATAGTTCCATTGAATGTTCCTCCAATGGTTCCAAACAAGCCTAGTTTTGTTACATGGCAAAAAAAAAAAAAAAAGGCTTGGAGGGGGCACTGAGCAGAGAAACTATCAGGTTGCAGCTCGAGGATCTGTCAGCTTGGATCCAAGCAACACTGCTTTGCGGCCAGAAAGGGAAAAATAAATAAAAACACAACAGACGCCAGCTGGTGGTGTAGAGAGCAGAACCACAATGGGCTGACTGGTAGTGGTGTCTGGCTGGACCTTTTGGGAGCAGGCTTCTTCGGAATAGACAGGATTAGGAAGAGCACAGAAAGTGTGCAAGTAGAAAAGCCCTGCCAGGCAGCTGATCATGTGTTACATAAGCAGAGAGGAAACAAAGATACAGTCGCAATAGGCGACTAGGTCAAACAGGACCACAGATCCGGTGACAAAAGAAGAAAAATGTATTTTTACTGTCTAGACAGTTTATCAACAGAGGAACACGGAGGTTATATAAAAAGATGCAACTGGTTCTAAGCAATCTAACAAAAAAAAAAAAAAAAACACAAAGGGGAGGAAATAAAAAAAGTCCAGCAGAGTGTAAAAACTTTGATGCACCAAACAAGCTTAGATTCAGAGCCGGTCCACACAGGGGCAACACGACTTCCAGCGTGACTTTGGGAGGGAACTTGGACACGACTTGAGCATGAATCTCAGTGCGACTCCAGGCAACTTACAAGGCAACGTCAAGTTGCCTCCAGGACAGGAGGCTTTCCAGTGGCCAAACAATAATCAGCTCTGTGGGAGGGAGGGGTTTGCCCAGAAAACTATTTTACTTCCTGGAAAGTTGCTTCAGTTAAGACAGGGGATCCAACTTGTAGGCAACTTCCATTGAAATCAATGGGTACAAGTCACCTAGAAGTCGGATTGAAGTAGTACAGGAACCTTTTCTGAAGTCGGAGCGACTGCAGTAGTGTACATTAAGACGGCTCCATTCACTTGCATTACTTTTCTAAACCGCGTGACTTAAAGTCGGATCCCAGGACGCCCCTGTGTTAACCGGTGTTCTAACATCCTGGGTCCCCCATCAGATAGTGCCCGGGTAAGACTGCGCATGCGCAATCGGAGATCACGGAGATCCGAGACTGAACAGCTGTTCCGTCGGCTGTAGATGGAGCATGCACAGAACGAGCACCGGGGAGCAAGCGCCGTGTTATCAGATGGGGGACCCATCTAGATAGAAGAGCGCTGGCCGCGCTCAACTCAATACAGCAAGGGGCGGGTGTATTATTGAGTATCCATCTCGATGGGAGAGCGTTGACGGCGCTCACTCAAATACAGCAAGGGGAAAAATCTCTGCTGTAGAATACACCCGCCCCTTTTATTTGCCTGCGCTATTGTATCGAGATGGGTCCACCATCTGATAGAAAGAGCGGCGGGAGCGAGCGGCAGGAAGCGCTGCCAACAGCTGATGTAACAGATGTTTATTTTTGGGCATTTCCGTGACATGGGACTGGGCATGCGCAGTCCGACCAGGCGCATGCGCAGTCCAACCCGGTCACTATCTGATGGGGGACCCAGAATGATAGGACACCGGCTCTCAGGACATAAGACCTTGTAAAACAAATACACTTGAAAAATGCAATTAGAAAAATGTAATGAAGGGGCAGGTAATGGGGTCACAATCATGACTCTGTTCAAATTGGTATTCGACTCAAGATGTAAAGAATCAAGTTCTAGCAATTTTTTTTTAAATCAGGTACACCAGTAACAACCACTTAAAACCAAACTAAAATTGTTCACAATGCTGAACAGCATTAAAGTGGATGTAAACCCACTCTCATCCTTTCTAAACTACTGCCATACTGCTAATCTATAAGGATATACATCCCTCCTGCATGTATCCTTATCTGTCAAATGTCTCCCCTCTGTCTGTTATAAGACCTGAAAAACTGCAGATTCTGTGGGTGGATCTGTTGTCTGGAGCTCGGTGGGTGGAGTCGTGATGTCAGTAGACTCCCCGCCCACCTCTACACTCCCCTTGTCAACATGCATTTTCTCCTGTGTATTCCTTCTGCTATGATCACTAACATCCAGTCAAAATCCAGAAAAGTAACTACATGACTTCAGAAAAGGAGTGGGGGTGGGAATTAAAAAATAATGCCTGTCTAAAGCTAGTGCACGAGATATGTAAATAACCTGTCACTCAAAGCACGGGGGCGGAACGGACAAAGGTAACTCTGTTTGTCCGTTTTATCTCACTGAACAATAAAAGAGGATTGCTCAGAGCTGGATTAACTCTTTGTGGCAAGACCTGGCACAAATGATAGGAAATCTTATACTCTACATTGTGACAGCAAAAAAAAATAAAAAATTTGGGGTTTACAAGCAACTAAAAAGGCAAAACTTTTTTTTTTCAGTTTTGGACAGAGTGGAGATGGATTGGAACATCTATTAGGTTTTTACTGCTGTATGTGTCCCAGTCACGCCTGATTCACACCTATGCATTTTTAGTGCTTTTTGCAGATTTACAGTCCATTTAACATGGTTTCCTATGGAAAACGTTCTGTAGTGCAAACCTGCAAAAAGTACTAAAAATGCATAGGTGTGAATCAGGCCTTAGGGAGATTCCCCCTCTTTAATTGTCCTGTTTACCATTAAAAGTAAAAGAAAATCACAAATTTTGGGTTGCCCCCTGATAGGTAATAGAGGGGAAATATTAGAAAAAAAGAGGCCCTAGACCGGACTTTAGAGGCAAAATGGAAGAGTATAGTAAAAATATATTTTATTGATAACAATTAAATCGCACACAGAGCAAGTATCAAAAGAATAATAAAAAAAAAAAAAAACACAATCAACACACAATAGACATAAAATGTATGGTGTGAACAAAATGTTGACACCATATAGACAGCAGTGAGCCCCTGTGCGTCACGCATTTTGCTTCGTCAGGACACACTCAGGGGTTGTTGAAAAGAACATGTCTCACCACCTTCTCAGCATAAAAACATCCGCAAATGCAAATCTCCCAAATGAACGTCAAAAATCACAGTGTGGATAAGGGATCATACTGTAATGTCCCAATGCTAGTAGTAACCATATGATGAGTAGCTCAAAAAGAAGTCACTCCATGCTGAATTTATTGTAAAATATATCATTTACAGATGATAAACGGTGAAGAGAAAATAAATGTGGGTGGGGTGGTATGAACATAGCCTTAAAGAACTGTATTTTATCCACAGTACCAGAGATAGATAGATAGATAGATAGATAGATAGATAGATAGATAGATAGATAGATAGGAGAGCATAAGTATGTCCTTCTTAATATGGATAACAGCCTCCCATGCAACTAGCAGAAATGAATAAGGCTGCACACAGTCCAAAGGCCTATTTAAAGCAGCCATGGATATGTAGTCTGGTGTGCCCTCCCAGGAAAGCATCTACCCCCTCTTTTCTAATATTTACCCTCAAATAAAGGTGTGGCTTTAGGAGTGTTTTTCTAATTCTTATAATAAAGGGGAAATCTTCCGAAAGGGACACTAATTCTGATGACCTGGGGGACCCCAGTGGATTCCCTTATTTTGCAGAGATTTCCTGACACTTTCTGTTTGGCTATGGGACAGGACGTAAAGTAAAATTTCTACAACTGAACACAGTTCGTGTATAATATAAATTAATAAATATGGATGGGTTATACCTCCTTACCTCTATGCATCCAAAAAAAAAAAAAAAAAAAAAAAAAAGGTTTTGCCTATACAGTTCACATGCAAGTTGTGCTGAAGTGGCGGGGAGTGTGAACCCAGACTTAGCCTCCAACTGTGGCTGGATGGGGTTTAACACATTGCCATGATGAAAATTAGATTTGTGGCTGCGGAGCAGAGTCTCATTCAAAAACCCTGATCGGCCAGAAAAAATAAAATAAATAAAAAATAGACCTTCAGGAGATTGTCTCCTGGATGTCTGGCAGCAGCTCCTGTACCGCTTTCTGAAAAGTTATCCACCGCAGAATGCTTTTCAGTGGTTCAGCAAGGGACCTGTGTGAATGAGCCCTAACAAAATTAATGCTGGGACATGTTCAAGAGGGTGTTTGGTGGGAAGATTTGGGTAATGCCATGATATACACTATAAAAGTGGTTCTAAAGTCAAAACATTTTTTACCTTAATACATTCCTTGACCAAGTCAGGGGTGTGCCGGCACAGGTGCCCCCTTAGCACTTGCCTTGCTCATGAAGCACCCGGAGCGGAGAGAAGACAGTGCCAGCAGGGGACCACCAAAGAGGAGGTATCTGTGCGATATCATTGCACAGAGCACCAAAATGACAACATATTAAAATTTTGTTTTATTACAACATATATACAGTTGAACAATACTAAAAACATTGACCATTCATAATGCAACGGTGTTGCCCTATTAACATTTAACACACCACCTATTGAACCAACAACATTAGGCTGCTTATTGTCAAAGGAACCAAGGATCAGCTAATCGATCAGAGATAATCTACAGCACACCACCTATTATTCTACGCTACATCTGATGGAACAATACCAATGGAAATTGATCCTTGGTTCCTTTGACAATAAGTAGCCTAATGTTATTGGTTCAATGGGTGGTGTGTTAAATGTTATTAAGGCAACGCCATTGCATTATGAATAGTCAATGTTTTTATTATTGTTCAACTGTATATGTTGTAATAAAACATTAAAAAGGAGAAGTATGGGATGGGTTAAATAACTAGTACATATCACATTAGTCACATATCAGCTAGTCTTTTTATCCTACTTTTAGTTTTTACAGCATGTGCATATGAACTTTCCTTCAGCTGGCAAAAACGGTTCATTTTCAGTTCGAAAAGTTTCAGGAAAGTACAAAAGTTTCAGAAAAGTACATCTTCACCAACACACCCCCTGCCTCTGTCCCCACTCCCCTAAGAGACGTGGCTGTGCTGATAAATGGGGAGGGGGAGGAGAGAGAAGTGAGCAGCTATGCTCTGTGAAGGTTTATAGATATCAGCAGCTCACATGGAATAGATACAAGCAAAAAAAAGGAAACCCATACTTTTAAAATTTTAATATGTTGTCATTGTGGTGCCTATCAAGTCCATCATCAAATATATCGGGACGTGGCACTTGTGTATTTGACTTTGTATCCACAGTACCGCTCTGTGGTGATACAAATAAAACCTGTCTCTATTGCACAGAGCAGGCAAGTAAAACATTTATTTTTTTAGTAATAAAATAAAGGAATGATCCTTTAATCTCACTTTAAGCTGTCTTGCACATAAAAATTCCCGGGCCACCTCCAGCACTACAGTTGGTAGTAGCCATGTAAGCTTGGGAAGGGAAAATGCTTTATATAAATTTATCGACAGACAGCTTCCTGTAGATCCTGCAATACAGTCCACAGTGGACCTTAGATAAAATACAAGCACGATTACAAACCGTCACGTGGAATACATCATTTTCAACTGTCATCCCAAGCAGAAAGTCCCATCGAAGTTACAAGGTAGGAGGATAGGATAGCTTTAACCTTAAAATTACCTTGGAATTACCAAAAGCAAAAGACCTGGGTTGGAGGGAGTTTTTTGTACTATTCAGTCAACATACAGTTCTTGTATCCTGATGACCGGCAATTAAGGACTGGGCTTCATTACACTGCGATGTTACTAATTTCTAAGTGATAGACAAATTCCTTACTTAGCCCATTAACCGTATACCATGTGCACTTTAAGGTTCTACCATCTACATTATAGGTTCATTTTACAAAATAAACATCTATTATTTAATTTACCCCCAAGGCATGAGAAGAGTCTGCATCTACCATAAAAAGGAGGTTAAACAAATACAGGGTCAGATGGAAGATTCTCTCTGCCTAGATCCTTTTATGAAAATAACAGCAATAGGGGAAGAGAGATCGCCTTAGGCTTAAACATCATCAAGTAAAGCAAGTCAGAAACCTTCAGAGTGCTCCAGCATTTGTCCTGACCACAGGAAAACCTGCCTGAACATGCCGACTTAAAACAGAACGCCTCTAGCGTTTTGTAGTCTGGGTTCATTTTTTGTGTTTTCATTTTGCTTTCTTAAGTTTGAGAGAAAAAAGAAAGAGCATTGTTGTGGCAGACGAATAAAGAGCGTCTCGCGAAGAGCAACGCAAGACAGAAATGAATAGGTTTAGAAAGGGAACAGGAAACTGTAACCATGTCAGCTGAGTTTACCTGTTCTTGTGGTCACGGCACCGTAATTACATCAAAACCACAGTGCTACACTGGAGCGAACACACACATGTTGGAGTGCAGCACCATATGAACATTACTAGTTACAAAACTAGAGTGAGAAGTGACTACACACCTCTAATAAAAATTCACAAGACCGTTTATCAAACTTTACACAGCACAACATTCACTCAGAGCCGGTTCACACAGGGGCGGCACAACTTTGGGGGCGACTCGGCAAGGCGATCTGAAGACGACTTCAGAGGCGACTTGCAAAATGACTTCTGTATTGAAGTCAATGCAAGTCGCCCCGAGTCGCCCCCAAAGTCGTACAAGAACCTTTTTCTAAGTCTATTAGAACGGTTCCATTGGAGAGCGGAGCGCAAAAAGGCAGGAGGCTGAGTCGCCCCTGTATGAAATGACCCTTAGGCCCCTTATACATGGGGCAGGCTCCAGCAAGTCCGCCTGCTCAGTTTGGATTCTGTCCGCTGACCCCCCCCCCCCCCCCGCTGAGCTGGCGGATGACTGATCGGTGTCGCTTATGCAGAGCGGACACAGACACAGCCCGCTCCCCTCTATGGCGGCGCCTGTGTGCATAGGCACATTACAATTAATGAGCTGTATTTTAGCTCAGTGAAAAAATCAAACCTGTACTGAGCCTTTTCAAGCTTCAGTGTGCAAGAGATCTAAAGCACTGTGAACTGAACCTAATAAATGAAACTTAGCTGGGTCACCACCGCACTGGTTACAACACATTTGCCTTCCTTGCACGCGTCAGATATCTTCGCTGACCTCAGACGGATTTCTACAAAGACCACTCTACAGAATGTTATTACAAGCTCTACAGGTCCTTCTCAAAAAATTAGCATATTGTGATAAAGTTCATTATTTTCTGTAATGTACTGATAAACATTAGACTTTCATATATTTTAGATTCATTACACACAACTGAAGTAGTTCAAGCCTTTTCTTGTTTTAATATTGATGATTTTGGCATACAGCTCATGAAAACCCAAAAATCCTATCTCAAAAAATTAGCATATTTCATCCGACCAATAAAAGAAAAGTGTTTTTAATACAAAAAAAGTCAACCTTCAAATAATTATGTTCAGTTATGCACTCAATACTTGGTCGGGAATCCTTTTGCAGAAATGACTGCTTCAATGCGGCGTGGCATGGAGGCAACCAGCCTGTGTCACTGCTGAGGTGTTATGGAGGCCCAGGATGCTTTGATAGCGGCCTTAAGCTCATCCAGAGTGTTGGGTCTTGTGTCTCTCAACTTTCTCTTCCCAATATCCCACAGATTCTCTATGGGGTTCAGGTCAGGAGAGTTGGCAGGCCAATTGAGCACAGTAATACCATGGTCAGTAAACCATTTACCAGTGGTTTTGGCACTGTGAGCAGGTGCCAGGTCGTGCTGAAAAATTAAATCTTCATCTCCATAAAGCTTTTCAGCAGATGGAAGCATGAAGTGCTCCAAAATCTCCTGATAGCTAGCTGCATTGACCCTGCCCTTGATAAAACACAGTGGACCAACACCAGCAGCTGACATGGCAACCCAGACCATCACTGACTGTGGGTACTTGACACTGGACTTCAGGCATTTTGGCATTTCCCTCTCCCCAGTCTTCCTCCAGACTCTGGCACCTTGATTTCCGAATGACATGTAAAATTTGCTTTCATCCGAAAAAAGTAAAGGTCATGCACTTCTGCCGCTGTTTCTGGTTCAAAAGTGGCTTGACCTGGGGAATGCGGCACCTGTAGCCCATTTCCTGCACACGCCTGTTCACGGTGGCTCTGGATGTTTCTACTCCAGACTCAGTCCACTGCTTCCGCAGGTCCTCCAAGGTCTGGAATCGGTCCTTCTCCACAATCTTCTTCAGGGTCCGGTCACCTCTTCTCGTTGTGCAGCGTTTTCTGCCACACTTTTTCCTTCCCACAGACTTCCCACTGAGGTGCCTTGATACAGCACTCTGGGAACAGCCTATTCGTTCAGAAATTTCTTTCTGTGTCTTACCCTCTTGCTTGAGGGTGTCAATGATGGCCTTCTGGACAGCAGTCAGGTCGGCAGTCTTACCCATGATTGCGGTTTTGAGTAATGAACCAGGCTGGGAGTTTTTAAAAGCCTCAGGAATCTTTTGCAGGTGTTTAGAGTTAATTAGTTGATTCAGATGATTAGGTTATTAGCTCGTTTAGAGAACCTTTTCATGATATGCTAATTTTTTGAGATAGGATTTTTGGGTTTTCATGAGCTGTATGCCAAAATCATCAATATTAAAACAAGAAAAGGCTTGAACTACTTCAGTTGTGTGTAATGAATCTAAAATATATGAAAGTCTAATGTTTATCAGTACATTACAGAAAATAATGAACTTTATCACAATATGCTAATTTTTTGAGAAGGACCTGTATATGAATATGTAAGAAAATATCTGCAATATAACCAAAGCTTTCTCTGACTAAAAAAAAAAAAAAAAAAAAAAAAAAAATAGAACCCGTATATCTCATAGGGAATTTTTTGTTAGCAAAATCATTAGATAAGCCATGCTTAGCTATATCCAGCTGTGCAGTGTCTTTCTTGCGAAGCGGTGAATATCTTCACATTCGGTAGGGAAAAACTGGGTCAGTACAGAGATTGTCCACCTTTGTAGCAAACCAGCCATAATGAATTCCCCCAGTGATTACCTGCCTTATTAGCACAGGCTGAAGAAAGGTTCTCAGTAAGCAGGGGATCTAAGCCAACCAAGTACATTAAGCCTGGTTGTTGCTGCTCTTATATCAAATCCTAACATGCATGTCCAAGGTGAAAAAAAGTTAGATGATATTTCTAAAAAACATGCACATTTCCTGCGTTTTATCCCTTTACCCCCTTGAGTTCCAGCCTGTGCAACTCCATTACCAGACCACAGCTGATATAGTTTGACAATCCATCATGCAACACTGTACCCAAATTTGTATTTAAAGTGGTTGTAATCCCTTTACAACCACTTTATGTTACAGGTAAGCCTATATTAAGGCTTACCTGTAGCTACCCAGGAGATCTCCTAAACCTGCATGGTTTAGGAGATATCGCCCAATCCCCTGCATGGCCGATGTCATCGGAGCACTGGGGCAAACTGAAGCAATGGCACCTATGTGCAATTGCTTGAGTCCGTGTGCAGTTACCGGCGGCGCATTCGCGGGAGTGACATCATTGTGGCTCCTGCCAATCACAGCGCTGGAGTCGCAATAGATCTGAAATGAGGGAAAGCTCTGCTGATTTTATTATCCAATCATGTGCAAGCTAAAATGCCATTTCCCTTGCATGT
Organism: Rana muscosa; assembly: GCA_029206835.1. Taxonomy (NCBI): domain Eukaryota; kingdom Metazoa; phylum Chordata; class Amphibia; order Anura; family Ranidae; genus Rana; species Rana muscosa. Next base: position 110,344,001 of record CM055123.1, read on the forward strand.
CCCCCTCGGATATACAGCGACTGCACTTCCAAGTACACTTTCAGTGGAAAAGTGGATTTGCCCTTTGTCTTGCAGGGGTTGTTTTTTTTTGGAGGGGGGGGGGGTCCGGGGTTTACAATCACTTTTAACTTTTATTTCTGTACTGTAAAAAAGGAAAAGATCAGTTTCCCTGTTAAAAATGCAAGGACAGTACTAAAATCCCCATAATAAGCAATTTTTGCAAATCAGACACCCCAAGATAACTTATTTTTTACCTTTTTTTTAAATGAACATGCCAGTATTGGGGGTGTTGAACACAGAGCTTGGGAAATGTGCACTAGATACAGATCATCAAATGCACTGGAGGAGGAAGTGAATTGGTTAATGTACTGGTGACAAATAGGCAGGAGATGAAGGGGTTAATGTTCACATGTTCAGAATAAATGAGGTGAAGGGTTAAATCACAGATCATTAGTAACAGCATATAGATAATGGGATTGATTTACTAATACTGGAAAGTGCAAAGGCAAATTCTGGTGCAGCTCTGCATAGTAACCAATGAGCTTCTTTTTTTTGTTTGCTAAAAGTTTAATTAAACAAGCTGCACCAAATTTTGCATGAAGGAGAGGGATCAACAATAAATAGCATGCAATGACCAATCACAGTGATCATATGGTACCCAGCCACTTGAACTTCCTCAGTACAGGTCACTCTATACCGAGCCTTCTAAGGACTTGGCACACTGAAATTAACGGGTACACAACAGCTATTATAGGCCCACAGATCCATCATTTAATGAATCACCTCGATAGAAAAGGGGGTTAAACCTTTTCCTCTGATAACACAGCTCGGAATGCTGAAGCACGTGGTATCACCTGCTTACTTCATTTCTGATAGATTACAAAGAAAAAAAAAAAAGGTGGATTACCATTTTCCCAAAACTTTATAAAATACCCAACTTCTTATATTACGTGAAACGTCCAACTCCATGACGGATATACACACACTTGCCTGGACACTGGAGTGGAATGGTTGCCTCACTCCGGCTTTCATTAGGGCGAGATCACCTTACATGGAGAAAATGGAGGCAAGCGAGCCCAGGATCGGCTCAGGAGCACACAGGAGATAGATGGGGATAGTGATCTTAGTGCTACTGCTTGCCAATATGTCCAGTCTGCAGTATCCTTCTGGACCTGCACCCTTATTACATTAGAACATTTCATGTTTAAAGAAAGGAAATGCCAATATTATGTAACTTTTAATTCCATTAAAACACCATTAGCGCATCTAGAGATGAAAAAAAAAATAAGACACTAATGTACTCAGATTTACAACCTGCTGAGCATAGATCAGCAATGTGAGGATGGAAGTCTAATAATGAAAGGCAGTCAAAGATATAAAAGATTAGAACAAAGTGCATTTACACCACTTTTAAAATATAAACCCAACCTGCAAAGAGCATCAATGTCCGAGGTACCTGACAATCCGCAATGTAAAAATGGAAGTGTACAGCAATTCCATCACAGCTTGTACTTGCAAAAAATAAATAAAAGCAATGTCATTTTAATTTGTCATCCGGCAGTCGTAAGTTTATCTCTAATGCCATTTTCCAGGAAACCATGCCAACACCTGAAAAGATAAATCATTCGGATTCTAAGTGACCTAACCTAGAGCTGACTGCTGAAATGCAAGCTCAATAATGGACCTTCTGCACTAGCTGTGCATTTTAACTAATGAAACATGCAATTGCAATGCATTACCCAAACAAATACAGTGCAATGACCTGATTTTTAAGAAACTGTAGTTTATGGCAGTCACTAGAACTAGAGCCCACAGTAGTGAGAAGTGCCCCAAGCCATTTTATTGTATGCCCTGCCACAAGCTGACCCTGGAACATGTTATCCACAATATTATTTTACCAGTAGTTTACTGGATTTTTTTTAAATTTCATAAATGTGGTTTTGTAAATTTATACATGCCGTATAGACTCGAGTATAAGCCGAGTTTTCCAGCACTTTTTTTGTGCTGAAAATGCCCACTCGGCTTATACTCAAGTCTGTGTCCAGCTTCAACTTTGTGTGCCTGATCCCGGCCAGCCGTAGGTCCCCTGGACATGTAGCCCCACTACAAGTGTGCAAAGCTTGTTGTTCGGAGGACCTACGGCCGGGAAGCACAGATTTTTCAAAACCGGGCACAATTTCCATAGACTCCAATGTTAAACGGTCATTTCTCCGGTGATTTTGGGGACACTTGGCACACATGTAGCCCCACTCTTCATCTACAAGTGTGCAAAGTTTGTTGTCCAGGGGACCTATGGCCAGGGAGCAGCGATTTTTCAAAGCCGGGCACCCCTTCCATAGACTCCCATGTTAAAGACTATTCTATGTTAAACGTCAGTCTAGTCACACAGTGCCGGAGATCAGGCACAGTGAGGCATGCAGAGGACACCCTAGGCTTATACTCAAGTCAATAAGCTTTCCCAGTTTTTTGTGGTAAAATTAGGTGCCTCGGTTTATATTCGGGTCGGCTTAGACTCACGTATATACGGTAACTGAGCTGAGTAGGTAACATAGACAGCCCAGTTTAGAACTCTTATGGCCAAAGCTCTCTTATGGGTCACAGGAATGCACGTACTTTTGCACTCCTGTGATCCAGAATCAGCTGACCAAAAACGACTGTCGGCAGATGTCACAGAGCAGCTCCAGTCTCTGGTTGTATCCCGACAACAAAGTCAGGATCCACCCAGATGCCCGATTGACAGCCAGTATGCCACTATGCCGCCGAGACTGAGCCACCTGCTCCCACCAGCCAGTTGCTACAGTGTGCCCTGTCGGGGCAGAGCAGACAGCTTGCTTTTTTTTTTTATTTTAGATGGAGCAGGGAAGCATTAAAAGCTCTGTCAGATTTGTATTCCCATTTATGAAGAATCAGACCTAAAGAAAACAAATACTTGTCACCAGAACAGGAATAGAAGGGAATTCTTCCAATAGGGATGACCAGTGAAAACCATTACAGTGTGAATTTCCAGGATAGGAAATAAAAAAGGTAAGTCTCAAAGTGGCACAGATACTAAATGATAAAAATAAATAAAAATAAAATGGGGTCTGAACTATTCCCTACTTCCTCAATGCCAAACCTGTGGTCTTTTTGGGTGGCCCTTGGGCCCCTGCAAACTGTACTTGGTTTCCCCGGTTTGCCTACTCAGGCCAGTGAGGGAACAAATTCTTTACACTGGCATCTAGTAGTTAAATGGCTTTGCATATTTCTTTCACCGCATACTACATCCTGTGCTATCCATCTGTTCTTTTTATATTTTTTCTCTGATCTTTTAATATGGATCTTGGAGAAAAATATCAAAATGCACCACAACGTTTTCTTTTTATGTGTGTTAGCAACTACTTAGTGTATCCAGGCGAATTATACCTTTTTTCCCATGACAAGCGCAATCACTGAATAAAAAATAAAATCCACCAAATGATTTTGACCAGTGCACAAAGCAAGGTCCATAAAGACATGGATGAGTGAGTTTGGGGTAGAGGAACTTGTCTGGCCTGCACAGAGTCCTGACCTCAACCCGATAGAACACCTTTGGGATGAATTACAGCGGAAACTGCGAGCCGGGCCTTCTCGTCCACATCAGTGCCTGACCTCACAAATTTGCTTCTGGAAGAATGGTCAAACATTTCCATAGACACGCTCCTAAACCTTGTGGACAGCCTTCCCAGAAGAGTTGAAGCCATTATGGCTGAAAAGGGTGGGCCAACGCAATATTGAACCCTACAGACCAAGACTGGGATTCCATTAAAGGCATCCCAGTACCTTTGGAATTATAGAGCGCGCGCACACACACACTTTTGTAAATATTTTATTATATCTTTTCACGTGACAACACTGAAGACATTACATTTTGCTACAATGTAAAGTAGTGAGTGTACAGCTTGTATAACAGTGTAAATTTGCAGTCCCCTCAAAATAACTCACATAGCCATTCATGTCTAAACCGCTTGCAACGAGTACACCCCTAAATGAAAATGTCCAAATTGGGCCCAATTAGCCATTTTCCCTCCCCGGGGTCAAGTGACTTGTTAGTGTTACAAGGTCTCAGGTGTGAAAGGGGAGCAGGTGTGTTAAATTTGGTGTCATCGCACGCTCTCAAACTGGTCACTGGAATATCAACATGGCACCTCATGGTAAAGAACTCTGAGGATCTGAAAAAAAGAATTGTTGTTCTACATAAAGATGGCCTAGGCTATAAGATTGCCAAGACCCTGAAACTGAGCTGCAGCACGGTGGTCAAGACCATACAGCGGTTTAACAGGACAGGTTCCACTCAGAACAGGCCTCGCCTTGGTCGACCAAAGCAGTTGAGTGCACGTGCTCAGCGTCATAACCAGAGGTTGTTTTTGGGAAATAGACGTATGAGCCTGTCAGTGCTCAGACCATACGCTGCACGCTGCATCAAATTGGTCTGCATGGCTGTCGCCCCAGAAGGAAGCCTCTTCTAAAGATGATGCACAAGAAAGGCCGCAAACAGTTTCCTGAAGACAAGCAGACTAAGGATTACTGGAACCATGTCCTGTGGTCTGATGAGACCAAGATAAACTTATTTGGTTCAGATGGTGTCCAGTGTGTGTGGCAGCAACCAGGTGAGGAATACAAAGATACGTTTGTTTGTCTTGCCTACAGTCAAGCATGGTGATGGGAGTGTCATGGTCTGGGGCTGCATGAGTGCTGCTGGCACTGGAGAGCTACAGTTCATTGAGGGAACCATGAATGCCAACATGTACTGTGACATACTGAAGCAGAGCATGATCCCTTCCCTTCTGAGACTGGGCTGCAGGGAAGTACTCCAATATAACGACCCCAAACACCTCCAGGGACAGGCTCCTTACAGTACTTAGTGAGAGACGAGTGCCTTTTTTGTACCTTTGGTGCAATTCCCAGCAACTTGCATCTCCCAGGAATCTGCAAAGCTTCAAGACTATTGAAGACAACTCGCCAGCTTGTAAGCACTGCACATCACTTCTGAGGCCAACGCTCGATCACTTCATATTAACACCAAAAAGAAGTAGCTTTGCATGGATTTTGGATGATCTCCCTGTGCTTGCATGGGTTTCCTCCGGGTATTCTGGTTTCCTCTCTCTCTCCAAAGACATGCCGATGGGTTAACTGGCTCCTGTCTAAATTCTTGGTATGCAATTATGGGAGATAGGGACCTTGGACTATAAGCTACATGAAGGCAGGGACCGAGGTGAATGAACAGTATGTAAAGTGTGGCATAAACTGACAGGGCTACATATAAATACCAATAATAAATAGGGGAAACAGACACTTTAATTGTAAAAGGATTTATATGGGAAATTTGATCAGCCCAATTACATAATGAATTTATCAATGTAGGTTGTTTTAAAAGCTTTGTCTCTGTGTATAGGTTTGTTGATTCAGATACAGAGACAGCCATATCTTCTCATTACATATGCAGCTCTGATGTCTGCTTTGCGGTTTTTACGCAATGGTGGAGCTTACTGCTTCTTCTTGCAGTGAAAGCCTGTGGGTCCATTAACTCACTAAACACCATGCACTCCCAGCGTGCTGCATATCGCATCTCAATAGATGTTAAAAGAAGGGACTTCAACATACAACTCTATTTTGTAAAATATCGAAAAAATATATAAATACAGCAACAAGAACAATCTAAAATGAACGGTAGGAAATAAAAAAAAGGCAGAAAGGTAATATCATTTGCAGCGATTTTGCACTTACACTGACAGCCAACCCTTGATGTTTCAAACATTTTACTGCAACTGTAATGGTAATAACCATCAAGACTTAATAGTCATATTAAAACACTGAAACACTTTTCAAACAGACTGTAAGAGCTCTGTCTGATAAAATTAGGATGTGAAAATGTCACATTCAAATATGCCAAAATGAATGTCGTACATATTCAGGGTATTAAAAGTGAATACTGGCGCTACTAGGCTGTGTGATAATGACAAGCATCATCTAGGCATCAGTTGCATTGCATGTTCAATCGCTGTAGCATTTCTGTACACACAGGGGCGACTCCGGACACGACTTCAGGTCGCCCCGAGTTGCCCCAAGTCGCGCTATTTTTAAAACTAATTGAAGTGAATGGAGATGTTTTAATGTACACGACTGCAGTCTCTTCGACTTCAAAAAAAGGTTCCTCTACTACTTCAAATCAGACTTCTAGGCGACCTGTAGGCAACTTGTACCCATTGATTTCAATGGAAGTCGCTTAGAAGTCTGATCACTGTTCATTTTGAAGGCAACTTTACAGGAAGATAACATACATTTCTCAGGCAAACCCCTCCCTCCCACAGAGCTGATTCTTGTTTTATTGGCCACTGGAATGTCTCCTGTCCTGGAGGCAACTTCAGTCGTGTTGTAAAGCACCACTTAGTCGCTCTGTGATTCATGCTCAAGTCGTGTCTGAGTCGTGTTGAAGTCTGAAGTCGGGTTGCCCCTGTGTGAACACCTGATCTGCGTTTGGATTGCGCTGCCTCCTTACAGTCTGTTTAACCCTATTTTTGGGGTTTACTTGAAAGTGTAGCGTTTTAACCCATGAAAATACAAATAAGCTCATGTATCCTCTCTTTCTGTCAAGCAGTGAACCAAGGAGGCAGATGTGAAAAACCAACTCCCTTCTCTAGTTTCGGGACAGCAAGAGACCAAGGTTGGGCATGCTGGCATAACCTGCAATCAACAGCAGTTAAACAAACGGTCACACCATAAAACCACCCATAGTGAGAAGCGCAAGTGTAAAACCGGCCAAAGACGAATCTTCATGCTCAACCGGCAGAGATTCAAACCATGTAAGGGCAGGCTGAAGGTACCCAAGTTGATCGATCAACATGAGTACCTTCAGCCTGCCGGATTGTACATGTGATTATTGCAAGTGGCTGTTCTAGCCTTTAGCAATGATTACTGTCTTTTCCCGGCGGGGACAGTTTCCCCTTCCCTTCCCCGACCAGCTGTCGTCATACTGCGGCAGGTTGGCTCTCCTGCGCAAATCGTCGTAGGTTTAAGTCAGCCGATTTAAGAGCTATAGGGGGCCCGCAACGCCGGAGACGATGTGTGTGGCCAGCGGCCACGATGTCTGCCAGCGACCTGTGATCGCTCCTCAGAGAGCCAGGACGGGGTCTGTCAATAAAAACAGACAGCTCCGCGTTCTGTCAGGGAAAGAGAGAGAGATCTGCTGTTCCTAGTGATCAGGAACAGCGATCTCTCTCTACTCCCTCTCAGTACACTCCCCCCAGTTTGAAGTAGACATGTGGACTGCCGAAATTTATTTTATTTTTTTTTCGTTTCATTCGTTTTTGCCTTTTCGGAATTTCTGAAATTTGGAAAATTTAAAAATTCGGAATTAACTAATTTCTCAAAATTCGTTAAAAATCGAATTCGAAATTAACGAATTGCACAGGTCTAGTTTAAAACACCTCCCTAGGGAACACTTAACCCCTTGATCACCCCCTGTAAACCCAGTCCCTGCCCGTGACATTTATACAGTAATTAGTGGCTATTTATTGCACTGATTGCTGTATAAATGTCAATGATCCTAAAAAAGTGTCAAGTATCAAATCTGTCAGCCACAATGTCGCAGTCCCGCTAAAAAGCGCTTTTTACTCATAAAAAAATTATATATATATAGAAATGCCATAAATATATCCCCCCATTTTGTAGATGCTTTTTTTTTTTTTTTACTAAAAATATGTAGAATACATATTGGCCTAAACTGATGAAGAAATTTGTTTTAAAAAAAATTTGGGGATATTATAGCAAAAAGTTAAATATATTGTGTTTCCTAAATTGTCCCTCTTTTTTGGTTTATAGCGCAGAAAATAAAAGAAAATGCAGAGGTGATCAAATACCACCAAAAGAAAGCTCTATCTGCGGGGAAAAAATAAATTTTGATTGGATACAGCATCGCACGACAGCGCAATTGTCAGTTAAAGCGACAGTGCCGTATCGTAAAAAATGGCCCGGTCATCAAGTAGAAAATCTTCCAGGGCTGAAGTGGTTAAAGTAGGTCTTGTACAACAAAACACTGAAGTGGGTAAATTATCCCCTCACCAGTTCCTTTGAGTAAAGTTGGCAGACAATGGCAGTTGCAGTGGAGTGTACGGTGATCTTAATGTGACCAGAACAGGATTGGCCCTATCCGATGAAGGTGGTGTGCTGGGTCATCAGTGGCAATTTGATGAAGCTTGTGAACAGGCTGTTGGCAGTGTAGAAGAGTGGATGGTGGGCCTTGCTGGATACCTCTATGACTGACACTGTGCGGCAGGGCCGACATGCTGTAGGATGTGTTGTGTAGCTCAAAAGGGGGTGAGCGATGGATCACCCTGCATGCAGTGCAAGTCTCCCTTGGGTCCCATATGACCGCAACTGTACAGTAACTGGCACCACGTGGGATTTGCGCTGCGTAACCCAAAGAATGGGTGGTGGATCACCCTGGATATGGTGTAGGCCTCCCTTGGAATTTTCTGTGGCGATGCCTGAGCCGCTACCATGTATCGGGTGCACTGCATCTCTCAGAGCGTAGTGGATCAGCAACGGGCTAGTCAATGACCATCGGGGAGATGCGGTAGAACTTCCTCTCTAGTGGATATCAGACAGGAGCTGGCAAACACCCAAACAGCAAAGCAGGGTACAGCCCATCCCTGACCACTGAGCAGCGGCATGAAGCACGACTGGACCTCTCATACACCACACACTCAAGCCGCCCTGCTTTTGGCCGAAAAGACCCCTCAGTTCCCAGGCTTTTGTTTTTATATCCTTCTCCTCAACTCCCCCCCCCCCCCCCCCCTTATATTTTTTTTGTTTGGAGCTTGTAGCTCCAGCCTGTCAGTACAGACTGTTGAAAAACCCAGTCAAACTCCAGCACCCAGCATTCTTTGTGCTACATAGAAGTTCAGGGAGGGCAGTGTGCTCATCATCGCCATCTTGTGACAGAAAAAGGGAACTACTTACATTTTCCCATTACAGTCAATAAACGTCCTGCAAAACTTTAGTAACAAAAACCTGGTTACACATGCGGGACAGATATATTGGATAAGGTTGTAACATGTTACAAAAAGTCCACTTATCCTTTAAAAAAAACAACTTCACGTGTAACAGATTTATTCTATGAGCTTTGTGTGCCCCTATAAGCAGTACTTCCCTATAGAGCCCTCACATGACTATGCCATTCACAAGTAGATTTTTCAATATTTTGCACCCCTCTGATTCAATCATCTGACAATTCTGTTACGTTTGCACTTCTCATAATAAGCCTATAGTGTCTTTTTTCCCCCCACTGGATATCAGATTTATAGAATCATTATAATACTCCATCCTGAATCCGTCTGGTAGTAATTCTACAGTGACCAGACGTAGAGTATAAAGTCATGGCACCAGAGTATTTCAGACTTTCTAGTGCTTCCACTGGGCATATATAGCCAGCTTTTCATAATCCTAAGGGGTAAGATTCATATCTTTAATATAATCTTTTATTGCCTGGGATTTGGTTTAATAAGCAACTAGCTAGAACAAGGTCCAATACTCAAGCAGACAGATTGTACCTTTAATCTCATTAGTCGTTATCCATGTATCTTGGTGCGAATATGTTCCAGATGACTGTCTCACACAAACCGTGCAGGTTTGTAGAATATGTTAAGTAGGTTTTCTGTGCTACTATAATCTCCGGTGGAAGAGCTATATTCAAGCGACATTTACACAGATGTAATTTGTTTCATTCTTTTTTCATTTAACCAAACAAAAATGAAAAGCCTGGCAACGATTGTCACCCATGTGGAGTTGATTCTAAGCAATTAAAGGAGAAAATCAAAGGCCCATAATTCAGTTGCTAGAATTACCATGGCAACCTATACTGAGGGGAAAGCAGGCCAGCTATTTATTAATTACTCTGCACCATCTTTAACATGAAAAATACCCAGCCATGCCAGTGAAGGAATGGAAGCGGAGCAAGCGTCTCACACTTCTTTTCACAGAGTTAACTCCTCATCTGCCAGAGGCCTTGTAGGGCCAGATGAACAAAAACAAAGCAATATTCTGGTAGGATCCTTCAACTTTCTAGAAAAAGGTTCTCGATAAATGCAGATTCTGAAGCTCAGCTTAAGTCCTAATGAAAAAGGATGAGTTGGCCACAAAGATGCCATTCAACCTCTATAGAAGTTCTCACTGTTCATAATGAGATAGTCAGTGACCCTGAAGGTTCATTTTACTGCAAGCACGCAGGTTAACAACTCCCTGTAGGCTATTTGTACAAGCTTTAGTATTCTACTTAACAGTTGAGGCACCAAATTGGGTTGAAGGACATTACTTGCAGCTAATGGGTAGACGACACTGAAGCTGAAATTTTGTTACAGAAGCTGTGTTTATATTAGGGGCCTATGCGATTGGGGGGCGATGGGCTGCTTTGCCCAACACAGTACCAGCGCACAACCAAGACAATTTTAGGCCAATGTTAAGTTCACACCACCGTGCTACCGCCAAAGAAAAAAATAAAATAGGACAGGCTACTTTTTTTTTTTTTACACTACACAGCCAAGAATTTTGCAAAGAACTGGACCACATAGCAAATTAAATGTCTTTGTGATTTTTTTTTTTTCACTCCAATTAAAAATAAGGGAGGGGGGTAACTAGTGCAATGCGTTCTAACAATGCATTGCACCACACCTTCACAGCGCAAACCATTGGCTACACAGCAATGCACTCTGCTGGTGTGATTGGGTCCAGTTTCATGAACCAGAATGTCTTGGGTATTTGTAACCACATACATTCTGATCAGATTCTTTGCTTTTTTTTTTTATGAAAATAATGCACCTGTCTGGATCAGTCTTTAGAGGGAAGTTTTTTTTTTTGCCAATCCCTAATTTAACGGTGAACAACAGGATTGATCCAACATTACAGGGGTGTGCTTGCTGCCACATATGCACAGGGGTCTCAGGGGCTATTTAAATGCAGAAATAACATTTCCCAACAAACATAACTCAAGGTAGCAGTAAAGAAATTTGTACAGTGTATGGCCTGCCTTAGGCACAGTTCAACTAATGCAACAGCTCCGAACTTGGAGCACTTGTCGCATCAGAAGTCGGACCCCATTCTGTGCAATGGAACAGTTTAAAAATCGGTGCAACTTCAGTCGCTCTGACTTAGAAAAAGGTTCCTGCAATACTTTTGGTCCAACTTTGGTATGACTTGCATTGACTTCTGTTAAAGAAGAAGCCGCATTCAATTTTTGTGAAGTCACGTTTGGGTCTGACTTTACAGTCGTGTGGAAGTCGCGGGCAGTGTGAACCTGGGCTTAGTGGTTTCAAACATACTTGGAACAAGCCTAGATCTATATTTGGACAAAAACGAGGGGATCAAGATATAGAACAACTCTCATTACCAGATGGTACCCAACACCCCTCAGGCTTTCCACCATGTTTCCATCGGCATCCCCTTTGTGCTTCCGAGGGTGCCAAATGAGGGGGGATCTATGCTGCACATATGGTGGGAGTGCCCCAAAATCAGAAGCTTCTGGAACAAAATTTACCAAATAGCGTCTAGAGTTACAGGACTTGTGATCCCCAAATCTCCTTCAACAGCTCTTCTTAATCAGTTGATCCCCAAGGTTCCGAAATCCTCCCAAAAACTAATATTTTTTATTTTCTTGGGTGCTAAAAACTCACCTTAGCTAAGGCCTGGAAGCTTCCCAAGGTCTCAATCATAGCGGCTAAAACGCAAAATTCCGTGGATTATGTCCCAGGAGAAAATGGTGAGCTCCATGTTAGATAATTTCACCCGGTTCAGGGAGATCTGGGAACCATGGGCCAACTACATGGGAGTAGGTGACTCCCTCTACACCTATTGATCATAATGATTATGTTTAGATCCCGACTGCCTGCAGGTATTCTCTCTCCCTTTCTCTCTACTTCCTTCTTTCTTCCCCCTCCTCCTTACCTCTTCCACACCCATTTGATTTGTTCTGGCATTGCCCCTAGGTACTGGTATCCTACCAGTGAACACATTTTTTTGTAGTTGACTGAGGGCCTTTTCCCATGTTCATGCCATACATCGACTTAAGCAGTGCAATATGTTAAAGTCTGATTCAGACGTTTGTAGATCTCACCAATACCGCTACTTCAGGTGGAATATACATTATGAGGTTGGCCAGTGGGTGGGGGTTTGTTCTTCCCTTCCCGGCACAGTTAGTTCCCTTTAGGGGTGCGGGGGGATGGAGTCGGACCCGCTCCCCAGGGTCCACTGGACATCCCGCTCACCAGTTGTTGTAATGGCACTCCTGGTAGCAGACAGACCTGAGCGGAATCTTATTCTAATTCTATTGTGATACGTATTGAGATATTGTACTACTGTTCTGCCTTTTTTCCGCTTTGTTATGTCAAGTATATTCTTTGAAAACAATAAAATCTTTTAAACGTAAAGATATAGAAAAACTCACCTGCAAGGTAATACAGCAGGGAGGGGAGTGGTGTATTATGCGAGATCCTTTATGATTCTGAGGCAGTCAAAAAATACACAAACATAGCACGATATGAAGGAGGATCACAATCTTTATCGTGTTATTTAAAACCACATCTAGCAATTACTTCTACTTTGGCCCGAACTACCGGGGAAAAATGCATCTAAAACTAAACAGTACAATCATCTATCCGTGGGAACAACATAATGCATACCTGCCTGTTTGTAGCAGAAAAATCAAACAAGAACACCCTGCAATCATCGCAAGAACGGGGTCAGCCCAACAGAGAAGCTGCCTTAAATATGGCAACAAAGAACTTCTGGAGGTCTTGCTTGTGTTAATAGGGAATCTGTTCATGTTTTTTTTAATCATATAACCAAATGATCTATGGCCGGCTTTACAAACTACAAGATTATTCGGGTTTAAAGGAGTATATTCGGATTTAAAGGACTAGGCTATAAATTAAAACAAATGTGGAAATAAATATTTATTTTGACCATAGTTCTGCTTTAATTCACCATGACTGCATGCAGAACTATGCCCGTATGTCTGCACATTTCAGGAGGTTTACTTCCAGAAGCATTCCCAATTCATCTGCTGTATACCTTCCACTGGACTCTGACCATTAAAAAGTACATCAGCTAGCAGGCTGAGCCACTGTTTACATAGCCTGGCCTCATCAGGATTACACGGCTCTCCCTGCCCTTTTAGCTGGCTTTTTTCAGCATCTGTACACAGCTTCAACTTGTCTGCAAATAGAGCTAAAAAAGCCAGGCACAAAAGGAAGGAGGAACATCTAATTAATGAAGACATTCTTTCTCCTGTCAGGTCTGACAGGCGTTTAGCTCATGTATGAACTTGCTCACTTCAGGCTTTCCAGAAATAAATAAATCTCTCCAGGAAAGGTTAAAAGCTCCTATTTATTATCAGTCTCCTTTGCATGGTATTATCAGAGCAGATTTAACCCAGTGCCTAATGCAGAGGTGCCAGACGGTACTGTCTGCTTTAGGAAAAGGTGAAAGCCTGGCTCACAAAGACAAGAGGAAAACACACACACACACACACACACACACACACACACACACACACACTTGCGAGAAGGGCAAACACTGAATTAAAGAGGCTCAAAAGATACAAGATGCTTGATGTAGCCTGAACTGGAAAATAACCATACATCTGTGGCCATCTCCAGACAGTCCCTGGAAATCCTTTATATTGGAATTCATTTTAGTCAGATCATATTGTCCTGACCCCTTCAATGGTCTATAGCAGTGATGGCGAACCTTGGCACTCCAGATGTTTTGGAACTACATTTCCCATGATGCTCAACTACACTGAAGAGTGCATGAGTATCATGGGAAATGTAGTTCCAAAACATCTGGAGTGCCAAGGTTCACCATCACTGGTCTATAGGCATAAAGATGTATGCTAGGCCATTTATGGGAAGAACCTTTGACTGCCATGTGCCCCGATTGCAATCGAATATCTGCAAGTATATTATCAAATCTGAAAGAAGTTGTACAATTGGTAGAGGTGCACCGAATGGAACTATTGGTGGGGAAACCGAAAATGCAGGAGGAACTTTGCCGAAAAATTAACATACATACATAATATAAATATATATATATTATATACACACACACTAATATATATATATAATATAAATTACTTTAAAAAGAAATATAAAATTTATTGTCGCCCATTATCAGCACCTTTAGCACAAGAAAAGCTCAAGAAAAATGCATCCCTTTAAATTCTATGTAGGACTTTTCACACTGGTCCATTGCGCTTCCGTTGGTGTTAAAAATCTTGCTTGCTTCACTTTTGGTCAATTAAAAAGACTGCACCAAAAATGCACCTCCAAGTTAAAATGCATTGAAAATGCAGCAAGCAAGCATCAAGAATGCATGGGTTATGTTTTGATGCGGTTTTGAGTGACATGACCTACGAAAAATACACCATAAGCACAGTAAAATTGCCGTAAAATCGTGGCCAGAGCAATCACATCAACATCCTGAGAGGCTGGTTGTACCCAAGTTGATTGATCGATCAACTTGTGTACAAACAACTTGCCCATGGATGGTTGGAATCTCAGCTGGTTCCTGCTGAACTGGCCAAGATTGGAACAGTCCATGGCTTTAGGAAAGGAAGGGAAGAAAGCACCAAACCAACATATTGTAGCACAATTTATTAAGTAAAATACCATATAAAACAAACAGAACTCAGAAGCGGGTGAGGAAGAGAGAGGATAACAGTCCACAGTGGATTGTAATGACCTGGAAGCGGTGTTGTAGTCCTTGGTGGAGAAGAAAGCTGGCTGTGGTGGGGAGCAAGATGAGCCTGGAATCCGTGCAGGGAGACCGGCGTCAGGCTGCCCTGTGTGGCCGTGATGGTATATCCATGAATCCGATGTCCACCCAAAGACTGTGTCCAGCTGGAGAAGTGAGAGGAGCTGTCAGTCCAACCGCTGTGTGAGCCAGTGTCGGGACGCGTTTTAGAAGCTTAACCACAACTCATCAGCCTAAGGGGCTCGAGGCTGATGAAGGAGGTGTGGTTAAGCTTAACGAAACGTGTCCCGATTGGCTCACACAGCAGTTGGACCGACAGCTCCTCTCACTTCTCCAGCTGGACAGAGTCTTTGGGTGGACATCGGATTTATGGATATACCATCATGGCCACACAGGGCAGCCTGACGCCGGTCTCCCTGCACGGATTCCAGGCTCATCTTGCTCCCCACCACAGCCAGCTTTCTTCTCCACCAAGGACTACAACAGCTCCCAGCTCATTACAATCCACTGTGGACTGTTATCCTCTCTCTCCCCCTCTCCCGCTTGTGAGTTCTATTTGTTTTACCGGTATATGGTATTTTAACTTAATAAATTGTGCTACACTATGCTGGTTTGGTGCTTTCTTCCCTTCCCATTTTACAGATTTGTGGGCTGGAAATCCACAAATGAAAGCAGCCTTGCCGGCACCAGTGTCAGCCATTATCTACTAATTTACATTTTTATTCCTATACCTCCAGGAAGTAGTATCTTTCAATACCTCTTTTTTAACCTGGTATATGACATTTTGTCACTATAGGACGGGCACAGTGTCAGCGCTGTAGTGTTTTTTGGTTATGTCTCTATATGGTCGGCTTTAGCATACAGAAACAGCCATCGAGTTTCACCAGCATATTCACTATGTGCATCCTATCAGGAAGCCATGTCCAATTACTGCTACTACAATGAATGAAGGGCATCTCTGACTATACCGATTCACTAAAAGCTAAAGGGATTATTGCTGTGCAAATGTCTACTCAGCTTATTCAAAGAGCCTCTTCTTGTGACTTCACCAGCAATTTTTCTACATCATTGTGTCAGTAGTGCAAAAACATGAACATGTGATCCCCAGTGGCTAATAAAACCAAGAAATATGATGAAAGCAAATATGACCACCAATCAAATAAGAAAAAAAAGGATAATTTTTTCATGGAAATGTAAGTGTATGTAAAGGCAAAAATGTTTTCAGCTTTGGATAAAGGGAGACTTTTAAAATACTTTTCAGATAATTTTTAGCCATGTGTGTCCCTTTTGGGGGAGAATTCTCTTCATTTCCGGTCCATGAGACACCAGAAAAGGTGAAGAGCTCTACCTAGCAGGGACAGACAACAAAAATGAACAGAGGTTCTATTCTTTTCCCTACTCTATCCACAACAGAATGTCCTTGGTGATCCACAAATAACATAGCTATACAGAGACTGGGAATATAGAAGGGCATTAATATACTCAGCATTGTAGCAATATTACCTAAATCACAGTTTCAAATTTGGTTATACAAGAGCCCATAAAAGGTTACACCCAAAGAGGATCTCGACAAAACATGGAAAGAATGCATCTGGTCACACAGCAATGATAACATCATTACAATAGCTTTGAGTTTCATCTGCTTCATTTACACACACTGAAAAGGAGATGATCAAACACATGGGTTACGTGCTTTCTATCCACAACACGCAACAGAAAAAAGAGGGAAAAAAAGTGCAGATCCTAATTAAAAATGAAAAGTACAGCTGTACTGTCTGGAAACATTCTTAATATTTCTACAGAGGGGGAATTTCTATCATTTAGAGATGATCTGTGCCTCGATCATTATTGCCATGGATTACAACAGAGCAAGATTTGTATATGTATACACACAAACACGTGTGTGTGTGTGTGTGTGTGTGTGTGTGTGTGTGTGTGTGTGTGTATATATATATATATATACACACACACACACACACACACACACACACACACACACTCTATCTCAAGCAAAAACAGCAGAACAGTCTAAAAAAATAAAAATAAATAGATTGCACTCTTGAGTTGCCAAATATGCAGATGTAATCACCTTTATACCCCTTTTACCTTTCACCTTTCACTGCCCCCTGTAAAATGAACTTGTTCTACTTGCAATAAAACCAAACTGATCAGCTAGTAAGACCCATTCTGCCACTGTTGTGGCTGAAAAGGTCACATGATAAAATTTTTATGGTTAGGAATTGTTCACACAGGCATACTTAAAGTGGAAATTTACCCCTAACTTAGTAAAAATAATATTCCTTAGCGAAAAACATCATTTCACATTAATAATTTATGCTACCAAAAAAAATAAAAAATAAATAAATTTGTGTGTGCTGTAAATTTCCCCCAGCAGTGTTCCGGTTTCTTCTTGCTGTAGGCTGCCATTTTGTTGAAGCCCAGAGCCTGTGAACAGCAGTAAATATTTAGGTTGTAAACAGATCGGGTGTATGGTTAAAGTGGAACCTCACACTTCCATATAACACTGATTATTTTTAATTCTCATGCTGCTAGCATTCACAAAAAAACTGGGAAAATGTATTGACTTGAGTATAAGCCTAGGGCATGGCTTGACAAATTTGCTTGGAATCTAGGAGCCAGCTAAAAAAAAGTTAGGAGCCAGGAACGCGCCCTGTCCCGCCGAGCTCGCACGCAGAAGCGAACGCATACGTGAGTAGCGCCCGCATATGAAAGCGGTGTTCAAACCACACGTGAGGTATCGCCACGATTGGTAGAGCGAGAGCAATAAATTCTAGCCCTAGACCTCCTCTGCAACTCAAAACATGCAACCTGTAGAATTTTTTAAACGTCGCCTATGGAGATTTTAAAGGGTAAAAGTTAGTCGCCATTCCACGAGTGGACGCAATTTTGAAGCGTGACAAGTTGGGTATCAATTTACTCAGCGTAACATCTTTCACAATATAAAAAAAATTGGGCTAACTTTACTGTTGTCTTATTTTTTTATTAAAAAAAAAAAGTGTATTTTTTCCCAAAAAAAGTGTGCTTGTAAGACCGCTGCGCAAATACGGTGTGACAGAAAGTATTGCAACGACCGCCATTTTATTCTCTAGGGTGTTAGAATGAAAAATATATATAATGTTTGGGGGTTCTAATTAGAGGGAAAGAGATGGCACGAAAAACAGACAGGGAAACTCCATTAGCATTGCTGGTTGTCATACCAACTAGTTCACAGAAGGAAGCATAGGCCTGCAGAAGGCCGCAAGGCCGCGGCCTCAATTACCAGCCGGCGCGGCCCGACGCGATCCCGCGGCGCGGAGGGGGGGGGCACGGAGACACAGGATACCCCAGCTGTGCTGCCCCAGGAGCCAGGTCGCTAATTCTAGTCGCAATGGCGACCTGGCGCCCGGGGTTTGTCGAGCCCTGGCCTAGGGTGTCCATCTGCATGCCTCACGGTGTCCATGATTAGACTGACGTTTAACATGGGAGTCTATGGAAGGGGTGCCCGGGTTTGAAAAATCGGTACTCCCCGGCCGTAGGTCCCCCAGACAACAAACTTTACACACTTAGAGGAGAAATGGGGCTACATGTGTGTCAAGTTTCGGGTCCAGGAGACCTACGACCGGCCGGTACCGGGTCCCCAAAGTCACCGGAGAAATTACAGTTTAACATGGGAGTCTATGGGAGGAAAAAAAAAAATCGGTGCTCCCCGGCCATAGGTCCCACGGACAAAAAACTTTGCACACTTATAGAGATAGAGTGGGGCTATATGTGTGCCAAGTTTGGGGTCCAGAGGACCTATGGCCGGCCGGTACCAGGTCCCCAAAGTCCGGGAGATCAGGAGGAAAAGGTGACTAGTATAAGCCGAGGGGGGCATTTTCAGCACACAAAAATGTGCATAAAAAAAAATTGGCTTATACTCGAGTATATACGGTAAATAGATAGGAAAATATGATATGTAGGGCCGAAACAACTAATCGATTATGAAATTAATCGATTACCATATTCATAATCGATTAAGCGAACAGTAACATAATGGGGTTTAAAAAAAAATATTTGCCTTTTATAGTACAAAAAGAGCAAATCTCTACTGTAAATATTGCTTTCACTGTCCCACAGTAAAAAATGAACCCCTTACAGTAGCGATTGGCTCTTTTTGTAAAATGTTTTGTTTTTTTAACCCCATTATGTTAATATATAAACATCTCAGGCCCGGGTCACACCGTCCTTTTTGCAGAAACACACAATTCATTTACATGGTTTCCTATGGGACACGTTCACATCCATGATTTTTTCAGCTGCCGCGTATTTGGAAAGGGCAAAGACTTTTTTTAACGTAAAACGGTGCTATTTTGGTTCAATATACTTCAATTGCGAAGCTGCAGAAAAGTGTGTAATGCGTTTTTGCGGCAATTTGTGTTTTTTAATCTGCCCAACAACAAATTGGGCCCAAAAAAAATGTAAAAATGCAAAAATCGCAGCTAAATTACTTTTTTTTTTTTTTAAGGTTATTAACCGAAACAATAAATCGGCCAGCTAATCGAGTATGAAAATAATCGTTAGTTGCAGCCCTAATGATATGATATATTTTCCATACACACACTATATATAAATTATATAAATATATATATATATATATATATATATATATATATATATATATATATATATATATATATATATATACACATACATACACACACATACATATACACACACACACACACACACACACACAATATATATATATACACACACACCGTAGTTATCTGCGTATAACACGCACCCTAACTTTAAGAGGGAAGTTTCAGGGAAAAAAAACTTTCCACAGCCCCTTGCGTATAACACACAGGCACAGTTTACCCTCTATTTTCAAGGTAAAAAAGTGAGTGTTATATGACAATAAATACATAGATAAATACATAGATATATATATATATATATACATAGATATATATATATATATATATATATATATATATATATATATATATATATATATATCTCTATCTCTATCTTTCACCAACTTGTTTTCAGGAGGGAGTTTCTCAGCTAAGCACATTCTCCTGAATGCATGCCTGAGCTAAGGGCAGATGGCTTCCAGGAAGTAAATGCTACATGACTAATTTTCCCTTACTCAAGAAGGCCATGGCCAGAATAGCTAGGGGGGGCATTTTTCAACAGGATAAAGCATGGAGACATGAATGGATGGGAGAGTTTGCATTGAATATTAAAAAGGAATTAAAGTTTTTGGTTTGTGGTACTCAGATGCAGTGAAGATCCACTTTAAGTACACCTGGGTGAGCGAGGCCTTAGGTTCAAAAATGGACACTTAGAAAAAATCAATTTAGTTCAACCAACAAAAACCGAGAACAAATAGAAAACCTCCATATACAGAATCCGATAGCCACTGTTGATCCAGAGAAAAGGCAAAAAAACTTTTATAAAGCATAGTCCAGATTGCTCCAGCAGGGTGAAAATAAGTTCCTTCCCGATCCCAAAAAAGGCTGGAGGGATATTTCCAACCTTGGCCTCCAGATTGTTATCCTGCAACCAATTTCAGCAGCATGTCAGACTTGGTAGATCACACGATACAACATATTGCGGTGGATACTGCAGCAGTGTCTTTCCTTAGATAAACCTAAGTTAACCAAAGACTAACATGACGTACAGCCCTATAGGTATTACACAGCTTTGGGTGGCAGCAGCAGCTTATCCTGCAGCATAACAAACAGAACAGCTTCCAAAACATAGAACGAGTAAACAGCAGCAAGTCTCTAACTTTGGAGGGATTTTCTAAATAGTAATCAGCTTCAAGACACAGCAATGGTAAGAGATAAATGACTTTCCCTAAAAACACGGCGTGTGACTCTTATCAAATAATGAGAACATCTGAAAACTCCAAACTGTAAGCTCTCCATGCAATGGAGCGAGGTTTACATGTGGCTGGTCTACAGGCGGTTTATCCTGGCAGAGAATGAAGGGATCCAGTTAGCCAGAAACAACAAATACATGCAGTCAATTGTTTGCCCATTCCCACAATTCCTTGTGCCTGCTGAGCCTCACACCGTGTGATGATTCTACTCGGGGCTGCTATAGCAGCAGTATTCACTTTAATGTAACTGAGACAAAAATATATAGTCATTCAAGTTAATTTTTTTTCCTCATTAATGTACACACAGCACCCCATATTGACAGAAAAACACAGAATAGTTGACATTTTTGCAGATTTATTAAAAAAGAAAAACTGAAATATCACATGGTCTTCAGACCCTTTGCACAGTATTTAGTATTTGCACCTGTAGCGGGGGTTTAAATTTAGGTGGATACACCTGGGTGGTAGTATGACCCAGGTGTGTATAAATCATGAAAGGATTTAGACCATTGTTAATTCGTGGAGGACTTGGTGGTGTATTGTTCTCCTTGGCCTGTGGGTGGCGGGGTTCCCACGGGTCTAAAGTAGATTCACTGCCGCAGTGCTGGCCTTTTTGTCCCCTGTCATCGATGGTACGGCGAGGGCGGGGAACCCGCCGTGGCGCCGCGGGAGGAGATAAAGGGGAGAGACGCCCTCACCACGAGGTCTTTTTCCTGCATCGCTCGCCCAGGCACCTTCGGCCTGGGTGCGGACGGTTCGGAGTTCCGGCCCAGGCGCCCTAGGCCTGGTCGGAGCGGAGTTGGCATCCATCCCAGGCACCTTCAGCCTGGGGCCCAGTGACTGACTGGGTCCCGCAAGGGTGGAGGAGTCCGAGGGTCCCTGAGGTGGATGGGGCCCATGTCTGAGGTGGGTGAGGAGGCCGGGGAGGTCACCCGTCCGAAGAGTCCAGAGCAGCATCAACCCGGTGAGGAATGGGCCTTCGGTAACTCCCTTGGAAGGACATCTTCCCCCTGACAGGGTGCACAACGCAGCGAAGGTACTCCTATCTGCATTCTATTGAGTCGCTGGTAGAGACTCACAAGTTCCAAGTTCTCTCTAGCCAAGGCTATAGTAACCGCTGGTGAAACCACAGTGGTTTAGCGTACAATTAGGATAGTGCCTCGACCTGCTCACCCCACCGCATTGAACTGTTATTGGGTCTCAACCAGTTGGCTGGCAAAGAACTGTTTGATTGTAAGTGTGACAATAAAACAAGTGTTGGACCCTAATCGGTGTGTGGTACTCTGGTTAATGGGAGCAAAGGGAAGTGTCAGCACAGCAAGACTTGGTCATTAATAGGGTTGTCCCGATACCACTTTTTTAAGACCGAGTACAAGTACCGATACTTTTTTTCAAGTACTCGCCGATACCGATTACCGATACTTTTTTTCAATGTCACGTGACAGTGGCACATGTGTCAGTATTTTTTTTTTACAATTTTTTTTTACGATTTTTTGTTATGTTTTTTTACAGTGCTTTCTTCTTTTTTTTTTTGGTGGGGGTTGGATTGTGTGAGTGTTTTTTTATTCACATTTTTATTATTTTTTTCAATTCATTTTTTTTTATTTATTGCAATTTTTTTATTTATTTTTTTACACCTGTTGGGGGGGCTTTGGTGAGATTTCAGGGGTCTTAACAGACCCCTGACATCTCCCCTTTGAGACAGAGAAAGGGACTAGGGACACAGATCCCCCAGTCCCTTTCTCTGCAGCCTCAGATAAAATGAATGGACAGGAGGCTCCTCTCCATTCATAAACTGAAGCATCGTAAACACAGGTTACGATGTTTCAGTTATATGAATGGACAGAGTCAGTGATGACTCTGTTCATTCAGAAAAGGTAGGAGCCGGGTTTAGCGGCTCCTACCTCCGCTCTCCATCCTGACAGATCGAGGACAGAGGGAGTGGAGGAGGACATGGAGGGGACACGGAGCACGGAGGGGGAGAGCAGCAGGAGTGGGACATGGAGCGCGGACAGCAGCATCACGGAGGAGGACTCGGGACGCAGATCATGAAGAAGGACAGCAGCAACAGCACGGAGGGGGTTACAGGGACAGTCAGCGGTGATCGGTGCGGCTTTGGGGGGGGAGTTTAGAAGCACCGATCGCCGCTGTATATATTTCGCTAAAGCAGCTGAAAGGGGGGGGGGCTCCGGGGGGAGAAGCTGTCAGTTGTATTGAAATGTATACAGGGAGACCAGTACTTGAAACTTCCCCCCCGCCGCACCGATCATCCCTGACTGCCCAGGTATCGGGTGAAGCATCGGAGCATTTCCCCCGAGTACAAGTACTTGGGGAAATGCTCAGTATCGATACAGATACTAGTATCGGTATCGGGACAACCCTAGTCATTAACTGAAACGCACAGGCCCAAGGAAAATAACTGGTACTGGCCTTTACCTCACTCACTGCCATGGGGAGGACATGGGCCATAGCGCATCTTACTCTCACATACAACATACCCCTAGACAAAACAGATGGAGTGAGGGCGCTACACACCCTTTTGATTTAATACAGCCATGAGTCTTTTTGGGAAAGATGCAACAAGTTTTTCACACCTGGATTTGGTGATCATGATTATGGACCATCTAGGCTCTGAGGAAAGGGGTGCGCCCCAGAAACGCGTCAGCTATCCAAAGGTTTGAGGTATTGTCAGACCCTCTCTGTCATTGAGTCCAGTCGGCAGGTGCCGAAAAATTCCAGCTGATTTTTCCGATAAGCTTTCATTTAAGCTTTGATTGTGAGTAGGATTACTACTTTTTATAATTTAAATAAAACGTTTAAGTGGTAATGCACTAGGTTGGTGCGCCCTCCTTTCTCCTTTGTTTGGTGATCATCTGCCATTCCTCCTTGCAGATGCTCTCCAGTTCTGTCAGGTTGGATGGTAAACGTTGGTGGACGGCCATTTTTAGGTCTCTCCAGAGATGCTCAATTGGGTTTAAGTCAGGGCTCTGGCTGGGCCATTCAAGAACAGTCACGGAGTTGTTGTGAAGCCACTCCTTTGTTTTTTTTTAGCCGTGTGCTTAGGGTCATTGTCTTGTTGGAAGGTAAACCTTCAGCCCAGTCTGAGGTACTGAGCACTCTGGAGAAGGTTTTCGTCCAGGATATCCCTGTACTTAGCCACATTCATCTTTCCCTTGATTGCAACCACTCGTCATGTCCCTGCAGCTGAAAAGCACCCCCCACAGCATGATGCTGCCACCACCATGCTTCACTGTTGGGACAGGTGATGAGCAGTGCCTGGTTTTCTCCACACATACCGCTTAGAATTAAGGCCAAAAAGCTCTATCTTGGTCTCATCAGACCAGAGAATCTTATTTCTCACCATCTTGGAGTCCTTCAGGTGTTTTTTAGCAAACTCCATGCAGGCTTTCATGCGTCTTGCACTGAGGAGAGGCTTCCGTCGGGCCACTCTGCCATAAAGCCCCGACTGGTGGAGGGCTGCAGTGATGGTTGACTTTCTACAACTTTCTCCCATCTCCCAACTGCACCTCTGGAGCTCAGCCACAGTGATCTTTGGGTTCTTCTTTACCTCTCTCACCAAGACTCTTCTCCCCCGATAGCTCAGTTTGGCCGGACGGCCAGCTCTAGGAAGGGTTCTGGTCGTCCCAAATGTCTTCCATTTAAGGATTATGGAGGCCACTGTGCACTTAGGAACCTTAAGTGCAGCAGAATTTTTTTTTGGAACCTTGGCCAGATCTGTTCCTAGCCACAATTCTGTCTGAGCTCTTCAGGCAGTTCCTTTGACCTCATAATTCTCATTTGCTCTGACATGCACTGTGAGCTGTAAGGTCTTATATAGACAGGTGTGTGGCTTTCCTAATCAAGTCCAATCAGTATAATCAAACACAGCTGGACAAATGAAGGTGTAGAACCATCTCAAGGATAATCAGAAGAAATGGACAGCACCTGAGTTAAATATACGAGTGTCACAGCAAAGGGTCTGAATACTTAGGACCATGTGATATTTCAGTTTTTCTTTTTTAATAAATATGAAAAAAATGTCAACAATTCTGAGTTTTTCTGTCAATTTGGGGTGCTGTGTGTACATTAATGAGGTAAAGAAAATGAACTTAAATGATTTTAGCAAATGGCTGCAATATAACAGAGTGAAAAATTTAAGGGGGCCTGAATAGTGTGTGCTAGATATCCACACACACAAACACACACAAACATATATATATACACATATATACACACACACACACACACACATATATATATATATATACACACATACACACACACACACACTGCAGCTTCCAGCTTGTGTATGTGTATTCTACACAGTACTTGTATATACATAGGAGAAGGTGGGGTGCACTTTCAGGGGTTAGGTAATCTTTGGGCTTGAAATTAGCATTTTAGTATCCATCTCTAAACCCAAAAGCAAATATTTAATTTATTGCAGTTTACCAAATCCATAAAAGTTGGACCAACTTCAACTTATTTCATTAATTTTTTTTTTTTTTTTAAAAGAGGGATTACACACCTTTTAGGTTTTTGTTGCCCTCCGATTCATTCTCATGTTTTCCGATTCATTGTCCTGTTTACGGTTATCGCAGAGCATGAAAGTGCAACAATCCCACATTTTAGGTTGTCACCAGAACAGGAACAGAGGGGAAATCTTTCAGTGAGGACTCTAGTTCTGGTGACAGATAGAAGTTCCCTCGCTTTGGAGAGATGCTCTCTTTACATTTTGGTTATGGGGCCAGGAAGTGCCGAGAAATCTCCCCTAATAGGACACAAAAAAAAAATAGTTTTAACAACCCCCCCATGGTCTCATTTACACTTGTGGTTGGGTAGCAGTAAAAATGCGCAGTTAAGTCGTGTTTTTGTAGCCCACAACCGCTCGCTCTCAAGCTACAGAGGCAGCGGAGAGGAGTTTATATAAATTATGTTTTGCATGACTGAACAGCAAAAATCACTCCTGCTGTTAGACTGAACGAGGGTGCCCCACAATCACGTGCAATGCATGCGATTGCACAGAACTTAAAGTGGTTGTAAAAGCAGAAGGTTTTTTACCTTAATGCATTCTCTGCATTAAAGCGTTATTAAAAAGGTTTATTTTTTGTTTCTATTCAAAATAACAAACACGTCACACTTACCTGCTCTGTGCAGTGGTCTTGCACAGAGCAGCCTCGATGCTCCTCTCGGATACCCTGCCAGAGCTCCAGGTCCCTCCCTCCTGCCCCCATAGCAAGCAGCTTGGGGGCCCCTAAGCAGGCTCATTCCTGAGCCTCCGCTCTGTGCGACCATTCACACATAGCGTGGCTCAGCCCTGCCCCCGCTCTCTCCTCATTGGATCACTGGCTGTGATGGATCATGGCTACCACTGCCGTCTCAGCCAATGAAAAGGGAGCGACCCAGGAGAGCCGGAGCGGTCATGCACATCACTGGATCGAGGTGGGGCTCAGGTAAGTTTAAGGGGGGGCTGCTGCATACAGGTTTTTAGCTTCATGCATAGAATGCATGAAGGTAAAAAAACTTAAGCCTATACAAAAAGGTATAGGTAAAAAAATAAAAAACCTGCATTTAGGGTTTTCCCCCCCAGCCCCCTTAAATATTGTCCATGAGCCCGATCTCAATTTGGCTATGTGTACGAGAGCAGCAGCTCTCTCCTCTTCCTACTCACTGGACTGTCAATCAAATCTTGAAAGGAGGGAGCAGGGGGGCGGGCCGAGCCACGCTGTGCAAAATGGACACACAGAGCCCGGTGCAGGATTGAGCCCTGCACAAGTGCGCCCATAGCTAGCCAACTGCTAGGGGGCACTTCATAAGCTGGAGGAGTCAGGAGCTTTACCTCAGGAGGATCGGGGCCTGCTCTGCGCAAAACCATTAACCAGAGCAGGTAAGCATGTTTAAAACTTTTTATTTTTTTAAATAATAATTACAAAAAAAAAAAATCGCTTTAATGGGTTGAAACGCACACAGTGAGGAGGTGATCTCATTGCATGTCAAATGCCCGACTCAGTGCTCTCCAGAGGGCAAAGCAAGGGTATACAAGGTTTTACCCAAAATGAAAACGCCTTTGTCTTTAGTTCTACTTTAAACGTGATGATTACATGATGCATTTTCACCTAATGATCTGGCCAGTAACCTGTTATTTTGCATCTTGAGTGTGTGCTGTATTGCCTCCAGCATTGCTCCTGTTTCTTCTTGCTGGAGACCATTTTGCTGAAGCCCAGAGCAGCAGTAAATCTTTAGGCTTTAAAGTGGTTGTAAACCCTTTTATCTTTTTTTTTTTTACTAACCTGCAAGACAAAGCTATAATGAGCTAGTATGACTAGCATACTAGCTCATTATGTACCACTTACCTTCGATCGGGGCCCCCGAAGTCGTCAGTGTCCCTCCTCTAGCCGCATCCATCGCTGCGGCGATAGCCGGAATGTTACTTCCGGGTATCGCCGCTGCAGCCAATCACAGCGCCGCTCAGGCGCTGTGATTGGCCGGAGCGGCGAAGACGTGGCTCCGCGCATGCGCGCGTGAGCTGTCGAATTCGGCTACGTCGTCGAATGTTGCGACCTAGCCGAATTTGTGAATGGGGTGACGTCAGCGTCGCCGCATTTACATACAAATATCTCCTTAACCGTGTTGGTTAAGGAGATATTTCATGCACCTACAGGTAAGCCTTAATCTAGGCTTACCTGTAGGTCTTTGTTTAAAAAGTGGGTTTACAACCACTTTAAGCAGATCGGCCTCTAGTGGCTCTGAATTTCAGCACAATGCCTAAAAATAGAAAGCAACTGAGCATGGGCAGAGCAAGATAGGGTATTGCTAAATTTTAAATGGTATAAGCATTTATTTTTAATGTTTTACATTGCTATACCTGCAAAAGGAAGTAATCTAGCATGACTTAATTTTCCAACTTAAGTTCTACTTTTAAGTGTTTGTAAGCTTAAAAATAAAAATGCATATGCATTTATTTTGTTTCATACATTTATAGTAGATTTGTGGTTGTAAGCCTTCAATATTACCTGGTTGATCCTGCCAGATGTCCAATGCCTGGTAGTACATGTTAAGCACGGAAGCCGATCTAGGCTAGTCTGGTCAGTTTGCACTTGTCACTCCGTTTATAGATGCAGGCTGGCTGTACAAGCTTAAAAAACGAAAAAACGAATGCAGCCACCACATTTAGGCCCCTTTCACACTGGCGAAGTCCACTCACTCAGCAGGGGAGCTCTCCTCTGATCCCTGCTGAGCAGACGGTCCATGTACAATCCCTTGATGAAGAGCGGGCAAAGACACACCCCAGTGTCCTCTATTTGCTTTCGGATGGAAATGGGCCACCTGTCAGTTTCCATCAGACTGTCAGCCGATCCGCCAGATAGCTGGGGAAACAGATCCCCATTAGTCTGTTTTTAGTGGACACATGTCCGCTGACATCCGCCGCTCCATAGAGAGCGATGACTGGTCCGATCGGATCCGGCAGAAAAACTGACAGGTTGAACACGATCGGTCCATCAGTGTGAAAGGGGCCTTAAGTCAGGGCTCGACAAACCTCAGGCGCCGGGTCACATTAGCGACTGGAAATAGCGGCCTGGCGCCTGGGCTGCACTGCAGCATGCGTCTTGTCCCCGCCCGCAGGTAAGCAGACTAAGATGCCGTGCCGGCCGGTAATTGAGGCCGCGGCTTTGTGGCCTGCTGGAGCGAGATGCTTCGGGGAACTAGCGCCCTCTCGTGGTGGCCAGGGCTGCGACAAGCACCACCAACACTGCCCGCTGCCTTACACCGATCTGAGTGGAGTCGGACTGAAGCCGCAGGCGCCTCCTCCGTTTACATCCAGTGAGGAGGAGCCCGAGGGACACACACCACTGTGTGTACACGTCCGCGGCCGCTCTGTTCTGAGGTCTGTACTGTAAACTCTATTAAGTAGATGGACATGTGCGGCGGGGGAGGGGTGCCTATACCGATGGGGGGTCTGCACCAAGTTGGTGTCTATACTGCGGGGGTCTACACTAAATGGGGGGGTGTCTATACTGTGGGGGTCTGCACTAAAGGAGGGTGTCTATACTGTGGGGGTCTGCACTAAAGGAGGGTGTCTATACTGTGGGGGTCTGCACTAAAGGAGGGTGTCTATACTGTGGGGGTCTGCACTAAAGGAGGGTGTCTATACTGTGGGGGTCTGCACTAAAGGAGGGTGTCTATACTGTGGGGGTCTGCACTAAAGGAGGGTGTCTATACTGTGGGGGTTTGCACTAAAGGAGGGTGTCTATACTGTGGGGGTCTGCACTAAAGGAGGGTGTCTATACTGTGGGGGTCTGCACTAAAGGAGGGTGTCTATACTGTGGGGGTCTGCACTAAAGGAGGGTGTCTATACTGTGGGGGTCTGCACTAAAGGAGGGTGTCTATACTGTGGGGGTCTGCACTAAAGGAGGGTGTCTATACTGTGGGGGTCTGCACTAAAGGAGGGTGTCTATACTGTGGGGGTCTGCACTAAAGGAGGGTGTCTATACTGCGGGGGTCTGTACCAAGGGGGTGTGTGTGTATACTGCAGGGGTCTGTACTAAGGAGGGATTCTATACTGATGGGGGGTCTGCACTAAGAGGGGGATTCCACACTGATGGGGGGAGTCTGTACTGATGAGGGGGGTCTGTAGTTAGTAAAGGGGGGGACACCAACTCTAGTGACGCCACTTTGTAGGCTTGATCTGGCGCCCTTTTCTTAAAGGGGAGTGGACCGGGAGTGTGGGGCAGCTGGTTGGAACGGCCTCCGTACCATTTACACCCCCACAAAGATGGAAACACAGACTTTTAGTTTTTTTTCCATTGAAATACATTCCCCCCCCCCCCCCCCCCATTTTCTCCCTGTCATGCCACAGGTGAAGGTCCCTTTCACAAGGGCTGTCTGATCAGGTCCGCCTGTCAGTTTTTCAGACCCTCTAGTCTCCTTTATGTGTCTGCTGACACCCACCGCTATTTGGTCCTGTCTGCCGAAAAACAGATGGATGGTGGCCCTATTTTACATCCGTCCGGAGGATCAGATGGCATTGGATGGAAATCGACAGGTGGTCCGTTTCCATCCGATCTCCCCATAGAGGAGAATAGGATTGTGTGGGTGTTCGCTCTGCAGAGCAGAACAGACAGGACCTGTCATCCACCTGCTCAGCGGGGATTAGCGGAGAAATCTCCGCTGAGCAAGCAGATTCCGTGTGAAAGGGGTCTAGGGTGGCATGAGTTACTGGATCTCCCATCATCCCCACCTTGCTGCACTGTGAGCCGCTGCCCATCACACCATCAAGCCTTGTACACGAGGGCCGAATGCCAGGCAATATTGGTCGGTTCAATAAAAACTGGCTGCCATTCGGCCCGTGTGTATGGTAGCCGGTCTGACAGAAGCCAGCCATTCGGCATGCTGGAAAAAAAAAAAAAAAACTGGCTCCTAACTTTTATAGCTGACTCCTAGATTTCAAGCAAATTTGTCAAGCCCTGCCTTAAGCATTAGTAAACTGAAATGCGTTACATTCTTGCTTTTGGGCTTAGATCAGCTTTAACTGTAAACTACAGGTTTTTTTTGTTTGTTTTTTGTACTCGACATTGCACTGCAGTAAGTCTTCAGTAACACAAAACTATAACTTATCCAAAGTGAGAAGTTCAAGAATTTTTTGTGAAGTAAATCAACAGAACATAAGTGAACATTAGGATGCACAGTTGGGATTTGGCAGTTTTGTACATGAAGCATCAGAAATTCCTATTAAGCGAAGCGCGTCTGGTTCTCTGTCCTTACACCATCCACAAGGAACATCTATTTATACTCACACAGTTCAGACACTCGCCAGCACTGTAATGTAAAATGGTAACGCCACTGACACCAAAATACAAGCAGATCTTAGGGAGGGGGAGAGATATTCTCTACACCGACATTAAAGCCTCATGAGCACACTGGATGTTTTTACAGCTGCCGTTTTTGGCTTCAGACTTTTCTACAGTCAATAAAAATCTCCAGCATGTTATCCTATCGAATGTTTTTGTCTGGGGCATTTTCTGGCTGTAAAAAAAAAAAAACTATTGGGTTCTGAGGGGAGTTTTTCCAGCTGGAAAAATGATCGACCGTCAAAAAACGCTGAGAAAAAACGCAGCTCACCAGCATTTAACGCTTTTGATCCCATAAAAAAAAAGGAAACAGTTAAAAATAAAATAAAAAGAATAAGAAAAAAGCTTAAAATGTAGAAAAACTTACTGCAAAGCTACTGTCGTTTTTAGAACATTATAGCATCCAGTGTGCATGAGGCCTCAGACCCCATTCACACAGGGGCAACACGACTTCCAGCACGACTTTGGGAGGCAACTTGGACACGACTTGAGTATGAATCACAGCACGATTTGGGGCGACTTCCAACACGACTGAAATCGCCTCCAGGACAGGAGGCTTTCGAGTGGCCAATCAAACAAGAATCAGCTCTGTGGGAGGGATGGTGGAGGGGTGGGTTGGGGTTTGCCTGAGAAATGTATCTTCTCTTCCTGGAAAGTTGCCTCACTATGAACATGGATCTGACTTCTGAGGCGACTTCCATTGAAATCAATCGGTACAAGTTGGCTACAAGTCGCCTAGAAGTTGGATTGAAGTAGTACAGGAACCTTTTCTGAAGTCGGAGTGACTGCAGTAGTGTGCATTAAGACGGCTCCATTCACTTACATTGATTTTCTCATGCAGCGCGACTTGAAGTCGGATCCAAAGTCGTCCCTGTGTGAATGGGCTCTGATTGTTACTACTTCATTCTCCAAAACAAATAAGAGCAGGAAAGAAAACAAGAGAGACAATGCAGGAAATTCATAGTAAAGACAGCCAAGATATATACACACAGAAAACTAGATACCGCTGAGCACAGCAAAGTGTCCATAAATCCACTACAGGGGTAGGGATTTTCATACAAAGCTAGGAGGCTTAAGGTTCTCCTAGTAGGGTACACATAAGCCAACCACCATGTGCTGCCATTATTGCATGGCAGGTCCATGAGCTGCAAGCTGGGGATAATGTCAATGTAGACTTAAAAAAAACTCAACTACTGGTATATAAAGCAGACTGCTAGCACCTCTTATTACAAGGGATGAAATGCACATTAACCACTTAAAGCGGAGGTTCACCCCAAATATAAAAACTTTATATTCCCAATATCCTGGTGATATGTACATTAACATGTCACCAACCTTTTTTATTTTTGGATGCTGTAATATTGAAGATAATCTGCTGTCGTCGGTCTCACTTCCTGGTTCTTCTCCCGCGGGAGTAGGCGGGTCTTCTTGTTTCCCCGGCGGTGCTGTGTGTGCTGGGATGTCGGCGCAATGTCTCCTGGGAGCAATGTGTCATCCTTCCCAGGAGACGTCGTCCAGCGTAATCCCTCGACCCGCATTCACCGCTACCCGGAAGTCTGGCGGAATTCTATGCTTGTGGGCTTCAAGATGCCCACAAGCAAAATGGAAAAGCACAGCAACATTTTTTATAAATGATTCTTTGTTACGAGAACGGAAGGGGGATGAATTAAAGCATAGGACGAGCGAGTAGTAAATAGTGATCTTTAACCACATTTAATGTACTGGGAAAAAAAAAAAAAAACTTTGGACCGCAGAACCTCCGCTTTAAGGACCGGAAGGTTTTACCCCCTTAATGACCAGGCCATTTTTTGCAATACGGCACTGAGTCGCTTTAACCACTTAAGCCCCGGACCAATATGCAGCATAAAGACCAGGCCCCTTTTTGCGATTCGGCACTGCGTCGCTTTAACTGACAATTACGCGGTCATGCGACATGGCTCCCAAACAAAATTGACATCCTTTTTTTCCCACAAATAGAGCTTTCTTTTGGTGGTATTTGATCATCTCTGCGGTTTTTATTTTTTGCGCTATAAACAAAAATAGAACAACAATTTTGAAAAAAAACCTATATTTTTTTACTTTTTGCTATAATAAATATCCCCAAAAAATATTTTAAAAAAATCATTTTTTTTCCTCAGTTTAGGCCGATACGTATTCTTCGAAATATTTTTGGTTAAAAAAAAAAAAAAAAAAAAAAAACCGCAATCGCCGTTTTTTGATTGGTTTGCGCAAAAGTTATAGCGTTTACAAAATAATGGGAAGTTATGGCATTTTTATAAAAAAAAAAAATTTTCACTAGTAATGGCGGCGATCAGCGATTTTTTTTCGTGACTGCGACATTATGGCGGACACATCGGACACATTTTTGGGACCATTGTCATTTTTACAGCGATCAGTGCAATAAAAATGCACTTGTTACTGTAAAAATGACACTGGCAGTGAAGGGGTTAACCACTAGGGGCGCTGAAGGGGTTAAGTGTGCCTAAGGGAGCGATTCTCACTGTTAGAGGGCGTGGCTACGAGTGACGATTCTGCCCAATTTTAGCTACAAAAAAAAGCTCCAGAACTTTAAGCTTCAGGCGACTTGGAGTGGACATGTGAACCATCTCTATAGAGAATTGATTGATTCTTTCTCCTCCAGCGTTTTGGAGCTTCAAACTACAACATGCTGAGGTGTGAATGGGGAATTCATTGATCTTCCCAGTGAATGGCTGTACTGGGGGGCCAGAGCAAGTCTGATCATTGGAGTACTGGTAGGCTGTTCTCCCAGAACAGCCAGAAAACTGACCACAATGAGATGGGTGTGCTCTTATGCCTAGTGTGGTCAGTTTCAAATAGAAAAGCAGGGAGACTGGCAAGAAAGAAAAAAGTAATAAAAAAGGCATCCTGTTCTCTTTTTTGTAACACAAGTACACAACAGACATCAGGAATGTGAAAGGTTGTGGCAACATTCTTTAAACAAGAAGTATGGATCGGGTCTGCAGTAAGAACTGAGTGATCAAACGCCGCTGATCACTCAGGTCTCCCCTCTGCCCCTCCATTGCTCACTGGAGCGCTGGGCTGTAGAGGGGGCAGGAGGTGCTGGCTCAGGCTCTCACCGGATTGCCAAGAGGGTGAGCCAGGTGCCGGTCCAGGTATCTGGGTGGATCCCGACCATATGGTTGGGATCTTTTCAGAGCCTGGACCAGCTCTGGCACACCAGCCGACAGCAGGCAGAAAATGGGTCACAGGAGAGCAGAAGTAAATTCCTGTGACCAACTCTAAAAACACCAGGACTACGGGCCTTCCTTTATCTAGATTGCAACTCGCCTCCTCATAGAAGGTTAGAACGATTCTTCATGAATCCATGCTGATTACTGCTAATGATACCATTATCATTACTAAAATCTTGTACATAGTCCCTTATCATCCCCTCCAAGAGCTTGCATACTATTGATGTTAGGCTAACTGCTCTGTAATTCCCAGGGATGTATTTTGGGCCTTTTTAAATATTGGTGCTACATTGGCCTTTCTCCAATCAGCTGGTACCCTCTAAATCAGTAAAAATTAGGAACAAAAAGGTCTGGCAATTACTTGACAGAGTTCCCCCAAGTACCCTCGGGTCCCAGTGATTTATTAATGTTAAGTTCCCCCAAGTCCAATTTTAATTCTGTCCTCCGTTAACCATGGAGGTGCTTCCTGTGATGTGTCATGAGGATAAACACTGCAGTTTTGGTTACTGAAGCCTCCCCAATTCCCTCATGAAGACTGAGGCGAAGAATAAATTCAATACCTTTGCCATCTCTCCATCCTTTGTAACCAGGTGTCCTTCATTCTTTATGGGTCCAATATGGTCTGTCCTCCTTTAACGTTTATATACTTAAAGAATTTCTTAGGATTTTTTTTGCTCTCCTCTGCTATGTGTCTTTCGTGTTCTTAGCCGCCCTAATTGCACCCTTACATTTCTTGTTGCAATCTTTATAAAATGTGAATGCTGATGATGATCCCTCAACCTTGTATTTTTTTAAGGCCTTCTCTTTTGCTTTTATATGCATTTTTACATTGGAGTTAAGCCATCCAGGACTTTTGTTCGCCCTTTTAAATTTATTACGCAATGGTATGCATTGGCTAATGCCCCTATTTAATATGCTCTTAAAGCCAACCCATCTCTCCTCCGTGTTCTTTGTTACTAAGATTTTATCCCAATTTATGCCTTCTAGCAAGGTTCGTAGTTTAGGGAAGTTGGCTCTTTTGAAATTCAGTGCCTTTGTATTCCCCTTATGTTTCCTATTTGTGTGATTTATACTGAAGCCAAGTGACCTGTGATCGCGGTTTCCTAAATTGCCCCGTATTTCCACATCCATGATCAGGTCTGTATTGTTGGTAATCAGTAGATCCAGTAACGCTTTATTTCTAGTTGGCAAGTCTACTATCTGACCCATAAAATTGTCCTGCAAGACATTTAGGAACTGGCGAGCCTAAGACGAATGCATGGTTCCGTCAGTCTATGTCTGGATAATTTAAATCCCCCCCCCCCCCCCCATTATAACACTTCCCATCCTTGCTGCCAATCCAAATTGTGATAGGAGATCCGTCTTCCTCAGGTTAGGGGGCCTATAGCATACTCCCTTTATTTAAATCAAATCCACACTGAGGCAACATATGCTGTCTTTAGAGTAGAGGTCGGCCGATATATCGGCCGATTTTTGGCATTTTTTCATTAATCGGCTTTGGCCGATATTCTGAGAACAGAAGCCGATATTAAAAAAAAAAAAAAAAAAACTTCAGCAGGGCTTGGAAATGACATCTCTCATAGAAGTCAATACAAGTTGCCTGAAGTTTCCCATGCAGTGACTCATCTTTGGGCAGCCTGCCAAGTGAGAGAGAAAAGTGTTACAATGTTTCTTCTTATCAATGAACTGAACTTGTGAGTAGAAGTTCTCAGTTTAACCATTTAAAGGCTAAATCTTTTCTGACACTTGTAGCTTACAAGTAAAAATCCTGTCTTTTCTGCTAGAAAATCACTTGGAACCCCCAAACATTATATATTTTTTTTTGCAGAGACCCTAGGGAATAAAATGGCGGTTGTTGCAATATTTTATGTCACACGGTATTTGCGCAGCGGTCTTTCAAACGCAATTCTTTGGGAAAAAAATACACTTTAATGAATGTTAAATAAAACTAAACTTTTTTTTTCGTCAAAGTTTTGATTACCTGTTTTTGTGCCTGCTTCCTGATTCCCTTACCGAAGATGGCGGCGGCAGCAGCCGAGAGAGAGATCGGCTTCGGGTGCCGACATCGCGGGCGCCCAGGACAAGTAAGTGTCCATATATTAAAAGTCAGCAGCTGCAGTATTTGTAGCTGCTGACTTTTAATATATTTTTTTTTTTTTGGCGGAACTCAGCTGCTTTCACACTGGAGCGGGCAGGCGTTGGCGGTAAAATGCAGCTAGTTTTAGCTGCGCTTTACCATAATTTTAGCGGCGATATTCGGCTGCTAGCAGGGTGCTTATAACCCAGCTAGCGGCCGATGAAGAGGTTAAATGCGCCCGTGTAGCACCGCTGCAGAAGCGCTTTGCAGGCGCTTCAGCAGCAGTGCCCATTAATTTCAATAGGCAGTAGTGATGGAGGAGCGGTATACACCGCTCCAAAGATGCTGCTTGCAGGACTTTTTTTTAACGTCCTGCCAGCGCACCGCCTCAGTGTGAAAGCACTCAGGCTTTCACACTGAGACTGCAGGGGAGCTGTTTTGCAGCCATTTTTACAGGTGCTATTTTTAGCCCAAAAGTGCCTGAAAAACACCCCAGTGTGAAAGGGGTCCAACTGTTAGTTTTTTTTTTTTCCCCTTCATCGGCCTAACATATCGGCCCAAAAAAATCGGCATCATATATCGGCCATCGGCCACAGCGATTTCTAAATATCGGCATCGGCCAGAGAAAAACCCATATCGGTCGACCTCTACTTTAGAGTCCCGTTTCAAATCCTGCTCCAAACAAAGATAAAATATTTTTAGGCATGCATGTTGTGTGAATAGGAATACTAAAAATTTAGTAGGGTGTCCTCAAATTTTGAAAACAAAAGTGAAAATACACTAAGAAGAGCTTACTTCAACTTCCATTTAAAATAATGCAAGCAAAGCCTTATGAATAAAATCAGACTATATCCCAATAACCAATATTTATTTTTATTTTAAATGTCAACCTGAAAGAAACTCAAACACATAGGCAATTTACAAACTCAAGCCAGTAAATCGTGAAGCTAATCAAAGTCATAGCAGTGTTTCCTATTCAAAAGTAATGCCTGGTCAAGCTGCTGAAAGGGTTAAAAAAAAAAATGTAAGGAGCTAAACAAAAATGTAAAAGTTTTGCATGGACCTTACCAATAATGATATATTTTTCATTCAAAATGGTTTGTAGTCTATTGGGAATTTCCTCTGTGGGACACTACAGTTGGAAAGCTGTCTAGACTTCAGACTTCCCACAATATCTGTTTGCAGCATGAATGTTAAAACATAATATTCAATAGGCAAATCTGTATAGCCAGGAGCAACAAGTCTGTGGCCGCCTTCTCAATCCAAAGCCTGGTGTTCTTCAATTGTCTGCGTGTACCATTAGCCGTCAACCTTGACAAATGTGTTTGACTATTTTAATAGGAAGCAATAAATCAAATGTCATCCATCTCCACTTTGGCCATATGCATTAACTGTAATGGGAGTAGAGCACACACACATAATCCATACTGATAGTGCCTTTGGGATTGACTTCTTACATTGGAACATGCATGACATAAATTGAACCTCGTCAAGGTGAAATGTTTGGGTTTCCAAAGTCCTGCACAGTTTCACTGCAAAAGGCTCAAGGTCACACAGATAGATAACTTGATCATTCAGCCACCAAAAATCAGGTTCTGCAACACTCATGAACTAAAACTTTAGACAATGGAAGATTTGCTCACGCACAATACACATGGCCTGATCTTCCACCGATACAGCATTTAAGCTACATCCGTTTATACTCTGGTGCTGCTAGACACTAAGGTGACCTTACAAATGATCAAGTTATCTTTTTATACCCCTGTGCACCTACAGAGAAGTATCCCACAGATATTTAGCATCAAATTGGAATGCAACTGCGTATAAGCCCACATATGCCAATGCTTTCATTCTGCTAGTGCTATTCAGTTTGTTCGCTCTGACAGGTAGAGGCAGCTGTTGAGCTGTTGCATTCCATTACAAGAGGCCCATTCTCTGAACTGGCATCTCAAGCCCTGAGCTTTGGCGTAAACCAATAGACATGTGCACACTGAAATATTTTGTTTCGGAATTTTGTTCGAAAAATAAATTTAGTTACTCCCGAAATTCATTTTTATTTATTTATTTTGTTTTGTTAAAAAAATGCATTAGTCCGAAAATCCGAATTAAGGTTGAATCTGTCATTGAAGGCTTATGGTGTCTGTCGAATGTTCTAAGAAGATTCGACGGAGCAGCTAAACTGTACGACGGTGCGGGGACCTGCCGAGATCGAGCGATCAGCCTTGGGAGGGGCCGACTTCGCGGGCGCCTAGGACAGGCAAGTGTCCTTATTAAAAGTCAGCAGCTACAGGGTTTGTAGCTGCTGACTTAAAAAAAAAAAATTTGCAGGTGGAACCCCACTTTAAGGTTAGGCACATTCGACCATAGGTTCGATAGACACAGATTGCTATTGTCAGCGTCATGTCGAATCTCCTATCTATATCGAACTGTTGTAGCAACGAAAACAAAGCATTTTTTTATGTGAGATCTTTCGTATTTCGGATTCTGTGCGGTCGTTTTCGTTTGTAAAAAGGAGAACGAAAATACCCGAAATTTGAACGAAAATGTATTTGGACGAAAACGAATGCACAGGTCTATAAACCAAATGGTGTGTGTCCTACCTGTAGTACACATTCCAGCCTTTAGGAAATAGAAAGCATTGCCATCTAGAATTATCAGACAGCTGTACTGCAGGTGTTCTACTATGCAGCCAAGTAAACAAAAACCTCCTGCAATTAAGGGTGGTACTCTGATACCGCAGACTCCAACTTCTTGGACTTGTGTCAGCCACCCCAGCATACCCCTAATTACTTACCTGAGCCACATCTCTCCCCAGCGATGTCCACGAGTGCTCTAATCTTCCGGGACTTTCCTTGAGATCGTCTGAGACACAGCAAGTCAAGCTTTATTCTCATTCTACTACACGTAAAGACATACAGTACAGCGAAATGTGGTATCTCACAGGGCCACGGTGCTACAAACGAAACATAATTATAAATAAATATACAAAGAATAAAAAAAAAAAAAAAAAAAAACACAGTAAAGAAAATATTATATATATATATATATATATATATATATATATATATATATATATATATATATATATATATATATATACACATACACACATACACACACATACATATATACATACACACACACACACACACCTGGGAACTACGTAACTGCATATTTAAGAGTAAAAAAGAGAAGCGAGACATGCCCGGTCACAATTTATAGGTTGTAGAAGAGGTTTCAAAGAGGATTGGGAGTTGAAGGCTCACAGCCTGGGGGAAAAAAAATAAGAAAACTGTTGAGCAGTGCGACAGTCCTGGTTTTGATACTCCAGTACCTTCTACCTGATGGCAAGAGCTGGAAAAAAGACTGTGGGAGGGATGGGTAGGATCCCTCACGATACTGGTAGCTTTGCTGGAGCATCGTGTTTGGAAAGTGTCCAGGATGGAGGGGAGAGAGACACCAATAATCTTTTCAGCCATCTTCACTAGCCGCTGCAGGGTCTTGTGGTCAGCAGAACTGAAATTCCCATACCAGACAATGATGCAGCTGGTCAGCACGCTTTCAATGGTTCCCCTATAGACTGTAGTAAGAATGGGTGGAGGTAGACTGTCTTTTTTAAGACGGCGGAGAAAATATAGGCACTGTTGTGCCTTCTTGGCTAGTGACATGATGTTGGTTGTCCAGGTAAGATCCTCTCCATTGGCTGACTGACTTTGACAGCTGCGGGAGCCAATCAGGGGGGAGATGGGGTGTGGTTGGTGCTCCGTGTCTGAATGGACACAGAGCTATGACTCGGCTCAAGCACCCCCATAGGAAGCTGCTGGCTTGAGGGGCCACTAGATAGGGAGGGGCCAGGAGCAGCAAAGAGGGACCCGAAAAGAGGAGGATCTGGGCTGCTCTGTGCAAAACCAACTGCATAGAGGAAACAAAAGAAATAAAAAAAACACAAGACTTTACAATCACTTTAAAGGATTTCTCTTCAGATAATGCATTAGGCTGGTGGTCCGATAGCCATATAGAGCTTTACTAAAATGTTCTGGCCTATGTACTACAAAATCCTGTAAAGCCCCAGAATGAAAAGATACAGACCTTACTGTTATATAATGCATGCCATAAATAAATCAAGTTAAAAATAAAATAAAAAACCTGCAGTGACCTTTATGGAAATCCTTACCCAGCATTTAGGAATAAATACCCTTTGAGGAAACTGAATGATTCATTATGCATTTTAAGCTTGCAGTTTATCTTTTTAGTTGGTCTATTGTTCCTTCGTTCTGCTATTGAGGATCTAGATGGATCCAATTACTGATCATGCACGCAATTAAAATCCGCACTTATTTTTCTTCTTGTTGATTTCTTTTGTGTATCCCCATTTGCATTACTAGTAACACAAGAGAAGAGATGAATGCTTGATGGACCCACCAATTAGCTGTACAAAGGGCACTTTGGTCATCAGAGGAATCCCACACAGCTGAAATATGCCTTCACAAGTCCAGAACAGACAGAGACATCTCTGTGCCCACTGTCCCCTTCACCGGAGGAAACCTTTAGCAGCATCTTCTACAGGTTCAAGTAGGTGACACAAATGTTGAGATTTTTAAAATGTAGGCAGGTTACCAGCCTGGGCATAATGAATATATAAAATTAAATCTACCGCAGAGGTTAGTTTCAGAGAAAACCACACTAGATTCAGAGATACAGGTTCCTGAAACATGTAAATCTCACCTATTCCTGTAAATGCTGAACTTAGCTGTGCCCTCTCCAACATTCGAAATCTCCTTATTTATTCTGGGTGGTTTCAGCAACATATGAGGCGGCTTGAGTGGAAGGGCAAGGAGAACCAGAAGCTTACAGAAAAAGTTAAAGGGGTTGTAAAGGTTTGTTTATTTTCTAAATAGGTTCCTTTAAGCTAGTCTTCACACCATCATCTGAGTGGTGTTTAGTCAGCCAGAACAGCTTACTGAACAGCTTACTGAGGAGGAACAGGAAGTGAGAAATTCAGACAATGAAAACAAAGAAAAAAAAACATTTAGAAGGGAAATCGAAGGAAAAGGTAAGTGAACCAACAATGCACTAGCTTAAAGGAACCTATTTAGAAAATAAAAAAAAAAAAACCTTTACAACCCCTTTAAGACATTATATGTTCATCTGCCCATCCCCAACATTAATTTTTCCACATAGCAAGGCAACCTCTGTGTATGAAATATATAATAGTGATAAGCACTATAAGAAATCCCATATAGGGACAGTGATAAACACACAATAATAATATACAAAATAGTGATGGATATAACAACAAAAATCCCTCTAAGTCCAAATAGAAAAATGTGTGAAAGGAATAGGGACAAGGACAATAAATGGAAGTCCTTAATTGGTGAATGAATGTCCTTAAAAGGGGGTTGTAAAGGTTTGTTTTTTATTTTCTAAATCGGTTCCTTTAAGCTAGTGCATTGTTGGTTCACTTACCTTTTCCTTAGATTTCCCTTCTAAATATTTTTTTTCTTTGTCTGAATTTCTCACTTCCTGTTCCTCCTCAGTAAGCTGTTCAGTAAGCTGTTCAGTAAGCTGTTCTGGCTGACTCAACACCACTCAGATGGTGTGAAGTTTAGTGAGGAGAAACAGGAAGTGAGAAATTCAGACAAAGAAAAAAAAAACTTTAGAAGGGAAATCAAAGGAAAAAGGTAAGTGAACCAACAATGCACTAGCTTAAAGGAACCTATTTAGAAAATAAAAAACAAACCTTTACAACCCCTTTAATGGTTCTCAATATGGAGGGTGCCTCTCATATATATGGCTTATATTTCCCAAAATGGTGTAATAAAATAGGATAACTTCCTCCTCTATAGGTTTCTGTAGAGAAGGACATTCATTCACCAATTAAGGACATCCATTTATTGTCATTGTCCCTATTCCTTTCACACATTTTTCTATTTGGACTTCGAGATTTTTGTTATTATATCCATCACTATTTTGTCATTTTGTATTCATCACTGTCCCTATATGGGATTTCTTATAGCGCTTATCACCATTATATATTTGATGCATTTTTGATTGTGTACAGTGAACACCACAAGATTGAGCTGCTTTAAGAATATATTACACCTCTGGTCACATTTTTTATCCACTAGTAGTGCGAAAGTACACACCACTTTAAACCTCTGTGTATGCATCTATTCCATCATGTGCTTGCTTAAAGTCACCCATTTCGTGCTGTGAAATTAAGTCGCCATAAAGCAAGAAATACACTGCAGACTGACTATGCAGGGAACAGCAAATCTTCTGAGCAGTGCATTGACAGCACAAAGGAGTAAAACTGCCTCTGAAAACCTGACTCGCCAGCTGACAAAGAAAAATTGAGCTAGGATTGGAATGCAGTCAACATGTAGGACTGATTGTACGTTGTACAGATTTTGGCCAACCCATAAAAAGTCATGAAATAGAAGTTATGGTCATAAGCTGTGCTGCCAAGATAGCTGTAATGCAATGTAATTATCCAACAGCACAAACAAAAAAAAAACAAACAAACAAACAACACTAGTGTAAGAAGACATGCAAGAGAAAGCAATAACTCTTGCACAGCAGTAAAGTTCATAACAACCTTTCACCTATAACAACCATTTTTAGACCTAAAGAATAGTCATGGTATGACAACAATGCAAAACATGTTTACAATGTAACAAGTAAGCAGCAGAGTCCTTCTGTCATGTATAAGGTCAGTGATGGGGCTGATGGGGCATACTGGGGTATTTTAGTTCCAAAAAAAAAAAAAAAGTCTACTGGTTGACTACCAGAGTTTTTAAATCGCAAATACATTTAGGATTTTGCTAATATTAAAATGTATTATCTGCCATGTTAGCACAATTCACAAAAATACAACATGCATTTCTATTACCGTCTACCATAATTTTTTTTAAAGCATGAAAAAACTAATTTTAATTCACTAAAATCATTGATGTAGAGATAAGATGACTTCTAAGAATGCACATCATTTTCTTTTGTGGTATTTTGCATCGAAGTGTCAATTCACAGTTCCAATGGCTCCATAAAATATCACCAACTTTGGGCTGGTAGTTAAAGTAGAATTTATAGGCAAAATGTTTCTCATTCTGGATAGAGCAAGAGAGGGATATATATTTATTTTTCCCCATCTGTGTCCCATTGGGGAAAATTTCCCTTTACTTCCTGTCCCATAGCCAAACAGTTAGTGAGAGAAAACCCCTGCAAAATAGGAATTCCTCTGGCCACCATTATTTTCCAGCACTGCCTTAACCCCTTTTGGGCATGGAGTTCACCAGAGCTTCACAGGTTGCCACTGGAGTCCTCTTCCATGACGACATCACGGAGCTGGTGGATGTTGGAGACCTTGGTCTCCTCCGCCTTCCGTTTTGAGGATGCCCCACAGATGCTCAATAGGGATTAGGTCTGGACAAAGATACAGACACACTACTGTAGCGGGGGCTTTAAATTTAGTTGGGGTACACCTGGGTAGTAGTGTGACCCAGGTGTGTAAATTATGAGAGGTTTTGGACCCCTTTGTATTCGTGGAGGATTGGGTGGTGTATTATTCTCCTTGGCCTGTGGGTGGCGGGGTACCCGCAGGCTCAAGGTAGAATCACTGCCACAGTGCTACCCTTTTTGTCCCTTTCCGGGAGATGGTACGGCGAGGGCGGGGAACCTGCCGTGGTGTCGATGGGAGGAGATAAAAGGGGGAGACGCCCTCACCACGAGGTTTTTCGAGGATCTTCTCTTCACGCACCCAGGCACCTTAGGCCTGGGTGCGGGCGGTTCGGAGTTCCGGCCCAGGCGCCCTAGGCCTGACCGGAATGGAGTTGGAGTCCATCCCAGGCACCTTCAGCCTGGGGTGAGGTACTAAATCGTAGGCCTGGGGCCCAGTGACTTTGACTGGGTCCCGCAAGGGCGAAGTGATCCGAGGGTCCCCGAGGTGGACGGGACCCGCATCTAAGGTGAGGAGGTCACCCGTCCGGAGAGTCAGGAGCAGAATCAACCCGGTGACGGGTGGGCCTCCGGTAACTCCCTTGGAGGGACATCTTCCCCTGATGGGGGCCACAGCGCAGCAAAGGTACTCCTAAATACGTTCTCTTGAGTTGCTGGTAGAGACTCACAAGTTCTATGTTCTGTACTAATCAAGGCCACGATAACCGCTGGTGAAACCACAGTGGTTTAGATTGAAATCAGGATAGTGCCTCGACCTGCTCATCCCACCGTATCAGGCTGTTATAATGTTCCAACCAGTTGGCTACTGAAGCACTGTTTATTGTGAAGCTTGCAATAAAACAAGAGTTGGACTGTGATCGGTGTGTGGACTCTGGTTAATGGGAGCAAAGGGAGGTGTCAGCATAGCAGGACCGAGTTTCATAACCAAAACACATTGGCCCGAAGAAGATACTGATACTGGCCTTCACCTCACCCACAGCTATGGGGAGGACATGGGCCGTAGCGCATCTCACCCTGTCGTGTGACATACCCCTAGACAAAGGAGGAGATGGGGTGAGGCCGCTACACTACCAAAAGACATTTTATTATATAAGCACTTCCACATTTGTGAGGTGACCGAGTGGATGACAGACAATGCAGGCTGTGACCCGGAACAGG
This sequence comes from Rana muscosa, assembly GCA_029206835.1. Lineage (NCBI taxonomy): Eukaryota > Metazoa > Chordata > Amphibia > Anura > Ranidae > Rana > Rana muscosa. The sequence goes on from CM055123.1 coordinate 110,388,383, forward strand.
ACGTTGTCTTGTCCCTTTGACGATTCGGGACAGGCTAGATGTAGCAAACCATGGATAGAGGGAAACTGATCAGCCATGACACTACAAACTTCATCCACAACATGTGAGCCCATCACATTGGTTCACATTGGTGCGACATGGAATCTGACTTTGAGAGCACAAGTCTCATGAGATGTCAAATCAATGTTTCCCTAGGAGAGCCGTCTTAACTGGTCCGACACAAGTTGCTCCGACTTTAGAAAAGGTTCCTGCACTACTTTGGTCCGACTTTAATAAGACTTCAGTGACAAAAGGGGGTTTAGTGCTGGTTCACACTGGGGCGACAAACGCTCCGACATTAGGAGCTCATGTCGCATGACGTGTGAAAATCAATGTTTCCCTATGGGAGCCGTCTTAACTGGTCCGACACATGTCGGTCCGACATTAAAAATTCTCCCTGTACTACTTCTGTCCGACTTTGATCCGACTTCAGCCCATTGACTATCATTGAAGTCGGATCAAAGTCGGATCCTTGTCCTAACCATACGACTTTGGCATCCGACATTGTGATTACAGCAGCAGTAAAAGGAATTTATCTCACCCTGAGATTGTTTTGATTGGTCAAAGGACAAGTCAGACTAGCACAATGTCGGATCAAAGTAGTATCCTGTTCATGAATGTCGGATGGATGTCGGACCAATGTAGGATCAATGTCGGACCAATGTAGGACAGATGTCGCAGAGCAAAGTAGGATGAAAGTCGTGTCGTATAGTGTGAACCCAGCCATAAGGTCACATTCAGGCTGGGTTCACACTATACGACACGACTTTCATCCTACTTTGCTCTGCGACATCTGTCCTACATTGGTCCGACATTGGTACGACATTGGTCCGACATCCATCCGACATTCATGAACAGGATACTACTTTGATCCGACATTGTGCTAGTCTGACTTGTCCTTTGACCAATCAAAACAATCCCAGGGTGAGATAAATTCCTTTTACTGCTGCTGTAATCACAATGTCGGATGCCAAAGTCGTATGGTTAGGACAAGGATCCGACTTTGATCCGACTTTGATCCGACTTCAATGATAGTCAATGGGCTGAAGTAGGATCAAAGTCGGACAGAAGTAGTACAGGGAGAATTTTTAATGTCGGACCGACATGTGTCGGACCAGTTAAGACGGCTCCCATAGGGAAACATTGATTTTCACACGTCATGCGACATGAGCTCCTAATGTCGGAGCGTTTGTCGCCCCAGTGTGAACCAGCACTAAGGGCCAGTTCACACCAGACGCAGTTCCGTTCAGCTCTGTGCTTTTTTTCTGCACAAAATGCATGCAGAGTGTTTTCCATGTATTCCAATGGCTCTAGTTCACACCATGCAGTCAGTTTCTGCACCGGAAATTGGCTGCATGGTGTGAACATGTAAAGTTCAGAAAGTTTTTAAAATCTTATAAAAAAAAAGGAGGAGGAGGAGTTTTAGGTGATCTTCAAGCACTGCTATCCCCAAGTACAGGGAAATTATATTACCAAAATTATTGGGATGCCTGCCTTTACACACACATGAATTTTAATGGCATCCCAGTCTTAGTCCGTAGGGTTCAATATTGAGTTGGCCCTCCCTTTGCAGCAATAACAGCTTCAACTCTTCTGGGAAGGCTGTCCACAAGGTTTATGAGTGTATCTATGGGAATGTTTGACTATTCTTCCAGAAGTGCATTTGTAAGGTCAGTCACTGATGTGGATGAGAAGGCCTGGCTCTCAGTCTTCGCTCTAATTCATCCCAAAGGTGTTCCATCAGGTTGAGGTCAGGACTCTGTGCAGGGTAGTCAAGTTCCTCCACCCCAAACTTGCTCATCCACTGTTTATGGACCTTGCTTTGTGCACTTGTCCAAATCATTTGTTGAAGGGGGGGGGGGGTCATTTTTCAGGGGTTGGGTTTATTCCAGTAAAGGGAACTCTTAAGGCGTCAGCATACCAAGACATTTTGGACAATTTCATGCTCCCAACTTTGTGGCAACAGTCTGGGGTTTGCCCTTCCTGTTCAAAAACATTACTGCGCACAAAACAAGGTCCATAAAAACATGGAAGAGTGAGTTTGGGGTAGAGGAACTTGACTGGCCTTCACAAAGTGCTGACCACAACCCAACAGAACACCTTTGGGATGAATTAGAGCAGAGACTGCGAGCCAGGCCTTCTCGTCCACATCAGTGCCTGACCTCACAAATGCGCTTCTGGAAGAATGGTCAAAAATTCCCATAGACACACTTCAAAACCTTGTGGACAGCCTTCCCAGAAGAGTTGAAGCTGTTATAGCTGCAAAGAGTGGGCCAACTAAATTTTGAACCCTACGGACTAAGACTGGGATGCCATTAAATTTCATGTGTGTAAAGGCAGGCAGCCCAATACTTTTGGCAAATATATATATATATATATATATATATATATATATATATATATATATATATATATATATATATTAAAAACTATTGAAAAACAAGGTTATAAAATCAACACATATTGATAAGATATTTTATTCACCTCAAGCCACATTTCTAGGGAAAAACACACACGTCTTATGCCGTGTACACACGACCGTTTTTCTCGTCGAGAAAAACAAAATTTTTTCCTTTTGACGAGAAAAACGATCGTCTGTGGGCATTTTGTCGTTTTTCTCGACGAGAAAAATTAGAACATGTTCTAATTTTTCCCATAGGGAAACACTGCCGCGGAGCCCACAGACGGTCGTTTTTCTCGACAAGAGAAAAAAATTACGTGAAAAACGACCGTGTGTGGGGAACAAGCCGTTCCCTCGTTTTTAATGTCATTATTCACGGCGTTTTTTTAACCGCCGTGAATAATGATCGTGTGTATGCGGCATTAGCTAGTTGAAATGCCATGTCAAGTGAATAAAGTGTGTGTGTGTGTGTGTGTGTGTGTGTGTGTGTGTGTGTGTGTGTGTGTGTGTGTGTGTGTGTGTGTGTGTGTGTGTGTATATATATATTTTATACATACACACACACACACACACACACACACACGCTTTATTATATTTTCTTTATTAATTTTTTTCATCATTAAAAATACCATTAAACATACATATATGTATAAAAGATTTCATACTTTAAATTTACAATTATTAACTAGAACACATTTTTACTATTGACCCTTACCCCTCCCTCCCTCCCAGCTCTACCATTCCTCGTACTAGTTTTCCCAACTTCTTTTCTTTCCTTTTTTCACACATTTATCTATTCTTCTTAACCCGTTCTTCTTACTACCTTCCTTCTATTTTTATTTATATTTTTCGCAGGATACCCCATATTTTCCCAACCACGGTTTCCACACTTTTTCGAACTCTCTAATATTCCTTCTCTTGGTATAGGCTACTTTCTCCTTCCATATTGTTTCCGTAACTACATTTACCCAATCTTTTACCATAGGAGGATTCTCTGCTTGCCATCTTCGCGCAATTAATTTTCTTGCATGAAAGAGGCACCTGAGTACCGCTTTTGTTGCACTAGCCTCTCTGCTCATTTCTTCCTAGTCCCAGAATACACATTTTGGGATCCATTTCTAATGCTATTTTGTATATCCTATTTATCACACAGTGGCAAATTAACTTGTGCATGTTGAGTGAGGCATCAAAATGATCTTCTGCAGTAGCAGTGATAAGTTTGGAAACCAACCTGAAAAAGGTCATGAAGAAATGTAGTCAAGGCTGCAGTAAGACACTGTGCCTATAATCAACTATGCTACAATTGGAAGCAGGCCAACTGCCCAAAAGGACAAAAAGCTTGCTTCATCTATGCCTAGTCTTACATTTCATACGGAACTATTTAAACCTAAAAACTGCACTTTAATTTAAGTGAAATTAATTCAAACTCTCAGAGTAATGGCTGTAATAAAAATCAATGTATTTTAATTATAAATGAATGTAACATTAATGAAAAAAAATGTAGAATCATACTGCTCACTGACATGCCAATGTAACAATTCCCAAAAACCAATCACCTGAAAACGACCACTTCACCCAATGGGCAGATATATGGCACACAACACTAGAAGAATTCATAAATCAGAGCATGTGCAGGTCATATCCTTGGCCATTGCTCATCAGCAGCCAAAAAAAACCTCCAGCATCGTGCACATGAACCAAGATATAGGCCTTGAAGCATCAAATCAATGCCATTACCAGGAGATTAAAGTACTCATCCCAGAGAGATGCATTTCAGGATAATGCCAAGCTTTTTATAAGCTCTTGAGATGTCAAATGTGACTTTAACAGCACTGCGGACATTATGCTGAATGGTTTCGGCATGTAAATATTCCAAAGCCGCATGCAAGTCTGTAGCCTATTGCGCAGTAAATGCTCCGTCTTCTGTCACTGTAATGAGCCTATACGGTGCAGCAACACAGATAAAAGCACATTACATATCTTCAGGAGATGAAAATAAAACTACAGCTCAAATTACTTTTACGGTCTAACAATTGTCTTATTTTTTTTAAGCTACGAAAATAATATAATAATAATATTTTTTTTTCCGTGTTTAACATGCCTACATTCCCCCCCCCCCCCCGCCCCCCCCCCCGCCCGCAAAAAAAGCTCAAGTCTACATGACTTGAGCTTGGCTGTGTGAAAAAAAAAAATGGAGGAGGAGACGTTGGAGTCTTCACATCCCAATTTCGGACACAAGATCAGAAACACAAAGGATGACCTCTGTCGCTGCCTGCCTGTTTTCTCAAGCCATTTATAGAGAGCTGGCGAAAAAGCAGCACTACGAGAGAGAGAGGCTTTGAATCCAAATGTGCATAGGTGGAACAAAAGATGAAATGAGTTCTCCTGAAGCACATGCCTTGCCTTTGTTCCAAATGGAACGCTACAGCACAGTGTATATATCACTGCAGGAATCTCTGAAAGAGGGGAGAGTGGGGAGGGGGGACGTCAAGCACAAAAATGCAACCAAATATCCCTTCAAGGAACATTTTCCATTAAAAGACTGGCTGCAGATTTGCAATGAAACATTCCAATACACAGCGTGAGCACAATATGTCTCCGGCTTGGCACTCTGTAAAGCTCACTTTATGAGGGGCCCGCAGGGGTTACTGAAATACGGATGTGTACCAAGCTTCTGCCTTTCACAAACCCTCCCCCCTTCATACCTCATCCAGATACATTATGTAAAAAAAAAAAAAAAGCCTGCCTATCAACTCATGTCTAGACACATCTACATACGTCCAAGCAGGTCTACTCAGCCTGTGCTTTACCAAGTTTAGTGGAAGCCTTCCACTTGCACAAATACCTTGTGTATATGAGCTCTACTGAAAAATACAAAAACACATCTACAAATAATTAACAGTTACTCAACACTGTTGAAAGTTTAGTAATTAGCATGTGCTATAGCCTTAACTTGTGAACTGCACACCCGTGCAAGCTGCACATCACTTATACTCCATTACTCATCAACGAAGACCTGCGGTCATGCACCCATACCTAGCACCTTTGGAGGTCCTTACTCTTTGGGATTCCCCATGTGCGCGTACTCTGCCTGCAGGCCACCCACCTCAGCTCCTGGGACAGGCCAACATATGGGCCTTTGGTTGAAGCATACTATATGCCTCGCTTGCTAGCTCCACACATATTGACGCATTCGCCCCGATGAGTGGTTTTTACCATGAAACGTGTCGGGCCTATCCAGGATGCAGTCATGTCTTCTACCTAGCCTCATGGTTCTTTATTATACTGTCTTATCTACATCATGGAGCTTTTCACACTGGCTACCATTATGTGTTTTGACACCAATGTAACATACATGTGTATATAACCATGTATTCATGAGGTGTAGAATATATACACACACACACACACACACACACACACACACACATCAGGGCTTGACAAATTTGCTTGGAATCTAGGAGCCAGCTACAAAAGTTAGGAGCCAGGAACGCGCCCCGTCCCGCCGAACTCGCGCGCAGAAGCGAACTCATACGTGAAAGCGGTGTTCAAACCACACGTAAGGTATCGCTGCGATTGTTAGAGCGAGAGCAATAATTCTAGCCCTAGACCTCCTCTGTAACTCAAAACATGCAACCTGTAGAATTTTTTAAACGTCGCCTATGGAGATTTAAAAGGGTAAAAAAGTTTGTCGCCATTCCACGAGCGGATGCAATTTTGAAGCGTGACATGTTGGGTATGAGTTTACTTGGTGTAACATTATCTTTCACAATATAAAAAAAAAATTGGGCTAACTTTACTGTTGTCTTATTTTTTAATTTAAAAAAAATGTGTATTTTTTCCCAAAAAAAGTGCGCTTGTAAGAACACTGCGCAAATACGGTGTAACAGAAAGTATTGCAATAATCGCCATTTTATTCTCTAGGGTGTTAGAATAAAAATAGGATTTTTATAACAGCTTACCTGTAAAATCCTTTTCTTGGAGTACATCACGGGACACAGAGCGACATAGTCATTACTAATGGGTTATATAGTTACCGTCAGGTGCTGGCACTGGCAACTTCCAAAACCGGAAGTACCCTCCCCTATATAAGCCCCTCCCATCCGGGAGCACCTCAGTTTTGTAGCAAAGCAATAAGTGTCCCCAAAGAGGGGCGGGAGCTCTGTGTCCCGTGATGTACTCCAAGAAAAGGATTTTACAGGTAAGCTGTTATAAAAATCCTATTTTCTTTCTCGTACATCACGGGACACAGAGCGACATAGTCATTACTAATGGGATGTCCTAAAGCAATGCCAAATGAGGGGGGGGGATACACCATATATAAGCTGAGCGCTATCAGACATGAGGATCTTTTGCGGCCTGCAACACACTGCGCCCAAAGGCGACATCCTCCTGACTTCTAACGTCCACCTGGTAGAACCTAGTAAACGTGTGTACTGAAGACCATGTTGCGGCCTTACAGACTTGAGCCAGGGAGGCCTGGTGATGCACTGCCCATGAAGTTCCAACTGCTCTCGTGGAGTGCGCCCTAACTTTGAACGGAGGCGGTCTACTTCTCAAGCTATAGGCTTGTATTATGACCTGTCGAATCCACTTGGCTAAAGTAGATTTTGACGCTGCCTGACCCTTTCTGGGGCCTTCCGGCAGAATAAACAAAGTATCCGTTCTGCGAATCTGAGCAGTGGCTTTTAGATAAGCTTTAACTGCTCTTACTACATCCAAAGAATGCAATAACTTTTCCTCTACCGAAGTAGGCTTGGGGAAAAAAGAAGGAAGAACCACATCTTGGTTCAAATGAAAACTCGATACCACCTTAGGAAGAAAGGCTGGATGAGGACGTAACACTACTCTGTCCTTATGGATAACCAGATATGGCTCCTTACAGGACATAGCTGCTAATTCCGATACTCTTTTAGCCGAACAAATGGCTACTAGAAAAATCAATTTCCTGGTGAGAAGCACTAAGGAAATATGCTGTAATGGTTCAAATGGTTGTTTCTGTAGAACCGACAGAACCAAGTTTAGATCCCATGGACATATGGGAATATTAACCGGAGGACTAATACGCATCACTCCTTGTATAAAGGCTTTGACTAGTGAATGCGAAGCCAAGGGCCTTTGAAAAAATATTGACAAGGCCGAAATCTGACCCTTGATAGTACTCAAGGCAAGCTTCCTATCTACAGCCCATTGTAGGAAGTCCAGAATTCTACCTATTACGTATTTACGTGGATGCCATTTCCTGGCCTCACACCAGGCGATGTACGCCTTCCAGATTCTATAGTAGATCTGCCTGGATACCGGTTTCCTGGCATTGATCATGGTAGACACCACAGCATTAGAGAGCCCTCTCCTTTTTAGAATGTGGGCTTCAATAGCCAGGCCGTCAAACCTAGGGCTGGTAAGGAAGGGTGGTATATCGGTCCCTGCGAAAGCAGGTCCGGACGATGTGGGAGGGTCCAAGGACTCCCCACAGACATTTTTACAATCTCCGCGTACCATGCTCTTCGGGGCCACGCTGGAGCCACCAGAATCACTGGTTTCTTTTCTACCCTGATTCTGCGGAGTAATCGAGGTAACAATTGTGGCGGTGGGAATGCATATATCAGCTTGAACTGATCCCAAGGGAACACTAGGGCATCCGAGCCGCACGCTAGGGGATCCCTTGTCCAAGAGACAAACCTGTCCACTTTCGTGTTGAACCTGGATGCTAGCAGATCTACATCCGGTGTTCCCCACCGCTGACATATTGTCCGGAAAACCTCGGGATGAAGGGACCATTCCCCTGGGCATAATTGTTGGCGACTTAGAAAGTCCGCCTTCCAATTCTCCACCCCTGGAATGAATACCGCAGATATGGCTGGGACATATCTTTCTGCCCATCTCAGGATGTAATTTACTTCCCTTTGGGCTGCACGACTCCTGGTGCCCCCCTGACGATTGATATATGCCACTGCTGTGGCATTGTCTGACTGAACTCTGACAGGGGACCCTTGGAGTTTGGATGTCCATGCTACTAGGGCATACCGGGCTGCTCGTATCTCTAAGAGATTGATGGGCAGGGCCTTTTCCGCATCCGACCATCTGCCCTGGAGAGACCATTGCTCCAGTACTGCTCCCCAGCCTAAAAGGCTGGCATCTGTAGTGACCACCTTCCAAGAAATCGGACTGAAGGATTTCCCTTTTTCCAGATTCCGGGGAACCAACCACCAACGGAGGCTTCTGCGAACGGAAGGGGACAAGGACATTGGTACGTCCAGAGCCTGAACTTTTTTGTTCCAGGCTGACAGTATGGCCCTTTGCAACTTCCTTGAATGGAATTGACCGTAGGGTACTGCTTCGAATGATGCCACCATTTTTCCCAGCAGCCTCATGCACAGGCGTATGGATGGCTGTCTTTTTGAACCCACTAAGTGGATCAAATCTCTCAAAGACGACCCCTTTTCTCGAGGCAAGAAAATTTTTCTCTGGTCTGAATCCAGCCTTAGCCCCAAGTATTCCAGACTTTTGACTGGTTTTAGGGCTGACTTGTCTCGGTTGATAATCCAACCGTGATATTCCAGATACTTGATTGTCTCGTGAACAACCACTTCTAGTTTTTCCACTGAGTGGTCTATCAGCAACAAGTCGTCTAGATATGCCATTATCGTTACACCTCGTGTTCTTAGATTGGCCAATAATGGGGCCAGAATTTTTGTGAACACTCTTGGTGCTGTGGCCAGACCGAAGGGTAAGGCTCTGAACTGAAAATGGCGCCCTTCTATCGCAAAGCGTAGAAATTTTTGGTGGGCTGGAAAGATGGGGATGTGCAAATACGCATCTTTGATGTCGATCGAGGCTAACCATTCCTCCCCTTGTAGGGCAGTGGCTACCGATCGGATCGACTCCATCCGGAAAGTCCTGATATGTAGGAATTTGTTTAGCCCTTTTAGATTTAATATGGGCCTCACGTCCCCGTTTGGCTTCGGAACTGTAAAGAGGTTTGAGTAAAACCCGAACCCCCATTCTTCCAGGGGGACCTCTATAATTACTGCTTGAAGCAATAATTGTTCCAGTGCCAACAGGAGGGATCCTCTCTTCTGGGGATCCCTTGGCACGTTCGACCTTATAAAGCGGGAAGGAGGGGAGTTTTTTAACTCCAATTTGTATCCCAGATTTACTGCGGAGAGCACCCATCTGTCTCGGATCGTGTCCCGCCAGGTTTCTGTGAACAACTGAAGTCTTCCCCCCACCCGATTGGGTGGGGGCAACCCTTCATGCATTTGACTTTGGGGGAGGTTTTGTACCTCTCCTGCTCCAGGGCTTCTTGTTACCCTGCAACTGTCCCTGATTTTTACCTCCGGGATTTGACCGGGGAGGCCGTCGGAACTGTTTCACAGCCGATGTCCTAGGGACTGGAGAAGCCGGCCTCTTAAAAGAGGGACCTCTAACTCTATTTTTGACCGGCAAGAGTGTACTTTTACCGCTGGAAATTCTCTGGATATACTTGTCCAGGTCTTCCCCGAATAAGCGCTCCCCATGAAATGGGAAGCTGACCAGCAATTTTTTACAGGGAGCTTCAGCAGACCAGTTTTTGAGCCATAGAAGCCTGCGCATATGTACTACAGACAGCGTAAGGCGGGAGGCCTGATGGATTGAATCCTTTATAGCGTCCACCGCAAAGCATAAGGCTCTAGGTAGATCAGCTAGAGCAAGAGCCTGCTGATCTGGCACGTCCCTTAAGACCTGTTTCAACTGATCCTTCACTGCTTGGCAGACCCCTATAGCTGCCACTGCTGGTTGTGTCACCAATCCTGCTGTAGAAAAAGCAGATTTCAATAAGGACTCCAATTTTTTATCTATTGGGTCCTTGAACATTTGGACATTTTCCACCGGACATGTCAGTGATTTATTCACACAAGAGATGGCTGCGTCCACTGTAGGGACCTTCCATTTTCTGACGAACTTATCCTCCATAGGATAGACCACCGGAAATCTCTTGGGGGGAGTAAATATTTTGTCAGGATGCTCCCAATCCTGGTAAATGAGCCCCTCCAGTAAAGGATTGATCGGAAAAGAACAAACAGTCTGGGGAGCTTTTAGCGACCCCAACGAGGAGACAGAAGAGGAGGATGGCTCCGCAAGTGGCATTTTAAATGCTGATCGGACCATATTAGTCAGGGACTGCACCCATAACCTCTCAGCATGTGATGCTGAGAACGGCTCCTCCACTGTTGATTCCTCTACAACTGAATCAACCTCATCCTGATCCCCCTCAGGTAGGTCGTTCTCTGTATGGGACTGTTGCTCTGTTAACAGGCACTCTGAGGGAGGAGACGGAGATCGAGCGCTTTTCTCCTGTGACAGGGAAGCAGCAATTAGTGCTGACAATCTCTCTTCCAGCCCTCCCAGAGCTGAGGAAAAAACCTCCTCTGTTACATACACAGGAGCAGGTGAACTGGGGACAGCCACAGTACCAGGTACTCCTGGGGGTGCCCTACGGTCACTAACCTCTGATTCTTCAGGGGAGACTGGTGCAGCCAAAGCATGCCCAAGATCCTCAGAGCCCGATGGAGACCCCCTATTCCTCCTGGAATTTCTAGTCCCGGAGTTTTTAGACGGCATATTCCTAAGCCACAAAGCTGAGGTATTCCAGCCGAAAATACACCAGTTACTGATAATAGTCTAGCATAAATGCTGCTATAATAAACAGTTGGTGTCTACTAATGTGCCTTTCTAGGGGATGCCTGTATCAACCGCTTGCTGTATGCCTTTAAATGTTGCCAGCTCTGTCTCTGTACTTCATAGCCAGCTTACTGCAATAATGTGGCTTTTTAAAAACCTGCTGGGACGCCCGCACATGCGCAGAAGCGCTGTGGCGCGCACAGAGCGTCATCCCCCAGGCCCCGCCCCTTTTTCCGGCCACCTCTATATATAGAGGCGCGTGCACGCGCGCGGCCACGTGCGCCTCGGCGCTAATTTTCAAACATGGAAACCAGGGACAGGAGCCAGGGCCCCCTTTGCCGCAGGCCGGGGGATAGACGAACACTGCAACATGGCAGAGGAAACAGTTTCCTGTAGGAGAACTCACCAGCTGCCTGGACTTTGCTCTCTGAGAAGAAACTAGTCCATATGACAAGAAAAACATTCCACAGCGGCCTCTAGTGGACAAACACAGGTACCGCAGTTTAATATACTAAACATATATAAAAAAACATTCTTTTTTTTTTTTTTTCTTGACCACCATTAAAAATTATTACATTTTTTTTTAGTAGTTACAGGCATGCACAGATATTAGCGGGAATACCGTTAGGTAACAGACAGAAAGACAAATTAGGCTTGGGGGTCCCCCAATAGAACCAAGTTCCTGGGGGCCCCCACTTACCTGTTCCCCGCCGCAGGACTTTGTTTGGTCCACAAAAGCCCAAACTTCACCTATCACGGCAGGCATTGTAATCAAACCTTCAGGGACCGGGTTCCCAAGGATTCCACTCCCCTGGACCTGTATAGCACCCTGCACAGAAAACATCTTGGTCGTGGGTATGACCAGAGCTCTGGATCCCAGGGTCCAGCTCTCCTAAGAGAAGCATTACAGGCAGAACCTTGCTCTTCTCTGCAAGGCCCGGGTACCGACCGTTTAGCTATGAAGCTTTTTTGGTCGGATCCGGAATAGCTTACTGAGACCCAAAAGAACCTGTACGCAAGCTCAGTGAAAAACACATGTTTCTTCTTGGCCAACACCTTAGACACTGGCAAAAAACTGAGGTGCTCCCGGATGGGAGGGGCTTATATAGGGGAGGGTACTTCCGGTTTTGGAAGTTGCCAGTGCCAGCACCTGACGGTAACTATATAACCCATTAGTAATGACTATGTCGCTCTGTGTCCCGTGATGTACGAGAAAGAAAAATATATATATATGTTTGGGGATTCTAATTAGAGGAAAGGAGATGGCAGTGAAAACAGACAGGGGAAGCTCCATTAGCATTGCTGGTTGTCTTGTCATACCAATGGCAACCACAAGATGGCGCCAGATCACAGAAGGAAGCATAGGCCTCAATTACTGGCCGCGGCGGCGGGGGAGGCTCATGGAAGCACAGGTTACCCCAGCTGTGCAGTGCCAGGTCGCTAATTCTAGTCGCAATGGCGACCTGGCGCCCGGTGTTTGTCGAACCCTGATACACACACACACACACACACACACACACTGTGCACGAATGCATTATTTGTCCAATATACTTTTTATCAATAAATACTTATATACTCAAATTGTATATTTCATGGTCTGCCTCATCTAAAGTCCCGAACTGTCCCCCATGTAACCAATTTAGGGATGGAGACACGTTCTTTGTGCCTCATATAAAGTCCTGCCCACTTCGCCTTAACATGCTACGAAAGGTGAACTTATCCTTTAAAGACCAGACACCTTAAAGTGATACTAAAAGTCTTGTTGTTTTTTTTTCTTTTTCTTTTTTATGTCATGTCATATTTACCTGCTCTGTGTAATGATTTAGAAGAAGGCTGGATCCTTCTCTTCTCGGGACCCTCACCGGAGCTCCTCCCTCCTGCCAAGTGCCCCCTCATCCAAACCGAGCCACTGCTCTGTGCGTCTATTCAGACATGGTACCATGGCTCAGCCCACCCCTCTCTTTCTCCTTATTGGCTCACTGACTGATTGCCAGCAGCGGGAGCCAACAGCCCCCCTCTGCTGTCTTAGCCAATGATGAGGGAGAGTCTGAGACTCTCATGCACATCACTGAATCAAAATGGGGCTCAGGTAAGTATAATGCCGTGTACTCACGATCGGACATTCTGACAACGGACAACGAATGTTGGCTCAAACTTGTCTTGCATTCACAGGGTCACACAAATGTGGTTTGGAAAATCCGAACTTCAAGAACGCAGTGACGTACAACACTACGAGGAGCCGAGAAAAATTAAGTACAATGATTCCCAGCATGTGTCAAATTTTTGTGCGTCGAAATTGGATACACACGATCGGAATTTCCGACAACAACTTTTGTTGTCGGAAAAATTGAGAACCAGCTCTCAAATATTTGTTGTCGGAAATTCCGACAACAAATGTCCGATGGAGCCTACACACGGTTGGAATATCCAACCAAAAGCTCACATCGAACATTTGTTGTCGGAAATTCCGAACGTGTGCACGCGGCATCAGGCTTCATGTACACTGCTGCTGGTAAACTGACATTTAGGAGCAGTTGGGCATTTTTTCAGCTGCCCCTGAACTGTCCTCCATGTTATCTTATCAGTACATGTACACAGGGTCGTTTATAGTCGTTTCTAGGCAGTTAGAAGCATTTCTTGGAAAGCAAAAAAATAAATTAAAAAAATGCATTTAGGCGGGATGTTCAGAGGCATTTGAAATGACAAATGCCCGTAACAGCGTGTAAACGCAGTAACTCGCATTTAGCTGCGTTTCGTCTACGGGCATTTTAAATTTTTGACCAATTTGCAAAAAAACAAAAAACACACTTCTAAAAAACGCAAACCCGGCATGCAAAATGAACGTTTTTAAACGTTGGTTACCATCTGTCAAGTTAAATCGTTCAGGATAGGTTTTTAAAAAACAACCCGTGTACATTAAGCCTTAGGGGGGCTGCTGCACACAGTAGATTTTTATCCTAATGCATAGAATGCATTAAGATAAAAAACCTTCTGACTTTAGAACCACTTTAAACCGTATTCACACTGTAGTGACACTTTACTAAACATGCCTTTTAATAAGGCAGCTCCCATTTTAAAGAAGCTTCCAAAGCACCACAAGAGAGAATATAATGGAACCGTACCTTTTTCCTGATGTTCCGCACCACATTACACAGAGGGTTTACAATTTTGTGTTGTGGGGGTTCTAGGTATGGTGCTTTGAGGGGGGCCATTCGACCACCACAACGACCTGCGCTTCAAAACGGTTTTAATATGACCAGTTTATACAGAGAAGTACCCCCATTTTTAGCAGCAATTCCAAAATATACAATTTTATAAGGCAAGTAGCCAAAACAAGAGTTTATTTTTATTTATTTATGGGTGCCCACAAAGAGCCAGTTGTATCTGTAAGACTATATAAAATGTATCTACCATTTACGATACCATTGGTGTGCAAGCCTCCTTTTCAACTGGCAAAAATTCTATTATTCTCATAATTATAAGCAGACGTCTGGAGCACCCCATCCCCCCTTACATCAACCATTGGATGTCAAGAGTCCCCCCAACCTCCTTTACATCACAGTGCACCCCCCTTACCTTGAGACTAGGGGCAGTGGAGATAAGGGGGTGCTATGGCTGCACAGAGAGGCGCAGGACCTGTAGGATTCGTCCTATCCTCCAGATTCGGCCCGCGGGCCTTGTGTTTGACACACGTGCTCTAGGCTATCAGAGGAACTTTAAAGGATTACAGTCACAGTAGAACCACAAGGCAAGTATATTTTCTATATAAAAAAAGATTACTGAAAATTACAGCAATTCATAGCTTTGGTCACAATTCTTACCCTATACATATACAGCAGAGATATAAGATACAGTTTGCAAGAGCTAAAGCTGATGAAACTACTGTATATACTCGAGTATACAACTTGAGTTTTCCATCACATTTTTTTGTGCTGAAAATGCCCCCCCTCGGCTTATACTCAAGTCACCTTTTTGCGCCTGATCTCCCGGACTTAGTGGACCCAGTAACGGCCGGCCGTAGATCCCCTGGACCCCAAACTTGGCACACACATGTAGCCCTACTCTTCCTCTACAAGTGTGCAAAGTTTTTTGTCCGGGAGACCTACGGCCGGGGAGCATCGATTTTTTCAAACCCGGGCAACCCTTCTATAGACTCCCATGTTAAACGGTCATTTCTCCAGTGATTTTGGCGACCCGGTACCGGCCGGTCATAGGTCCCCTGGACCCGAAACTTGGCACACATGTAGCCTCATTTCTTCTCTATAAGTGTGCAACGTTTTTTGTCTGGGGGACCTACGGCCGGTGAGAACCGATTTTTCAAAGCCGGGCACCCCTTCCATAGACTCCCATGTTAAACGTCAGTCTAGTCATGGGCATAGTGAGGCATGCAGATGGACACCCTAGGCTTATACTCAAGTCAATACGTTTTCCCATTTTTTTGCAGTAAAATTAGGTGCTGCGGCTTATATTCGGGTCGGCTTATACACGAGTATATACGGTAAGTGCTTTATATGTTCCTTAAAGTGTTACTAAACCCAGGACCCTGTATTCACTATATTTGGTCTCCCACAGTACACAAAACATGGAAATGCAATTATTTTAGTAAATATAAACTGCTAAATACCTTTTCTCATCAGCTGTATATATACTGTCCTATGAGGCTACTTGACCCTTTGTCTGGACAGTGCTGATAACATGCACTCTCCCAACACACACACACACACACACACACACCGAGCATGTGCAGAGTGCCCCCAAGGCTCTGTGCTATCAGGAGATGGATTGGAGACTGCAGAAAGGGAGGATCAGAGAAGAGAAGATCAAACAGCCTTTTTATACAATGCACAGGATTAACCCCTTAGGTCCCACAGTGAGTATAACAAGCATGCTTTACTGCATTTTACAGTTGTGGATTTAGTAACACTTTACGGCTGGGACCCCATGGGATCTGGCACATCCCCGTTTACCGATTCAGATGCGAATCAGGTCCGAAGTTTTGCCCAAATTCGCGCCTGAAAACAGAGCCAAAAAGACGCACAGGACCCTTTTCCAATGCGAGCCACCCTGGAGCTGTGTGAACCAGCTCCATTGAGAGCCAGTCACTCTCTCCTGTCATGCGAATTGGATGCGGAGAAACCCACACCCAGTTCACATCAGTGTGAACCCAGCCAAAGTTTGAGTGAGGTATCAAATGAGGAGAGTAGGGAAAAAAAAGAGAGACATGGGATGGTGATAAAATAACGCTTCCTGAGATAAAAAAACACTTTGCAAGATAAAAATGAATGACAAGAAAATAAGCGTTCTAATTATTTTAGTAAATATAAACTGCTAAATACCTTTTCTCATCAGCAGTATATAGCAGTCTTGTGACAATCAGTGTCTGGTTAAAGCTTGTAGGAGAGTTTTCATTCTCCTCTAACAGTCCTATGAGGCTACATTACCCCTGACCCTCTGTCTGGACAGTGCCAATTGGCCCTGTGCTGATCACATGCACCCTCCCAAGAGCAATACACACCAAACTGGAGCATGTGCAGCGAGCCCCCAAGGCTGTGTTCTATCAGGAGATGGATTGGGGACAGTGAAAGAAGAGGCGGAACAGAGAAGACAGGATCAAACAGCCTTTTTATACAATGCACAGGATTAACCCCTTATGTTCCACAGCGAGTATAACAAGCATGCTTTACTGCAAATACAGACTGATTTTACTGTTGTGGGTTTAGGAACACCAAGTCGGACATATAAGAATAGATTTTCGGACGAACATTCTCTGTACTGTTCACGACTAGACAAATGTCATTCAAAAGTATTTATATATATAAATTTTGTTTGCTTTTAACATTCGATTATGGAATGAATGTAATTTGCCAAATGAAAGCCACATGCAGTGTCAGAAATTAGTTTGAGAAAAATTTTCCTGCTCCTTTCTCAAATATTCTTGTCACCATGTTCAAAAATGAATGCCAATTAGATGGTCTCAACTCCAAATTCTACTAGTATATGGGCAGATTTACTCTAGATACAGATTACTGCATCAGAACATTCTCTAGTTTAGTAGTCTAGCTAACAAACACACACTGCAGATAATACATTTACCCACCAACAACTGAATGCGACACTTTTGCACTTTTAATAAAACAAAAAGCAAAACAGCACATAATATTCCTAGCATTTCACAATAAGTCAGATTCATTGCCTTCATTCCCACCCACTAAATGATTTCCCTTCAAATTACCTTCTACACCCACCAATGTCTCTGCCTGCAATCTAATAGTTCCAACTCTTTTATAAACAGGTCAGGACGTGACTTGTCGCAGATGTCACCATTTAGAAAGAAGAAGAAAAAAAAAACACCACAAGTTTTCTCAGGCTTCAAAAGTGTTGCCTAGCAACTACATACAAACAACAACATTGACAGACCATCATACAATAATATTTTACCTAAATTAGCTGCATTTAGGATAAAATTACAATTTTGAATGCAACATTATACTTTCAATGAATGTGCACAAAATATGCCCAAAGTCAGACCTTCTATAGCTGGCCTAACATTTGTAGCTAGCTCAGAAATAAAATTCCGCACCGCATCAGTGTAAAGTGGACCTTACACAAAACCTAAGCCAGAGTTGGGCAAATCATTTTCCTAAGGGGACTGTTGGGGGGCCAAACCTATTTCTGCTCATTATAAAAGCGAATGTAAACCTTACATTTTCTGTGTGTCATACTTCTATTTTCTCTGCAGTGGTTTTGCACAGAGCAGCCCTGATCCTCCTCTTCACTGGTCCCCCGCTGGCGCTCCTCAATCCCTTCCCCTCCACTTAGTGCCCACCATAGCTGCACAATTAATCGTTAAAAAATTGTTATCGCGATTCAACCCCCCCCCTCCCGATCTTAAAGGAACACTAAAGGCAATTTTTTAATTTATTTTTTAAACAACAAACATGTTATACTTACCTCCACTGTGCAGCTCGTTTTGCACAGAGTGGCACTGAACCTGGTCTTCTGGGGTCCCTCAGCGGCTGTCTGGGCTCCTCCCTGCAATAATTCACCACCTTCATGCGAGCGAGCATGGTAGTGAGTTCTTGCGGTTGCGCTCCCGTGATACAGTGAGCGGCTATAGCCGCTCACTGTATCACTCGGCCCCGCCCCCCAGCGCATCATTGGATGTGATTGACAGCAGTGCGAGCCAATGACGGCACTGCTTTTAATCAACCGATGAATGAGCCGAGAAGCAGCGCGTTCACGGTGCGGGACTTTCGAGGGGTCAGGTAAGTAAACGGGGGCCGCTAATCCTCAGATGTTTTTTGACCTTTATGCATTAAGGTGAAAAAACTTGTACCTTTACAACCCCTTTAAAGAGGAAGCAAACTTCCTCTGCAGACATTTACCTTAAGGCCAGCCAAGAATAAGGCTTACCTATAGGTAGTGTAAATATCTCCTAAACGTGTAGTTTAGAAGATATTTACATTGCATGCAGCCAGTGACATCACTGGCGCATTCGCTCTCAAGGAACAGCCCCGGGTGTCATTCCTTCCGAGCCCCATGCCTTGAACAGTGGCTTCAGCCAATCACAGCGCCGGAACCCGCAAACCCGGAAGAAACTCTGGGAAAGAGGTCAGCGGTGTGCGGGCGCCGCTGCAACAGCTTCGTTCTAAGGCAAGTATTTCATAATGAGCTAGTATGCGATGCAGTGGTAAAAATGGGCAACTGAGCTGTGGTTTGGTCACCCACCCGAACTGTAAAAACGGGGATGTTCACATACCAACTCTGGGTGCAGAGTTATTTAAAAATCGCTCATTGAGTTCAGCGAGTCGTGTTGACAGTGAATGCATCACAGTCCAGACGGACAGCCAAAGGGCCAGATGGTATAAGAATCAGGCAATGGTTTAAATCCAGGGCACCAATGAGTATGCAGCGTTAGGAATGCTCACTATCGCAAGCAAAGATTTTTTTATGCTAAAGGAATTTTTGCGATCAAGTCAGGATCATTCTTTTCTTTTCCACAGAAAATGGATTATTCCATTACCACCGTGAGACGCTGCAGAGAAACCCAAATAGATCTATGAAGATAATCAAAAACACAACCTGGCTTATATGGTTTTAGGTCCTAGAGCCAGGAAGCTTTGTAGGACAAAGCCTCAATCCTAGTTCCACATTTTACCCGATAACAATGAGGTCTGGCCAAGTTGGCCGTACACTGTTCGAATTTAGTCTGGTTTCTGATGCACCAGTTAAAATTTTCTTTAATGGTTGGCCCTGTGGAAAAATTTAAGACAGACAGAAAACTGATGGTGTGTTGAGCTGGTGCCTGCAGGCACAATACAATAGCCACAGTGGGCGATTCGGCCTTCCGCTTTGTATAGCATGGATGAAGGAATCTGTCAGATTTTTTGTTTAGCCTGCAGGATGAAAAAAAAAAAAAAAAAAAAAATTGCGTGTATGGCCTAGTCTCAGCTAATGCTATATTTTATACATGCAAGCTGACTGATGCTCAGGGTTCCCTCATGCTTTCTCTGCTGTGGAAGCCTGCTGATTGGTGAAAAGACTGAGTGCTGACAGAACACAAAAAAAAGGAAAAAAAAAAAAAAGTGTTGCCTGTTTGTTCTGGGGAACCCATTATGTGGCACTCGATGTCAGAACTAATCTGATTTTAGTCCGTTTTGCTTGTTTTATGCTGTGGATTTCATGTACAAAGCCCTCCTGCATTAAAAACGGATTTCATGCCTTGTCTGAATATATAAAAAAAAAAAAAAAAAAGAAGGTGTGTAACAACCCTGCTTGGGTCCTGGGTGCCCCTGTTTCGTGCATGGTTTACTGCTGCCAAATACCAGTTGAGCATGTTCTCCTTACAAAATACACACGAAAATATTTTCCCCAAATCTAAAAAAAAAGGCATTCGCATTCAAAAGTGGAAGCTAGTCCAGCAGCAGTATTCCACTTCAGATTCTTGATGACCAGCCAATTGACAGACAAACACTACCTCCAAAAAGGTCTTATCTTATTGTCTAAAATGTTAAATGCGTAGCTGTCTCTATGAAAATAATAAAGCAAGAAGATAATCAACCATAGCTACATTTTAATATTCTATTATGCAGAGTATTCCCCACTAGGGATGAGCCAAACACCCCCCCCGTTCGCACCAGAAACTGCGAACAGACCTAAAGTTCACGTAAAATCAAAAGTGCTAATTATCAAGGCCAATATGCAAGTTATTGTCCTAAACAGGGTTTGGGGACCCAGGTCCTGCCCCAGTTTTTTCGGGAGCAGTGATTTTAATAATGCTTAAAGTGAAACAATAAAAGTGAAATATTCCTATAAATTTCGTACCTGAGGGGGGGGGGGGGTATAGTATGCCTGTAAACCAGCACTAGTTTCCCGTGCTTAGAACTGTCCCTGCACAAAATGTAATTTCTTAAGGAAAAAAAAAGTTAATTTAAAAGCACTCGCGGCTGTAATGAATTGTCGGCTCCCGGCAATACAGAGAAAAGTAATTGATAATTTTTTTTTTTTATTTTTTTTTTAACCACTTAAGCCCCGGACCATTTGGTAGCTAGAGGACCAGAGGTGAATTCAGAATTTGGCACTGCGCTGCTTTAACTGTAAATTGTGCGGACATGCAATGTTGTATCCAAACGAAATTTGCGTCCTTTTCTTCCCACAAATAGAGCTTTCTTTTAATGGTATTTGATTGCCTCTGCGATTTTTATTTTTTGCGATATAAACGGAAAAAGACCGAAAATTTGGAAAAAAAATGATATTTTCTACTTTTTGTTATAAGAAAAATCGAATAAACTCAATTTTAGTCATACATTTAGGCCAAAATGTATTCAGCCACATGTCTTTAGTAAAAAAAATGTCAATAAGCCTATATTTATCGGTTTGCGCAAAAGTTATAGCGTTTACAAACTAGGGTACATTTTCTGGAATTTACACAGCTTTTAATTTATGACTGCCTATCTCATTTCTTGAGGTGCTAAAATGACAGGGCAGTACAAACCCCCCCCAAATGACCCCATTTTAGAAAGTAGACACCCCAAGGAAATTGCTGAGAGGCATGTTGAGCCCATTGAATATTTTTTTTTTTGTCCCAAGTGATTGAATAATGACAAAAAATAAAAAAAAAAAAATTACAAAAAGTTGTCACTAAATGATATATTGCTCACACATGCCATGGTTATATGTGGAATTGCACCCCAAAATACATTCTGCTGCTTCTCCTGAGTACGGGGATACCACATGTGTGGGACTTTTTAGGAGCCTAGCCACGTACGGGACCCCGGAAACCAAGCACCGCCTCCAGGATTTCTAAGGCCCCTTTCACACTGGGGCGTTTTTCATGCGGTTTAGCGCTAATAATAGCGCTGTTATACCGCATGAAAAAATCCTGCCCTGTGTCTTCAATGTGAAAGCCCGAAGGCTTTCACACTGAAGCGGTGCGCTAGCAGGACCGCTCCAAAAGTCCTGCTAGCCGCTTCTTTACAGCGGTAAAGGAGCGGTGTGTTCACCGCTCCTTTACCGCGGTCTCCCATTGAAATCAATGGGACAGCGCGGTAATACCGCCCGCAAACCGCGGCAATAGCCGCGGTTTGCGGGCGGTATTAACCCTTTTTCGGCCGCTAGCGGGGGTTAAATTAACCCCCCTAGCGACCGCATACCGCGGTAAGAACGACAG
This sequence comes from Rana muscosa, assembly GCA_029206835.1. Lineage (NCBI taxonomy): Eukaryota > Metazoa > Chordata > Amphibia > Anura > Ranidae > Rana > Rana muscosa. The sequence continues at coordinate 110,410,156 of CM055123.1, forward strand.
TATAGCAGCGCTGAAAATCGCGCTGCTATACCGCCACCGCACCTGCCCGCCCCAGTGTGAAAGGGGTCTAAGGGCGCAAATTTTTGATTTCACTCCTCACTACCTATCACAGTTTTGAAGGCCATAAAATGCCAAAATAGCACAAAACCCCCCCCAAATGACCCCATTTTGGAAAGTAGACACCCCAAGCTGTTTGCTGAGAGGCATGGTGAGTATTTTACAGCTCTCATTTGTTTTTGAAAATGAAGAAAGAACATTTTTTTTTTTTCTTTTTTTTTTCAATTTTCAAAACTTTGTGACAAAAAGCGAGATCTGCAAAATACTCACAATACCTCTCAGCAAATAGCTTGGGTGTCTACTTTCCAAAATGGGGTCATTTGGGGGGGTTTTGTGCCATCTGGGCATTCCATGGCCTCCAAAACTGTGATAGGCAGTGAGAAGTGAAATCAAAAATTGACACCCTTAGAAAGCCTGAAGGCGGTGCTTGGTTTTTTGGGTCCCGTACGCGGCTAGGCTCCCAAAAAGTCTCACACATGTGGTATCCCCGTACTCAGGAGAAGCAACAGAATGTATTTTGGGGTGTAATTCCACATATGCCCATGGCATGTTTGAGCAATATATCATTTAGTGACAACTTTGTGCAAAAAATTTTATTTCCGCAACTTGTGTCAACATATAAAATATTCCATGGACTCGACATGCCTCTCAGTATATAGCTTGGGGTGTCTACTTTCCAAAATGGGGTCATTTGGAGGGGTTTTGAACTGTTCTGGCATTTTATACACAACATTAGGAAGCTTACATCCACTCTAACCACTTGAAGACAAAGCCCTTTTTGACACTTTTTGTTTACATGAAAACATTTTTTTTTGCAAGAAAATTATGTTGAACCCCCAAACATTATATATATTTTTAAAGCAAAGGCCCTACAGATTAAAATGGTGGGTGTTGCATTTTTTTTTTCTACACAGTATTTGCGCAGCGATTTTTCAAACGCATTTTTTGGGGAAAAAATACACTTTTTTTAATTTTAATGCACTAAAACACACTATATTGCCCAAATGTTTGATGAAATAAAAAAGATGATCTTAGGCCGAGTACATAGATACCAAACACGACATGCTTTAAAATTTCGCACAAACGCGCATTGGCGACAAACTACATACATTTTTAAAAGCCTTTAAAAGCATTTACAGGTTACCCCGTTAGATTTACAGAGGAGGTCTACTGCTAAAATTACTGCCCTCGATCTGACCTTCGCGGTGATACCTCACATGCATGGTGCAATTGCTGTTTACATATGACGCCAGACCGACGCTTGCGTTCGCCATTGGGCAAGAGCAGGGCAGGGCAGGACAGGGGTGCTTTTTTTTTTTTTTTTTTTTTTTTTTTATTAATTTTGCTTTTTTTTTTTTTTTTTAAACTGTTGCTTCCATATTTATTTATTTTTATCACTTTTATTGTTATCTCAGGGAATGTAAATATCCCCTATGATAGCAATAGGTAATGACAGGTACTCTTTTTTGAAAAAACTGGGGTCTATTGGACCCTAGATCTTTCCTCTGCCCTCAAAGCATCTGACCACACCAAGATCGGTGTGATAAAATGCTTTCCCAATTTCCCAATGGCGCTTTTTATATCCGGGGGGGGGGGGGGGACATTCCCTCCCACTGCTTGTAAAAGCAGTCCAGAGGCTAATTCGCCACTAGGATTGCTTTTACATGAAAGCCGGCCGCTGGCTGAAAAGAATGATACCAAGATGATACCTAAACCCGCAGGCATCATTCTGGTATAAACATTCAAAGTCCAGCAACATACCAGTACGTTGCTGGTCCTTGTTGGACATGTATTGTAATCTTTTTTTTCATGCAGCCTGTTGGCTGAACGAAAAAAAAAGATTGATCGGTGGGTATGCCCACCATTAGAATACCGCCCTTCATCCACCCACTTCTAATGATGGGCATACATGCACCATTTATATATGCCGAAGCATGGGGGCATCTTCTCGCAAAAGTTATGCCGCGTACACATGGTCAGACTTTTCCACGGGCAAGCCTCCGTCGGAATTTCGACCGTATGTACGCGGCATTAGGAGCAAAATCGCTCCTCCGCTCCTGCTGCCCCAATGCTTCGGCATATATGCTTTTTTTTTTTTTTTAACTGTGGTGGTGAAATTACCTCCTACAGCACTGGAGTCGCAGGGATCAGGCCTGTCTCTGCGAACGCTGCAGTTATGTTTGTTGTGTTTTGTAAGTGACAGTGATCGATCGATACTGCACTTGGGTGGCCTGGGCTGGACGGAGGGGCAAAACGCAGGTGCTAGCAGGTATCTGGGCTGATCCCGCTAACACTGCGTTTTTGGGAACCCTAAACTGCTGGGGACGCTAGTATAGATCTGATCAGATATTGATCTGATCAGATACTATACCACTAAGGGGGGTGTATGCTTTACGCGTGGGTGTTAGCGTTACTGGCACTAACCTGACGCTGCCTGGGGTGTGACGCAGACCCTCTCTGACGCTAAAACCTAACTGATATCACCCGCCGGGCGATCAGGGGGTTAAACCTTTATTGGGTTATATACGGCGGGTGCCCTGACACTATAAAAAGCAAACTAACTAACCAGCGTCACCCGTAACACTTATATGATGATCACTGGTGAAAGGGTTAACTAGGGGCAATTAGGGGGTTAAAACCTTTATTAGGGTAATATATGGGGGTACCTGACGCTATATAAAAACCTGACGGCGAACCTAAAAAAAAAAATTACTGGCTACCGATCTGCATCACTGACGCTAAGACATCGATCAGAAAAATTATCGCTTAGTGACAGTGGTGATAGGGGGTGAAAGGGTTACCTGGGGGGGCGATCAAGGGGGTTAAACCTTTATTAGGTAATATATGGGGGTACCCGACGCTATAAAAACCTGCGGCGAACCTAAAAAAAAAATTACTGGCTACCGATCAGCATCACCGACGCTAAGACATCGATCAGAAAAATGATCGCATAGCCACGGCGGTGCTAGGGGGTGAAAGGGTTACCTGGGGGGTGATCAAGGGGGTTAAACCTTTATTAGGTAATATATGGGGGTACCCGACGCTATAAAAACCTGCGGCGAACCTAAAAAAAAAATTACTGGCTACCGATCAGCATCACCGACGCTAAGACATCGATCAGAAAAATGATTGCTTAGTGACAGTGGTGATAGGGGGTGAAAGGGTTATCTGGGGGGGTGATCAGGGGGTTAAACCTTTATTAGGGGGGGTTAGGGGGCTACACTGGACCTAAGACTAAACTTTGGTGACACTTTTACAGTCACAAATGTCACTGATTGCAGTGATCACTAAATCAATGGTCACTGCAATCAGTGACACTGACCGGGGGCTGGGGGGTGATCTGGGGGTGTCTGGGGGGGCGATTTATGTGCCTATGTGTCCTGGTGTCAGTGTAGTGTTGTGTGTACTAACCTGGCATCTTCTCCTGTACGGCGCTCGGTATATGTGAGCGCCCCAGGAGAGATGACATCACTTCCTCCTTCCTGGCAGGCAGGGGAAGCTCTCTCATTCGCCGGGAGCGATCGAGAGGGGGTGGCCGGAATCGAACGGCCGTCCCCTCATGCCGGATCGCTCCCGAAGGTAAAACGACCGCTCACTGTAAAGAAGGGGGGTCCGATCGGACCCCCCAACTATACAAAGGCAATCACGTATATATACGTGATTGTGCCTGTCGGTGCCATTCTGCCGACGTATATTTACAGTGGGCGGTCGTTAAGTGGTTAATGTGTGGGGGTCCCCCCAAATTCCATTACCAGGCCCTTCAGGTCTGCTATGGATATTAAGGAGAACCCTGCGTCAAATTAAAAAAAACGAAATGACATCAGGTCTGGTATGGATTTTAAGGGGAACTCCACACCAAATAAAAAAAAAAAAAAAAAAAATGGTGTGGAGCTCCCCCCCCCCCAAAAAATCCATACCAGACCCTTTATCCGAGCACGCAAACTGGCAGGCCGCAGGAAAAGAGGGGGGGGGACGAGAGAGCAGCCTCCCCCCCCCTCCTGAACCGTACCAGGCCACATGCCCTCAACATGGGAGGATGCTTTAGGAGTCTGTGACCCTTCAAGGGCCTCATCCCCACAACCCTTGCCCGGTGGTTGTAGGGGTCTGCGGGTGGGGGGGGCTTATCGGAATCTGGAAGACCCCAGATCCCGCCCCCCCTATGTGAATTGGTAAGGGATACATTGTACCCCTACCATTTCACAAAAAGTGTAAAAACAAAAAAACACACTGTTGGGAAAGTCCTGTATTAAAAATAAAAATTTTTTAAATAAAAAACCCATTCCAGCGATGTAATCCAGTGTCCCGCGGTGATCCGATGTCCAGCGCTGCAGTCTCCTCCAGTCTCCACTCCACACGAAACCCCCATGACGTACGAGGGGGCGGGGTCACCGTCACATCATAGGGTAAGCCCCAGCTTTCCCCTATGATCTGACGGGTGACCCCGCACCCTCGTACGTCAGACCCCGCCTACGTCATTGGCTGAGCGGACCTGATGGGGAACTTCCTCCACAGTGTAATAAATGAATAGACCCTGCCCCTTCTCACGTTCCCCATCAGGTACTTTCAGCCAATGACGTAGATGGCGGGGTCACCTTCACTGGGTCTAAGGCTGAGTGGACCTGATGGGGAACGTGAGAAGGGGCGGGGTCTATTAAAAAAAAAAATCATTCTGTCATTTTTTCGGTGTAGGGGGTTCCCCTTAAAATTCATACCAGACCGAAGGGCCTGGTATGCTCTAAGATGGGGAACCAATTGTTTAAATGAGGAAACAAATTTTTTAAATTGGCGTGGAGTTCCCCCTCAAGATCTTTAGAGCACAAGTCGCATTCCAAAGTCGGATCATGCAAGACGGCGATTCTACTTCAGCCCATTGAATATCACTGAAGTCAGATCAAAGTTGGACCAAAGTAGAGCAGGGAGCATTTTCAAAGTCGGACAGACTTGTGTCGGACCAGGTAAGACAGCTTCCCATAGGGAAACATTGATTTTCACACGTCATGCGACATGAGCTCCCAATGTCGGAGCGTTTGTCGCACCAGTGTGAACCCGGCCTCAATAACGCACCCGTGTTACATTTTTGATGCAGTTCGAGTCACATGACCTATGAAAAAAACACACCATAAGCATAGTAAAATCTCATGCATTTTTGGTGCCATCTGCACCTTTTTATCTTATCAGCAAAATGCAGATAGCGACATTATCAACCGCCAAAATTTCGGTGCATCTCTAATACACACACACACACTGATGTGATGACATACATTGTACACAACTGGAAAGAGAAAGAAAGAAAGAAAGAAAGAAAGAAAGAAAGAAAGAAAGAAAGAAAGAAAGAAAGAAAGAAAGAAAGAAAGAAAGAAAGAAAGAAAGAAAGAAAGAAAGAAAGAAAGAAAGCACACAACGTGATTCTGCCATGAAAAGTCCATCAGCACAAAAAGGTCTGTTTGAACAAAACACTGTTCAACAACACCTGGCTGTAACTTTTGAATACAAGGCGTTATGTGAATGGACAAGGGAAAAGGAGGGGTAAGTAAATGTCAGGATCTCCCCTTGGGGGGGGGAACTTCTGGCTCACTTTGCTGCAGCAAACAGAGCCAGAAGTGGGAGCAGGTACCTGTCAAAACAAGATACCCGCTCCCCCCTAAAAAGGTGCAAAATGTGGCAGAGGAGGCAGACAAGCGGAGCTTCCCCCTTTTGGGTGGAGCTCTGCTTTAAACTCATTTGGGGGTAGATGTTGATGTTAATGGGTAAATGTTTCCTGTAGACAGCATCAAAAAGTATCAGAACTCTATAACATAAGTGCAATAAACAGCTTCCTGCTGTAGCATGGTTTACTTTTGCTGCATCTAAATCATCACCGTAATTAAAAGGTTAACTTAACGAAGTCCTGTTTTCTTTCATTAACTGCATTAATAACGTGAGCGGCGTGATAGAGGATCTCTGCAATAGGGCTAATCAATCTATAGCAGAGTGTGAGAGGCCTACAAAAGGATGTTGGGTAATTCTTTCTGTGCCTGAAGGATTATTTATTTTGTGTAATTTGTTCTATTGAGCGTTGAGTTGTGGAGCAGAAAGCTCCAGATAATAATGTGATAAAGTTTCATGATTACACGTGTACAGTGCAGGAGTGGGACGACACTGCTAACATGTTCCTTGGCTGATATATATCCTTTTTCCTGCTAGTATGAAAAACCTAACGAGACTGTTTTTTTTTTTGGTGAGTTTTTTTTTTTTTTTTCCCTTTTACTTTTAACTCCTGAATGCATTAAAATACCTTATCACTTAAATGATGAGAAAATGTTCATTTGCCAGTATGAGCAGTCACATTTGTCACTCTGGTATCTCTGAGAAACATAGTGCTTCCTGTCACAGGTGAGACTCTACCACTTTTTCATGTGATCGTGAACATTTAGGCGAACCTAGATTCCAGAGGGAAAAAGTAGGGCAGGGTTTTTATGCATAATGGGGATATCATAGAAATGGCAAAATTAAGGGCTATAAAGATACATTTCTGAATAAATCCAGAAATAAGTGGAACTGCCAACGGCCTCATGTACACTGAAGCACCTCTTTACGACCTACATGATAGCAAAGGCTAACCTTAGACTTCTTTTCCTCGAAATTTCCCCATTTCAGCCATTACTTGAAATCTGGAAGAAAAAATGGCTTGCGCAGAATTAACGTATATACTCGAGTATAAGCCGACCCAAATATAAGCCGAGGCACCCAATTCTACCACAAAAAAAACTGGGAAAACGTATTGACTCGAGTATAAGCCTAGGGTATCCATCTGCATGCCTCACTGTGCCCATGCCTAGACTGACGTTTAACATGGGAGTCTATGGAAGGGATGCCCGGTTTGAAAAATGGTTGCTCCCTGGCCGTAGGTCCCCCAGACAGCAAACTTCGGACACTTGTATAGAAGAAATGGGGCTACATGTGTGCCAAGTTTCGGGTCCAGGGGACCTACAATCGGCTGGTACCGGGTCCCCAAAGTCACCAGAGAAAGGACCGTTTAACATTGGAGTCTATGGAAGGGGTGCCCAGCTTTGAAAAATCTGTGCTCCCCAGCCAGAGGTCCCCCAGACAGCAAACTTCGCACACTTGTAGAGGAAGAGTGGGGCTACATGTGTGCCAAGTTTGGGGTCCAGGGGACCTACTGCCGACCGGTAACGGGTCCCCAAATCTGGAAGATCAGGTGCAAAAAGGTGACTCGAGTATAAGCCGAGGGGGGCATTTTCAGCACCAAAAAAAAAAGTGCTGAAAACTCGGCTTATACTCGAGTATATACTGTATGCGCATGTTCAACAAAACAGGGCAATGAACGATGAAATAGAGAAGCAAATTGTAATAAAAAAGAAAAATAATATGTAGCGCCCTTTTACTTTTTAGGGGTGTTATGTGCCTAAATTTAAGGGCTGGTCTGAGCTATTAGCTGGGCTCAGACCATTCTCATTGCTAGGTATTGCTTCTGCCTATGTGATGCTGACTAATGTGTGGTTCCCTGCGGCCTGTAGATGGCGCTGTCACATCAGGTCAGGGTTGAGCCAGGGGTGGCATTACTACGCCTTGGGGTGTCCTCTCTCGGCAGTGGTACAGTGGGCGTGGTCAACCTGTTGTGCATGCCGGGAGAGGGTACTTAAGGGGCAGACACCATCGGCAGGGGTGTTGTGTTCCTCCCCGTCAGGGTCGGAGGAGTAGGAGTGAGACACGTACCCCACCTCCGGTGGCCCTCATGGCCGGGGGTATGTGTGGGTGCGATCAGGCCCAGGCACCTTTAGCCTGGGGCCTGCAACTCTACTAGTGGGCCTACCCCCAAAAAGAAGAGTCCCAGGGCGCCCGGGGAAGGGTACCTGCTCTGACCAAGAGGAAGCCGGGGAGGATCAGTCCCATTGAGGAGATGAGTAATGGAAGATTGCCGTCTCGGGAGAGGCCTGGTGACCTGTCAGAGGGAAGGATCTGTTACTTGGGGAAGCCAACCTGTAGAGTGCCCATTGGCATCATCCTGTTCTTAAAGTCTACAGAGGTTAGAGGATTTCTAACACCCGTCCCAGGAGGGAATAGGATGGCCGAACTGTTCGAGCTCCACACCGGCTGCTAGGACTGTGAGAGAGAACTATCCCGAGTGGGCTTAGCTCACCCGGATCGAGTGGCGACCAGATTGCTGGTTGTGCCTGGATCTATTCTTCACACTATTTCTTCTTTCATCCACCCGTCTCTATCTACTACGCAGCAAATAGAAAATAAACTCTCTGTTGGAGTTAAAGTACTTCTGGACATTGCTTTCTTTGGGGGAAGAAACAGACTTGACCCCATACTCTGGGGGAGAGAACCAGTGGAAAGGGTGACTTGCTGAAAGACCCAAAATTTATGAACACCGCTTAACCTCCTCAAACAGGAGTGTACGGGCATATAGCACGGTGTGCCTTGACTCGCAAGTGAGCCAGGCGAGAAAAAGGTTTGTGTGCTACAAATAGGTTTACGTTTTTTTTTTTTTAATCGGTTACTAAAGTGTTGGGGACAAGATAATGCACCACGGCCAATGTTCCACCTAAGGAATGACATGCAAAATTCCTGTGTGTGGCTTCCTACACTTGAGTGCTTTGTGATTACTTTGTGTGCAGACATCAGCTGAGTCTGTTAAACTGCCCTATAAACATCCTGGGCTGGCATCCAATGGAAAAACTAGTGCTACCTTCTAAAAAGGATCATTCCAAGCATGGCTAGCATTTATTACAAAAAACAGCTTTAGGATTCCATGATTCCTTCACACATTCAGCATGACAATTCCCACTTTTAAATTCTGGAGTTAATAACGCATAATTTTTCAAAGCGACTTGTCAGACCAGTTATACAAACTCATTTCAAACCAACACATAATTAACAGAAAAAATAAATAAAAAAATACACTGGATAAAACAACTCCAGGCAAATCCATGAAAATACAAAAAACAGCCACGTTCAAGAATTTACACCCGTGAGTGAGATTATACAAGCAGTGAATACTCGGGTGTAGCTGTGGCCAGCTACATGCTCCTGCTATGTCTCCTGGGCACAGAAATTTCCTTGCAATGTACATCAGATAGGGCCTAAAAGTCAATTTTTTAGGTTTTTTTTAATTCGGGAGAGTTTTTATGGGTATGTGTGTCCACTAGAGAGATGGGCCTTAGCTTCCTATTCTGGTGACAGGGAATCAAAAAGAAATGTTGGGAAATGGATTCCAGTTGAAACAGACTGCGACACCAAGCCAGTCCAGTTCCTGTCAGTTTAAGAATGGGAGCTTATTATTTATTGGAGGGAACCGCACAGGGGTGGCCATCTCTAGAAGCAGAAAGTAAACAAACTATTGCAGCCATTTTCCCCTACTTTCACCTATTAGGCCCCTTTCACACTCGTGCGACCTTAAAAATGCGCGACTTTGCCGCGATTTTAAAGTGACTTGAAGTCTATGGACCTCAAGTCGCATCAAAGTCAAATCAAAGTAGTGCAGGGACTACTTTGAAGTCGCACAGATATGAATGGTACTCATTGAAATCATGGGGTATGACTTGTAATGAGACTTTGCAGTCCGATTTGCAGGACAAGTCGCTCAAGTGTGAAAGGGGCCTTACTGGGCTTTTTATTCCTGGGTGGAGCCGAGGATGCTGAGCGCAGTATGGGAGTTTGTAGCTGTAAAGCCTGGTACACACCGGTTCTTTTTTGTTTTATCCACCAGGCTTAAAAAGGAGCAGTCCAGCCTGTGCTCATTTGGCTGGGCTTCTCCTAAGGGTCACAGGAGTGCAATTCATTTTGCACTCCTGTGACCTGTTTTAAGCAGAGAGCAGTCTGAAGGCCGCTCTCTGCTGATGTCACACAGATCAGTTCAGGCTCCACGTCATCCCAATTCTGGATCCGCCAGATGCCTGGACTGATAGCCGTCTCAGCAAGCAGCTGAGATTGCCGCTCCCTGCCCCTATACAGCTCGGCGTTCCGATGAGCGTGGAGGAGCAGAGCAGGAGAGACGCTGATTGACAGGCAGCAGCTCTCTGCTCGGGGAACTGAGATAACTGAGCCATCAGTGATATTTGATAGCTCTGTTCTCAGTGCAGAGATGTAATCTGTAAAAAAAAAAAAAAACACAGCCAAAAAGAGCCAAACCCATACTTCTCTTTTAATGAGAAAAAAAAACACACCTGAGGAGTTTGCTGTACTAACTATGTGATGTTAGTACATCGATCTCACTGCTATTGTGTTGTGACAGGGGGACTGGAGACTATACAGTGTTGCTAAAGAATACAATTTAAAAAAAACAGTATGGTCTTGTTTTATTACTTGCCTTAAAAGATGATGACTTGTATCCAGAACTTTTTTCTCCAACAGTTGACACCTTGTGAAAACAACCTTGTCAATGTTCAGTGCTGAATCAAGATTCTTTGATGTGTAAAAGCCCAACAGAACCTAGAGAATAAAATATTTTACTGTCATTTCAGAACTACTTTTACCACTACTTTTAACAAATAAGCAGCACTGTGGTTTGCCAAAACATGACCTACACAATTTGCTCTAAGTCTTCAAAAAGGAAACGATCAAAGTTAAAAATTTTATGTAAATGGGACTTGACATCAGACCTGTCAGACCAGCTATGAAAGCCACACAAACAAGGTATTCTTACACCTACCTCTTCTAAGTAGTGTCATCTATGATGTCTATCTCTTTTATGTGTAAAAATGTTATTGGCAATAAATATATGTTTGCAGAAACAAAGGATGAGCTACAACGCTAAACTGTGTGCGATCATCTGGAGCCAATCGAGTGTTTGTTGTGCAAATATTAGACATTGTTGCAAAGCCAGCCTATTAAAAGAATACAAAAATCTTGGATAATACATATACTTCTAGTTCTACCATTAGAGCTCATACACACTGCAGCTCAAAAAAGAAAAAGGGAGGTGCTTTTACAGCCATTTGAGCTTTTATTTCTCTGCCTAAAAGCTGCCTTTTTGTGCTCTTTTGCACAATTTTAGTTAGCACAGAGGCGTTTCTCTCCCCCCCCCCCCCCCCCCCCCAAAAAAACCTTCCCTCAGTTCAAGCTTTTTTGAGCTTTTCCACAAAGTCTTTTCTGCTTGAAAGCTCCACTCAAAAATGCGAGTTTGGCAAGGGTTTTTTCTGCCTGCAAGAGCATATGCCTGCAAACTCCTGAAGACGCCAGTGTGGATAGACACATCGGCTAACATGAAGGGAACTTTCCAGGCAGAAAAATAAAAAAATATTATGAGCGCTCAAAAGCCTGTAGGGGCCGCTTCTTTGAGATGGTGGGCATGAGCCCTTTAGGCCCCTTTCACACTGGGGCGGGAGGTGCGCTGGCGCTAGCGGTGCGGTTTGAACCCCCGCTAGCGGTCAAAAAAGGGTCAATACCGCCTGTAATGCACCTCTGTAGAGGCGCATTGTGGGCGGTATAGCGACGGTGTCCCATGGATTTCCATGGGCAGAAGCGGTGAAGGAGCGGTATACACACCGCTCCTTCACCGCTCCAAAGATGCAGTTAGCAGGACTTTTGGAGTGGTCCTGCTAGCGCACCGCTCCAGTGTGAAAGCCCTCGGGCTTTCACACTGGAGAAACCGCAGCCGCTGTTTCAGGACGGTTTGCAGGTGCTATTTTTAGCGCAATAGCGCCTGCAAACCGCCCCAGTGTGAAAGGGGTCTCAGCGCCTGCAAACCGACCTGAAACAGCGGCTGCTGTTTCTCCAGTGTGAAAGCCTGAGGGCTTTCACACTGGAGCAGTGCGCTAGCAGGACCGCCCCAAAAGTCCTGCTAGCCGTATCTTTGGAGCGGTGAAGGAGCGGTGTGTTTACCGCTCCTGCCCATTGAAAACAATGGGACACCGCGGCTATACCGCCCGCAATGCGCCTCTGCAGAGGCGCATTGCGGGCGGTAGTACCCCTTTTTCGGCCGATAGCTGGGGTTAAAACCGCTCCGCTAGCGGCCGAATACCGCCGCAATGCCGACGGTAAAGTGACGCTAAAAACGCCCGTTTTGCGTCTATAAGCGTTTATTTAAGAAACATCATAAGACCCTCCCTAAGCTCAAAAAAAAAAAAAAAAACAGTATTATTTAACCATTTCAGCCATTTTGTGAGACCAGAGTGGAGTAGCAGCAGCTGTGTACTTTTATTTAGCGTTTCACCTGCCACAAGCTGTGGATTGTCCACTGGCCCCGACACCTGCCACAAGTTGTGGATTGTCTACAATGCAATGCAAGCAATTAGTTTTTTTTTTTGTTTTTTTTATGGTTTTTCATCATTTGCCATAATTTGAGATTTCTAATGTAAAAAAATAGGTCACCTTTAAAAACGCTTATAAACGAAAACGCGGCAAAACGCCGGTACCCGCGTTTTGCTTCTGAGCCCTTTTTTGCTTCTGGAAAAACAAGGTTATGCCCAGGTTCACACAGGGCTGCGGGAGTGAAGCCGTGCGAGTTCAGCTGAACTTGCATGATTTCACTCTCGCTGTGCAGTCCCGATTTCAATCACGATTACAGAGACATCTGTGCAGGTTTCTGCACAGATGTCAATGTAAATCGCGGGCCAAAAATCGCAAAAAAGTAGTACAGAAACTACTTTTTAAAAACGGTGCAGCACCGCAGATGCGGCATCGCACCGATTAGGACAGTACCATTGCCGGCAATTTGCGGCAAATATCGCCGTTTTGTTATGCGATTTGACATGCCAAATCGCATGTCAAAAAACGCACCAGTGTGAGCCAGGGCTAAAACGCAACTGCCTAAAAACGGCAATAAACGAGACTGTGTGCATGGACACATAGGATAACATTGAATGTGTTCAGGGGCAGTTGAAAAAAAAAAAAAAAAAAAAGTGTCCAAATGCCTCTGAATGCGCGTTTAACAGCGTCTCGTGTGCATGGGACCTTACTCCAAAAACGGATTAAAGTCAATATATCTATCAACAACACCCCATAATGACAATGTGAAAGAAGTTTGTTTGCAACGTTTTTATTTTTTTCCCCATCAGACCAGAGAATTTTGTTTCTCATGGTCAGAGTACTACAGGTGCTTTTTGGCAAACTTCAGGTGGGCCGTCATGTGCCTTTCACTAAAGAGTGGCTGCCGTCTGGTTCTCCTCTCTCCACAGAGAAACGCTGGAGCTCTGTCAGAGTGGCCATTGGGCTCTTGGTCATCTCCCTGACTAAGGCCCTTCTCCCCCAATCGCTCAGTTTGGCGGGCGTCCCGATCTAGGAAGAGTCCTGGTGGTTCCAAACTTCTTCCATTTACAGATGACGGAGGCCACTGTGATTATTGGGACCTCCATTGCTGCAGAAATGTTTCTGTACCCTTCCCCAGATCTGTGACTCGCTACAATATTGTCTCGGATGTCTACAGACAATTCCTTGGACTTCATGCCTTGGTTTGTGTTCTGACATGCACTGTTAACTTTGGGACCTTATATTTATTATTATATATATATATATATATATATATATATATATATATATATATATATATATATATATATATATATATATATATATTTATTGACAGGGGTGTGCCTTTCCAAATCATGTCCAATCAACTGAATTTGCCACAGGTGTACTCCAATCAAGTTGTAGAAAAACATCTCAAGTATGATCAGTGGAAAAAAGGATGCACCTGAGCTTAATTTTGGAGTGTCATGTCAAAGGCTGTGAATACTTCTGTACATGGGATTTTTTCGTTTATTTTTAAAATATTTGCAAAGATTTCAAAACAAACTTCTTTCAAGTTGCCATTATGGCCCCTTTCACACTGAGGCGTTGAAAAAACGCTCAAAAAATTATAGGATTTTGTACCTCTATTTTACCGCGATCGCGGTAAAAATAGCGCTAACACGTATGCGATTTTACCGCGTTCGTGCTAAAATTAGCACGAACGCGGTAAAAACGCATAGGCGTTAGCGCTATTTTTTTAACATAACGCTTATGCCTATGCGTTTTTACCGCGTTTTTACCGCGAATCCCATTCATTTCAATGGGGATAGGCGTTTTTACAGCGCTATTTTATGCGCCCTAAAGTTGCTCTAAAAAAGCTGTTTGCAGGATTTTTTTCAATGCCCAGCCAGCAAAACGCCTCAGTGTGAAAGCCCTCAGAGATTTCACATTGAGAATGCTGGGGCAGGATTATTTCAGGCGTTATTACAGCGCTATTTTTACCGCGAAAACGCGGTAAAAACGCCTCAGTGTGAAAGGGGCCTATGGGGTATTGTTTGTAGACTTTTATAGAGGAAAATAATGAATGTAACCTATTGTGGAATAAGGCTGTAACATAACAAAATGTGGAAAAAATGAAGCGCTGTGAATACTTTCCGGATGCGCTGTAAGTGTCACCCGATAACCATCCTCATTTCTGCCCATGTTGCTGTTTGAGGGTTTCCTTCACCACCTGTCTGATAAAACGTTGTCAGGACAGAGTGTGTGAAACTGGACACACTTTTTGAGGGCCCATTCACATCTTTTAGGTGCGTTAACGCGCATTGCAATAATTCAGCCTATTCATTTGACTGGACTTCCTAATTTACCAAAAGGCCCCAAAGAAGAGCATGCACTATATGAAAATTGTATAGTAATGCGCTATTGTGCATTGTGGCACGCTGCAATGCAGGTGCATCGGGTGGCATTCACAATGAATGGCACCACAGTGCACCAACGAATATAACATGCACTGGCAGGCATTACTGCATGTGAATGCTCAGGCCTGTTCAAATATACATGTTGAAAATATGTTGTATGTGCAAAAAGATATGTGTTTACAGGAAACATGATGGATATCATAAGCCTGCTTGTCAAGGGAATAAGAATGTTGGTACTTTTATGGCTCGATTATCTGTAGATTAGGTCTAAAATAAGCCGACTGGTATGTGTATGGACGTCTTTAAGCTAACCACCCGTGTGATTAGATCATGGAAGCCCCCACTGCCTACCTCAAGAATCCCATAAGATTTCCCAGATAGGAACTTCATGTATAAGTGGGTCACATCAGCCAGGAAATGACTGCCCTCATCACACAAGTGTTTCGCTTCAGAATTTCTTTAAAAGGGGTTGTAAAGTCTCATGGTTTCTCACCTGCATTCTATGCATTGACCTTCTGTGCTTCAGCTGACTGCCCCCCCACTCCCCCCTTTTCCTTACCTGAGCACGATAGTTTCAGTGACGAGCACGAGCGAGCGCCGAGTCCTGTCTGTGTGTCAATGGACGCAGCAGCGGGACTCGCCAAGCGTGCCCAGATGGAAAGAAGCTCTCCATGGGGGAACCTGATGAAGAGGAGGAGCACCGCCAGGGTCCCCCAGAAAAGGAGGAATAGGCCTGCTCTGTACAATGGTTTTGAACAGAGCAGGAAAGTATAACATGTTTGTTATTTAAAAAATAAAACCAAACCTTTACAAATCACTTAAGGGTAGTAGTAAAATGTCAAGTTAAATAAAAAACAAAACAAAAACACAGAAAACGGTAGGTGCATTTGCTCAAGACAAAAAAAAAAAAAAAAAGTGAGGGTTCCCAGAACATCCCCTGCTTTAGGGATTTGTGGCATTTTTTTTTAAATGCTGGATCCCAACATGACACAAACCTGAAAACAGGACAGCTGCATCACGCTATGCGAAAACATTTTCTTTTACCGAGACATTTCCAAAATGATTAAGAGCTCCTGACAAGTTAGATTACAGAGCATCAAGCTCATCTGTTAGGTCTGTTGGCCACAATTTCAAAGTGAGTTGTGTGTAAGGTACCAATCCAAATGTTAAATGGAAACAGAGAAGAGTGAACGGTTTTACAGCAGAATGCGTGAGATGCAACGTTTAGCAGTTTAAAGTGGTATCTATTGATAGAGCGCGAGTTCCCCGGATCTGCCTCACACTCCACCAGCATAGTCTGTACCTGCCTGCCCTTCCCTCAGCTAATTAGGACTTCCATTGGGATTTGGGTCAACCTTTAGGCCGGCCATAGACCGTGTCAGTTTCTTTCCTGCAACAATAAATTTGCACGTTTCCCCCAACACAGACAGTGCCGACAGGGGAATCCCTCCTGCAGAGCAATTATCTGCTCCCGGTGGGGACGGGGTAAGCCGTTCCCTGCCGCAAGACAATCGTGATTATTGCTAGTGGCTATAACAGCCGCTAGCGAAAAATCGCAAGTGAATCTGGCAGACTGGTTGTACCCAAGTTGATCGATCAACCCAATTAAGCCTGCCCATTACCGGTTCGAATCTCGGCCGGTTCCTGCTGAACCGGCCGAGATTTGAACCATCTATGGCCGGCCTTAGTTTCCATTCACACTTGTGCGACTTGTCATACGACTTTGGGCATTAAAGTCACATGACAAGGGCTTTCCAGTGATAACCACTCATATGTGCAACCTAAAGTTGCAGTGACTACTTCATGCACTACTTTGGTCAGACTTGCATGCAACTTGAGGGCCATAGACTTTAAAAAGGTTAACCCTCAAAAGGTTGCATGAAAGTTGTACCAGAATGTTATACAGTGCAACAGTTGTCCATTATCAATGGTCAAAACCAAAGTCGTATCAAAGTTGCACCCCTCCAAAGTCAGCGCAACTTTGGAGTTGTACAAGTGTGAATAGATGCAGATAAGGAAGCGATAGGGCGCTTCTCCGGTGCACTGTCCCAAGGCATTTATTACATCAGCATCAACATCAGGGTGAAGGAGGGGAGGAAAGACCAGGAGAGCACTTGCAGCAGCACTTCAGGAAGAGGAAGCAGCTCTGAAGAAAACAAAAAGGAAGACAGAAGGGTGCCTAAGTACAGAAGTTAAAGTGGTTGTAAACCCACTTTTGCAACTTGCACTTACAGGTAAGCCTAGATTAAGGCTTACCTGTAAGTGCAAGAAATATCTCCTAAACCTACACGGTTTAGGAGATATTTGGTAAAAATGAAATGCGTCGGTGTCTACGGCGCATGCGCACCGTAGACAACGGCGCATTCATAGGGTTAATCCCATTCACAAATACGGCTTAGCCAGATTTGACGGCTCCCGCACGCATGCGGAGTCACGTCTTCGCCGCTCCGAAGTAACCTTCTGGCTATCGCCGCAGCGATGGCTGCAGCTGGAGAGGGAGACGAGGACGCCTTCGGGGGCCCCGATCTAAGGTAAGTGATGCATAATGAGCCAGTATGCTAGCTCATTATGCCTTTGTCTTGCAGGTTAGTTTAAAAAAAAAAAAAAAAATTATAACAGGGTTTACAACCACTTTAAGAGTATTTAATTGTAAAAACCGTTAAAAACAAACACTTACAAGATAGTTGACACAAATGAGTATAATCGGTCAACATGGCAAGTCTCCTGCTAGGTCATTCACCTCTAAGGGGAGAATGCTGGCCAGCAGCTGTGACAGGAGAGGGAGAAGCGAGAAAGCAAGACGGCCGGTGGACTTTCGGAACCACCTTGGAACGCATAGACTGAAGCCAAGGAGGCGATAATGCGTTTCGGAGCATGCGTTCCTTCACCAGACCTGGCCTGATGAAGTAGAAAAATGAGTATGCTCTGAAACGCCTTACCACCCCCTTGACGTCAGTTCTGGTCTGTTCATTCCAGCGTGGTTCCGAAAGTCCATCTGGCTGCCTCGCTTCTCCCTCTCCTGTCGCAACTGCTGGCCAGCTCTCCGCTGAAACCGAAACAGCCGCCAGTATTTGTTCCCATCTGTCCCCTTCTATAGGGCAGACATCCAACTCCCACCTCCCTCTACAGGGTAATAAATCTGGGGCTTGTATATGGGTCATTAGGTATATATATTATATATTGTCTGAAGTAGTAAATATAGGAGGTACAGAAATCGGAGAGTCTTCCAAATGCAGGACAGAACGTCTACCCCAGCATTCTCATGGCATTCCGCAACTGAAAGTACATGTAATAATGGTTATGTAGCATGGGGAACTCTGCTCACAACTGACCAAAAAACGTCACCACTGGTCCATCAAACAATGCAAGAAGTATTTAACTCCGGCCGCTCTCCATATAAAATGGCCATATCTCTTTTAATACAGGAAAGGACTTTGCTCACTTTGGAAACCGCAGCTTGGCATTGCATGCTATTAAGCTTATGGTCTACCAAAACCCCCAGATCCTTCTCCACTACGGATTCCCCCAGTTGTACTCCCCCTAGTATGTATGATGCATTCATATTCTTAGCCCTCAAGTGCATAACTTAACATTTATCAAGTTAAGCCTCATTTGCCACATAGTAACCCAATTAGACAGAGCATTGGAGGTCAACTTGCAAATTAGAGACATCCTGTAAGGACGTTATTCCACTGCATAGCTTGGTGTCATCTGCAAAGACTGACATGGTATTTTTAATCCCAGACCCAATATCATTTATAAAGATATTAAAAAGTAAGGGTCCCAGCACTGAACCTTGGGGTACACCACTGATAACCTTAGACCATTCAGAGTAAGAATCATTAACAACTACATTCTGTCTTTTATCCAGTTTTCTATCCATTTACAAACGGATATTTCCAATCCTGTAGACTTTACCTTGCACATGAGCCATGTGTGGGGAACTGTATCGAACGCTTTTGCAAAATCCAAGTATACCACGTCCACCGCCACCCCTCTGTCCAAGGTCTTACTTACCTCTTCATAAAAAGATACATAAGTTGTCAGACAAACCTGGTCTTTAATGAATCCATGCTGTCTAATGTTTAAAATATTTTTTCCCCCGGCAAGAACTTATCTATGTGGTCTTTTATTATTCTCTCCAGTATCTTTCCATAGAAGTTAAACAGGTCTATATAGTTACTTGGTAAAGACTTTTATCCCTTTTTAAATATAGGCACCACATTGGCCTCATGCCAATCCAGTGGTGGTACTACAATGCGGCCTTTCAAGTACAGAAAAAAAATGCCTGTTGAGTCCTTGTAACTTCTTGTGTATAGAACTGATATTGCAATCAAAGTGTCTCTATATAGGCAAAACATTTTTTCTTCATTTTGGATAGAGTAAGGTAGGATTATAACCCACTGTTTGTTTTTTGCCATATTGTGTTCCAATGGGGAGATTTCCCTACACTTCATGTCCCATAGCCAAAACAGGAAGTTAGAGGAAATCCCTCCAAAAAAGGGAGGGAATCCCTGGTTGTCACCAAGGACACAAGAACTAGTGTCCCCATGGGAAGATTTCCTCTCTATAATTTTTCTGGGGACAACACAAAATTTGGTATTTTTATTTTACATTCACGTTAAGACCCCTTTTCACACTAAGGCATTTTTACAGGCGTTTTTGAAAACTGCCTCTTCTGCAGCCCCAGTGTGAAAGCCCGACTGCTTTTGCACTGGGGCTTTGCGCTTCCAGTACAGGAAAATAAAGTGCTGCATCCTTGGGGGGGTGCGTGAGTGCTGTATACACCGTTCCACCCCTTTGAAATGAATGGGCAGCACTGCCGAAGCGCCTGCAAAGCGTGTCGGCAGCGGCGCTTTTTGGGCACCATTAACCCTTTCCTCAGCTGCTAGCAGGGGTTAAAAGCGTCATGCTAGCGGCAACGCCCATATAGCTCGGGCTGGGTGTAACAAGATGTCTGCTGCTGCTTACTGCAGCCGAGTGCAGGGTGTACCAAGATGGGCGTGGGGACGTTCAGCCGCTGACGGCGACCGAATGTGACAGCACCGGTCACCGATCCTGATGCGGCTGCGCCCTGAACCCCTGCCAGCTTACCAGGTTCAACTGCAGGTGAGGGACTCGCTCTCCGCCCGCGGACTCCGTCCACCGACTGTGCCCGCCCTCTTCAGCCAGACTCCGCCCGCACTTTCCTCTCCCGCCCTCCCCAGCCACTGACTCCTCCCACCCTCTCCGGCCAGACTCCGCCCGCACTCCCCCGCCCTCTCTCCTGCCCTCCCCAGCCACAAAAAAAAAAAAAAAAAAAAAAAAAAAAAAAGTATCGGGTGAAGCATCGGGAGCATTTGCGCGAGTACAAGTACTCGCGCAAATGCTTGGTATCGGTCCCGATACCGATACTAGTATCGGTATCGGGACAACCCTAATAATCGGCCAACTAATCGATTATGAAAATAATCGTTAGTTGCAGCCCTAGTTGTAGATAAACGTCTATGTCTTCTAAAACACACCCCTGAAGAAAAAGTTGTTTACTTTGAAACGCGTCGGGTGACAGACATCGGCTTCTATGCTTGAACACTGATGTTTCTTATACAGATTTGTATACATTCCAATCCAAGTTTTTAAACCTTGTTGCTATTAATAAATATTTGTCATTATAAAATACAATACTGTGCAAACAATTTTTTTAGATCTATGCTCTCAAAGTCCACTAAGGGGTTTCCTTTTCTTTTTATATACTGTATGTAGAGAAGCTATGTGTTGCAGTAAAAGAATGTGCACAGTGTTAAGAAGTCTGGTGCTCACCTGCTTTGTATACTGTATGTAGAGAAGCTGGCCAGAGGGTTTGGTGCTTATATTTTTACTGTACAGGATACTGTATTTAGTAGAGCTGGTGTACAGTACACAGTAACGCTGTATGTGTCCACAGCATCAGCTCACAGCACTTCCTGGAAAACTCTGAACTGTTGACATCACTTCCGGGTAAGCCCGTCCTCGCTGGGAGTGTCTGAGTGTCTCCAGGAAGTGCTGTGAGTCATCCTCTGGCCACATACAGTGCACAAATCTGTGTTGTATATACTGTACTGTCCACTGTGTGGCTTAACTGGTCATATACACACACACACAGCGGTTTTGCCCAGATGGCCAGAGGAATCCTTCAAATGTGAGTGCAATATATATATATATATATATATATATATATATATATATATATATTTTTTTATGTTAAAGAAAAAAAAAAAAAGAAGAAGGCTTTTATATCAAGACGGCACTCGCAAACCAAAGCAAAAATTTTGAAAAAAAAAGTTGCTAGTCTTTCAAAAACGCTCATAAACCTTGTTATTCGTAAACCAAGGTTCCACTGTATATCAGTCTTGTGACTTCCATCAGTACCCAGCCGAGCACTGGTTAAAGCTTGTAGGAGGCTTTTTTTATTGTCCTCCGACTGTCCTTTGAGGTTGCATGTCCCTTGACTCCTGACTTTGTCTGGACAGTGCTGATCACATGCACCCCCCTATTTTTTATATATTGGTGCACAGTCATGTTGGAACAGGAAGGAGCCATCCCCAAACTGTTCTCACAAACTTGGGAGCATGAAATTATCCAAAATGTCTTGGTATGCCAATGCCTTAAGAGTTCCCCATCACTGGAACCAAGAGGCCAAGCACAACCCCTGAAAAACAACCACCCACCATAATTCCCCCTCCACCAAATGATTTGGACCTGTGCACAAAAGCAAGGTCCATAAAGACATGGATAAGAGAGTTTGGTGTTGAGGAACTTGACTGGCCTGCAGAGTCCTGGCCTCAAATGAGTTTCTGGAAGAATGGTCAAATATTTCAATAGGCACACGCCTAAACCCTGTGGACAGCCTTCCCAGAAGAGTTAAACCTGTTGTAGGTGCAAAAGGGTGGGACAACTCAATATTGAACCCTACGGACTACGACTGGGATGCCTTTAAAGTTTGTGTGTGTGTTTTTTTCATAATGTGAAAGATGTTACGCCGAGTAAATAGATACCCAACATGTCACGCTTCAAAATTGCACGTGTTCGTGGAATGGCGCAAAACTTCGGTACTTAACCACTTCCCACCCAGTCAATAGGAGATTGACGTCCGGGAAGTGGTTCTGTTATCCACACTGGACGTCAAACGTCCTGCAGGATAACAGCCGCCGCGAGCCCGGGGGGGGGGGGGGCGCGCGCATCGCGGCGATCGGTGGAGCGGTGTGTCAGTCTGACCCACCGCTACACTGATCTCAGTAAAGAGCCTCCGGCGGAGGCTTTTTACCACGTGATCAGCCTTGTCCAATCACGACTGATCACGATGTAAACAGGAAGAGCCGTTGATCGGCTCTTCCTCACTCGCGTCTGATAGACGCGAGTAGAGGAGAGCCGATCGGCGGCTCCCCTGACAGGGGGGTTCGCGCTGATTGTTTATCAGCGCAGCCCCCCCTCTGATACCCACACTAGACCATCAGGATGCAGCCCAGGACCACCAGGGAAGCCCCAAGCATGTGGATGGCCAGGTAAGGCCCCCATGGCCATCCACATGTACAAAAACATACACAACATATGCCAGTGCCCACAAATGGGCACTGACTGGCACCATCATGGCACGACCACAATGTGTGGTGGCTGGCATTGCTGGGCATCAGTGCCACCTACTAGTGTCCATCAGTGCCACCTATCAGTGCCCATCCATGCCCATAAGTGCCCACCTATCAGTGCCCGTCCGTGCCACCTATCAGTGCCGCCCATCAGTGCCGCCCATGAGTGCCCATCAGTGCCGCCTATCAGTGCCACCTCACCGGTGCCCATCAGTATCGCCTTATCAGTGCCCCCTTATCAGTGCCCGTCATTGAAGTAGAAAAGGTACTTATTTACAAAAAAAATTACAGAAACAAAGAAAAAAACACTTATTTTTTTTTCAAAATTTTCGCTCTTTTTTTATTTGTTGGGCAAAAAAAAAAAAAAAAACGCAGAGGCGATCAAATACCACCGAAAGAAAGCTCTATTTGTGGGAACAAAATGATAAAAAAATTGTTTGGGTACAGTGTAGCATGACCGCGCAATTGTCATTTAAATTGCGACAACGCTGAAAGCTCAAAATTGGCTTGGGCAGGAAGGTGTATAAGTGCCTGGTATTGAAGTGGTTAAAAATCCCCATAGGCGACGCTTTAAAACATTTTTTACTTGTTACATGTTTTGAGTTGCAGAGAAGGTCTAGAATTATTGCGCTCTCTCTCTCTAACGTTTGTGGCGATACCTCACATGTGTGATTTGAACATCGTTTACGTATGTGGGAGCTACTTACGTATGCGTTGGCTTCTGCATTCGAACACATGGGGACAGGGGCACTATACTTTTTTTTTTTTTTTACACCTTTTATATCTTTCTAGTTTGACACTTTTTTTTTTTTATCACTTTTATTCCTATTACAAGGAATGTAAACATCTTTTGTAATAGGAATAAGCACGACAGGTCCTCTTTACAGTGAGATATGGGGTCAATAAGATCCCACATCTCACCTCTAGGCTGGGAAGCCTAAAATATAAAAAGCAAAGTGATCTCCACTTCCCAGTCGAGGCAGCACCGTTTTTTCGAATGCAGAGGCCAGCCGTGACGTCATAACATCGCGTCCGGCCTCTGAACGATCATAGAGAGTCCGGGGACCATCTGGTCCGCCGGAAATCTCTATGGTCAACATCCGGGGCAGGCGGATCTGTTCTGTGACTCACCCTTGCCATCGGTGAAGCACCGAAGGGCGGCAGGAGGGGGGTGTCCCCTCTCCCTGCCCGTAAGAACGATCAAGCAGCTGAACAGCCGCTAGGATTGTTCTCATAGTGTAGGGAATGGCCGGCTCTAAAAGACGATATCTAAATAATGCCTGTAGCTGCAGGCATCATTCAGATATCCCCGCTCAAAGTCAAGGACGTCATATGGACGGCCGGTGGGAAATGGTTAAATCAAATCCACCCTACGCTTCATGCATATTCGCACACATTTGTCTATTAACATTGCCAATGCAAGAATACGCTTCCGCGCATGTGCGCAAATTTGCACAAAAGCAGGTGTGAAAGCATATGCGTGAAATTACATACACACAAAAAAAAAAAGCTGAAAAAGTAGATGCTCAAAACAGGAGCATCGTGTACAAGAGGCCAAACTATACATTTAAAATCTTTTAAACTTCTCAGCACTAAGTAAACATTCTTTTAGACTTCTCATAACTGGTTTTCATAAAACAGAATTACTTTTTAAAGTAAAGGTTATACACGGATTTTTAGCCGAAGCATTTAACATTTCCCAAATAAAATTATGCCAATCCATAAACACATTTATATGCTTTTTACTTTTCTTTGCTGCGAAATAATTCATTGTTGCATGTTATTCAGAATACAGGGTCATAAACAAGTGCTTATGGCCAGTTCTCAGCCTGCTCTGGATAATCCATTTACAAGATGAGAGGCAGTGAGAGACCCACTAAGCTTATTGTGTTTGACAAATGCACATTATATCAACCCCACTGCTAACCAGTACATCCCCCGATTGCCCAAATGACAGCATTTGTAAAAAGGTTCCTCCCCCACGACCCACACCCACCACCAGCAGCTCACCATCATGCCTTCCTCTACTTCAGCCCCTGCAAAACACCTGGTGCTTCCGGAAGCATGTGTCCTTCCTCTACGTAACTATGCTTTATTCCAACAACTCTGACACCAGCCAACACAAAGTATTCTGGTGCCACTGGGCACTGAATGGGCAAGTTGACAGGGTGTCTGAAACATTTATACACAAGGCTTACATGAAACCAAATTATAGCATCATGAAATCGGTGTTTAGGCATTAGCCGAAAGAAAGAAAAAAAATGCAAATAACGGAGCTTCGAAGAGGGGGCAGTTCCACCTGGGTGCCGCCCATTGCAGGTGTGTCATCCTGGCGCGCCCCAGTTATCCTCCTCTCGCAGAGCGGCAATCTGTGTGTCATGGAGCAGAATTGTCCAGGCGGCAGCACTGACAACTCCTGTGATAGACGGAACACTGATCCAATGGCGGGACCTTAAATCAGTGTCAAGTAATCACAGGGGGCATTGGTACTGCAGCTGTGAAATTTAAATCCAGCTCCATGACACACACAGATCGCCGCTCTGATCCAGGCACAGGCAGGCTGCATTTGATGGACACTGGTGAGGCAACATTGATCTCTTGCATCATGTCTGCAGTCTCTGACCTTCTCCTGTATCATATCTGCTAGAGGTGCACCGAATGGAAATTTTGCGAATACTATTAGCAGTGCGTTTAAGTAAGAGATTACAGACATGACACAAGAGATGGTCAGAGACAGGAAACACAAAAGACGGCCAGAGACCGAGGACATGACACAAGAGTCGGCTAGAGACTGAGGACATAATACAAGAGATGGTTAGAGACAGGACACAAGAGACGGACAGAGACTGAGGACATGATACAAGAGATGGTTAGAGACAGGACACAAGAGACGGACAGAGACTGAGGACATGGCACGACGCAAGAGACAGAAGACATGATACAAGAGTCGGCTAGAGACTGAGGACATGATACAAGAGATGGTTAGAGACAGGACACAAGAGACGGACAGAGACTGAGGACATGATACAAGAGATGGTTAGAGACAGAACACAAGAGACGGACAGAGACTGAGGACATGGCACGACGCAAGAGACAGAAGACATGATACAAGAGTCGGCTAGAGACTGAGGACATGATACAAGAGATGGTTAGAGACAGGACACAAGAGACGGACAGAGACTGAGGACATGATACAAGAGATGGTTAGAGACAGAACACAAGAGACGGACAGAGACTGAGGACATGACACGACGCAAGAGACAGAAGACACGATACAAGAGATTGGGGTTAGAAACTGCAGACTTAATTTATCTTGACCTTTTTTGCACTAAAAAATGTGCCAATAATGGCCAACAATAACGTATATACTCGAGTATAAGCCGACCGGAATATAAACCGAGGCACCTAATTTTACCACAAAAAAAAAAAAATGGGAAAACTTATTGACTCGAGTATATAGCCAGCAAGGCTGATGGAGTGGGGAAAAGGGCAGTTGTAGAGAAGTCAAAGGGTAGATCAACTTCTATACAACTTACCCTGCCCAAACATGGACCGAAATTCAGCCGCTCCCTACTGAACTGACCAAATTTCAATGCATGTTTGGCCGGCTTTACTTTGGATGTACTGATATATTTAGCAAGCAGTTTTACCTGACAATATCTTCTATGTATTTTAAAAATCCATTATTCTCTGTTTGTAGTAAACCTGTCCTAACCCAAGACAATTCAAAAAGGTATCAATGGCCACACATTTTTTCTACTTTTGGATTGTACTGGGAAGGATTAGAACAACCATCAGGTTTTATTGTTATCGGGTCACTCCATTAGAAAAAAAATAAAACATTTCCCTTCACTTCCTGTTTTACCGTACAATCTTTGTAATGTAGGAACGCCGAAACCTTATGGAGACTGCTCACCAGGAACTGGGAGTTCCTGCTGGACCTCCAGAGGAGTTTACTAAAGTTTTCATAGGATGGGAGCACCACATCAGCTTGTATAGTCTTTTAAAAGATTATAATTTATATTAAAATAAAATAGTGCAAAATGATATCTTTGAAAGGACTATGCAAGCTTGTGTGGTGCTCCCATCCTATCAAAACTTTAGTTTTACTATACAGAAAGTGACGGGAACTCTCCAACACAGAAGTAAAATTTTAACCACTTGCTGCCCACCCACAGTACATTTACTGTGGGAATAGATGCTTAAAAATGGTCACCACAGGGTGGCATTGTGGACAGTACAATGAAGTATACTATGCCATGTCCTGTTGGATAGTCTGAACTAGGGTTGTCCCGATACCACTTTAAGACCGAGTACAAGTACCGATACTTTTTTTCAAGTACTCGCCGATACCGATATTTTTTTTTAATGTCAGGTGACAGTTTTAAAGCACAATACAGATTAGGTGGCACTGATATGCAGCACTGATATGATTAGGTGGCACGGATATGCAGCACTGATGAGTACTGACAGGTGGCGGGCACTGATTATTGGCACCGACAGGTGGCACTGATGGCTGGCACTTGCACTAATAGATGGCAGGTGACTGGCACTGATAGATGGCATTGACAGGTGGTAGTGATAGATGGTACTGACAGGTGGCTGGCATAGGTGACACTGAGTAAGCAGCACTGACAGATAGCGGGCACTTATAGGCACAAGAGGATTTATTTTTCTATGCTGCCTCTGCGACGCCCATCTTAGTACACCCTGCACTCGGCCTCAATAAAGCAGCAGCGGACATCTTGTTACACCCAGCCCAAACTACATGGGCTGGGTGTAACAAGATGTCCGCTGCTGCTTTGAGGCCGAATGCAGGGTGTACTTAGATGGGCGTCGCATTTTTTCAAGCACTGACAGTGTAACACGGAGCGTCACTTTCTTTAATGTGACGGCTCCGGTCGCCGATAGATCATGATGCGGCTGCAAGCTTACCCGCCTGAGGACTCTCTGCTCCACTCTACCCCTCCCGCCCGCTGACTCCACCCGCTGACTTCTCCGCTCCACTCTGCTCTCCGCTCCGCCTTCTCCCATCCCAGGTATCGGCAAAGGCATCGAGAGCATTTGCGCGAGTACAAGTACTCGCGCAAATGCTCAGTATCGGTCCCGATACTGGTATCGGGACAACCCTAGTCTGAACCATTGAATATACAAAACAAAATTACATTATAGGCAAACTTTAAACCCGTTAACAAATTTTAGCCATGAAAGGGATTTAAATACTTGCTGTGAACCTGTTGGAGTGTATTTAAAAGGAAGGCTGTTATCGGGGGTTGCTGTATCCACAACATCCATGTCTTCTGGGACCTTTCAGAAAGTGCAGTGCAACACACATATGCGCAGTAGGAAATTGGCTGTGAAGTCTGTAGGCTTCACTGCCGGTTTCCCTTACTTACAATATCAGTGCCTGCACCCGAAGCCGTTTGACGGATCGGCTTGGGGTGCAGATATCGCACCATCCCTGGACAGGAAAGTGTCCTTATATTAAAAGTCAGCAGCTACAGTATTTGTAGCTGCAGAGTTAAAATGTTTTCCTGACTGGAGCTCCCCTTTAACGTGTTTGCACAATGCAGATTTAGATGCGGTTTTTTTTAAGCTGCTAATTTTCCTGCCAGGAGAAAAGGCGTTTAGAAGAGCTGGGCAAAATGTCCAGTATGCATGAGGCCCAATGCCAAGACATTTCTTGCAGCTAAATCCGCCTTGAAAATCTGACTGGAAGGACCTCAAGCAGAGAAGTGTTCTCCCCAGCACCCCACATGCCGACAGTGAAACAACAAATTTTACAGCATGCTAAAATCGTAGATTACATAGAACGGAAACATAGATCAACATAAAATTAAATGTTTCCTGGATACCTCAGTAACTTTGCTTGTTGTTCTTCAAAGAAAACGTATAGAGTGAGTGTGTGTGTAAGTATGTGATTTATAAAATTCCGCTCGTCTGACCAACGTGTCAACATTCTGTAAGGAAGGGAGTAGTAGTTTAGATAAAGGAATGGCTGTAGATGCAATTTATCTTAAAAAACATTAGACACGCATTTATCCCCGGGGATTCTTCCTGTCACTTCCTCTTCTCCTTCTCTTCTTCCTGCTCTTCCCCTTCTCTTTTTCTCAACTTGTTTATATGTTTGTTTTTTCCATACACACACACACATACATACAAATTTGAGAGGAACATATGTAGGTATATTCAACAACTACATATGTTCCTCTCAATTTTTTTAGGCACAGATAGTTGATTTTTAAGAGTTATATAGTAGCGATCGTTCTGTCTCATACCTTTTGAGGCTTCAATTGTAATGCTCATTCTGAGTCTACACTTTATTTAGACTGAGTGAAGTAACTCACTCTGATTATTGAGTGAAGCAATTGGGAGAGGGAGATTTTTTCATATGCTAATTTTGAACCTATTGTAGTGATTACTGCGATTGTTGCTTTTTTTTTTTTTTTGTTATTATTTCTCTGTAATTTGATAAAATTCAATAAACAAATTTGAACAGAAAAAACATTTGACACTGCCTAACAAATGCTTAAAGCGGAGTTCCACCCAAAAATTTAACTTCTGCTTTAAGTGAAGATGACCCCCTGACATGCCACATTTGGCATGTAATTTTTATAGGGTGGGGGGGGGGGGGGGAGCGGATACCCTCTTTTTAGGAGGCATCCACTTCCTTCCTTCCTAATGAAAACAGACACCTCCCAAAAACGAAAAATGTACAAAAATACATGTGAAAAAAAATAAAATAAAAACACAAAAACACAAATCAGGAAAATTCATCAGCTGCAAACTGCAAGGGTGTGAAACTAGCCTTATTCAAAAGCCAAGTGCAAAGTTAAAGCTCATTCAAACCGGCAGCCACACTGAACACATGGCAATTCTTTAGCGATGTATTAGTAAAATAACATACAAAAGCAAAGATTCTTATATTGGGTTTCAAGCTTTGTCAACTGCACACTCGATACTATATACAGTGTCAATGCAGTTGACACAGTCATGTAATTGAACTTTGACATTGGTTATACAAGAACGATGTTAGATACTGCTGTTTGTGTTCTATGCTACATATAAAATGCAAATCCACTGGTCTCGTTATATACTGTAGTTACTAGGTTTTGCATTAAATATGTGTGTGTGTGTGTGTGTGTGTGTGTGTGTGTGTGTGTGTGTGTGTGTGTGTGTGTGTGTGTGTGTGTGTGTGTGTGTGTGTGTGTGTGTGTGTGTGTGTGTGTGTGTGTGTTAGGACTGGCCGATTTTCCCCCCCAAAAAAAATCTGCGATTTTTTTATAAAAAAAAAAACTTGATTTACGATTCGATTTTTTTTAATTATATTAATTGAAGTGCATCAACAAACAAAATTGCAAAGGCAAACTCTTTCTCTAACTGCAAAGTCAGTGTGCAACAAAGATTGTTAAAGTGGAGCTCCGCCGGAATTTTTTTTTTAAAAGCCAGCAGCTACAGCTACAGCAGCTGCTGGCTTTTAATATTTGGACACTTACCTGTCCTGGAGTCCAGCGACGTCCGCAGCAGAGGACGAGCGACCACTCGTCGCTCTGCTGCTCCCTCCGCCATCCTCGCTGAGGGAACCAGGAAGTGAAGCCCTGCGCATGCGCCGTTCTGATTGGTGCTCCTGTGTTCTGGGAGCCGAGTGTCTCCCAGAACACCAAGGGAAGTCTGCGGGAAGTGACGTAACTCCCGCAGATTCCCGGAGAGAGGACTCCCGTATGTGGGTGAAAATACCTGTCTTAGACAGGTATCTTCACCCCCTCCCCCCTGAAAGGTGTCAATTGTGACACCGGAGGGGGGGGAGGGTTCCAAATAGCAAAAGTTGCTATTTAGGGTGGAGCTCCACTTTAAACATCCAAAATTATTAATACTGTATTTAGATTTAGCTAATAAAACAACAAAAAATCTTGGTTACTCTTAGTTGAATTGAACTGTGCCCGTGCCCCACTGTGCCCGTGCCTGATGCAGATTTTCATGGGATACGGATTTTACTGCTACACCGGCGGCCATTCCAGTATTCAAAAGCCGCTCCTCCTCCTCGTCTGTGATAGGCGGAACACTCAATTTCCCAGCATTTAGTGTTCTGCCTATCATGGACATCCACTCATCCTCATAACACAGACGAGGATGAGAGGATGTCCGTGATAGGCTGAACACTGCCTGCTGTGAAATTGAGTGTTCCGCCTATCACAGACGAGGACTCGGGAGGCGCGGCTTTTGAACACTGCAATGGCCGCCGTCTGTCTGCATGACACGCTGATCAGGTAGGCAGACGGCGGCTTGCGGTTAGTTAGTGTTACATTACATCTACTTGCGGCGGCTGCGGCGAGTAGATGTAATTGGGGTAACGCCGCCCAGTGCCATTCCGGATACGCCCCCTGCAGCCCTGCTACGGAAATTTTGAAGGAAAAAAAAATTTTTTTGTCTCTGTGCTGTTTGGCGTATTGTAAGCGGGAAACTTTGTGGCATTCGCATAGTAATGGCTTTCTTCTGGCGACTCAACCATGCAGCCCAGCTTTCTTCAAGCGCCTCCTTATTGAGCGTCTTGAAACAGCCACACCACGCTTTCAGAGAGTCCTGTATTTCACCTGAACTTTTGTGTGTTTTTCTTTGCATCCCGAACAATATTCCTGGCAGTTGTGGCTGAAATTTTAGTTGGTCTACTGGACCGTTGTTTGGTCTCAACAGAACCCCTCATTTTCCACTTCTTGATTAGAGTTTGAACACTGCCGGTTGGCATTCTCGATTCCTTGGATATCTTTTTATATCCCTTTCCTGTTTTATACAGTTAAACTACCTTTTCCCGCAGATCATTTGACAATTCTTTTGCTTTCCCCCCATGACTCAGAATCCAGAAACATCAGTGCAGCACTGGATGAAAGCTGCAAGGGTGTGTCAGGAGTCCAGAAACTCATTGGCCTCTTAGGCTGGGTTCACACTGGTGCGACACGACAGCCGTCCTACTTGGGATCCGACTTTGCCCTGCGACTTGAAGCCGACCATATGTCCGACCTTCAATGAACGGGGATCCGACTTGGATCCCTGCCAATTCCGGACACTGTTTGGTATGAATCTTGAGGGGGAACTCCACGTCAAGTTAATAAAAAAACGGAATGGGTACCCCCTCCAAGAGCATACCAGGCCCTTCAGTCTGGTATGGATTTTAAGGGGAACCCCCTACGAAAAAAAAAAAAAAAAACACCCCCACACGGCATGGGGGTCCCCCCAAAATCTATACCAGTCCCTTATCCGAACACGTAGCCCGGCCGGTCAGGAAAGGGGGTGGGGATGAGAAGGCCGGGCCAACGCTAGTAAAAGAGCTGGAAGAAGATAGCGGAGGAGAGTGGCAGAAGGCACTGGAGAAAAGAGCGGAGAAGTCGGAAGAAAACCCCCCAAAGTCATAAGAAGAGCTGCCTGATACATTACTTTAAAATCCTGTCTAGTGTTTTTTTCTTATTTTATTGGCACTTTTCCTCCAGGTGAATGGGTAGGGGTACTCATTCACATAGGGTGGGGGGCCAGTATCTGGGGGCCCCCCTTATTAAAGGGGGCCCCCGGATTCTGATAAGCCCCCCCCCGCAGACCCCGACAACCAACGGTTCAGGGGGGGGGGGCACTCGCTCGTCACCACCCCCTTTCCTGACCGTGTGCTCGGATAAGGGTCTGGTGTGGATTTTGGGGGGACCCCCCCCACGCAGTTTTTTCGGCATAGGGGGTTCCCCTTAAAATCCATACCAGACCTAAGGGCCTGGTATGCTCTTGGAGGGAACCCATGCCTTTTTTTTTTTATTTAAAATTTGGCGTGGAGTTTTCCCTCAAGATCAGCAGAGCACAAGTCGCATGCCAAAGTCTGAGCATGCAAGACGGCGTTCCGACTTCAATGATACTCAATGGGCTGAAGCAGGATCAAAGTCGGACCAAAGTAGTACAGGGAGCATTTTTAAAGTCGGACCGACTTGTGTCGGACCAGTTAAGAGGGCTCCCATAGGGAAACATTGATTTTCACACGTCATGCGACATGAGCTCCCAATGTCGGAGCGTTTGTCACACCAGTGTGAACCCGGCCTGATATATACACACACACACACACACACACACACACACACACACACACACCAATTACAAGCAAACAGATCACAGGTGATGGTTACCTTTAATAGCCATTCAAACCCCTTTGTGTCAGCTTGTGTGCATGTTATCAGGCCAAAATCCCCGGGGTATGTAAACTTTTAATTGGGGTCATTTGGGTAGTTTCTGCTGCCATTATAATTTAAAAAGAGAGTAAACCTAGTTGATTGATAATAAATGGCTTCAGCCAAACACTGACCATGAGTGAAAGAAATGTCTTATTCATATTCTCTGAAAAATGGCCATGGGTATGTAAACTTATGAGCACAACACATTATATATAGCAGCAAAACAGACTATATAAAATAGAAAAATACATTATAGCTGCCCTTTACAGTAACCCAGCAGAGCTGATGTAACAGTACCTGAAATAACCGTCAGTTTCTGCATTCTTCTCCTTTGCTAAAAAATGCAGGGTTACAAAGCACAGCAGCTCAAGCTGACATATACACAGGCAGCAGTGACTCATCCTATATAACTGCAGCACCTAAGCATACTGTATTAAAAAAAATGATAGATTATTTATATTGTAGGGGGGGCACGGACATGTTTTTCCTGTCTGGTTCAGGAGTTCAGCTAATTAATTAGGCATTGGTACAATACAAATCATCAAAATAAAAAGTGACCACAATGCCCTGACTATAAACCGTATACAGTGACAGTGTAGATTTGTATGTCAGGATAGCTGTGCCAAGTCAGGTGGTGTTCCAAAAAAGGGAGGCAATGCACTCTGGATCATTTGGCACAGGAGTTAGTATTACAGGAAACAAACAATCTTGAGAACATTTACAATTTTCCAGCTGAAAAATACTTAATGCAGCTAAACTGCAGTGTAATATTTCAAATGACACACATAGCGCACTTTGATCACTAAAGAGGTTCTCGCAGATCCAGCTGCATTAACTCATGTCATACCAGACAGCCCTGCTGGCAGCAGTAGCATTATGATCCAATCAACAAGGGTAAATCATTTGAAATGGATAAAAGCAAAGTAAAGTGCAGGAGAGCTGGCAGTTCTGAAACAAGTCCATTTATCTGGCTTGCAGAGCAGCAGGTCTGGCTAATCCCCTCTTAGGCCATGTGGACACAGTTAATCAGGCTTTGCAAGGAGATTGTTTGCATTGTCTCGCAAAAAACAAATTTAGAATGAGGATTTAAACCATTCTCTCTAGGTGTGCAAAAGCAATGTCTCTAGCTTGTCGCAATAAGAAAAGACACGAATGGATGAGGCCTCTGAAATGGCAAACAGGAATACATGCCTCAGTTTTATCTGCTCAATACATTTTTTTTTTAAAGGCTTCTATTTTTGCAGTAATCCCTATTGCTGCTCAATAAATGAGTCATTGACATGGTACAGACATATAAAGGTGTATAGTACTTTTTATACCTCTAATCATTGTTCTAGGTCAGCAACTCCCCAGTAGTATAGGATGACAGCCTAAGAGCATGCACAAAATAATATTAGGGGGGGCTGGAATGTGGCCATTGGAAGTAGAAAATAATATTTTGTTCTAATAATGATTAACATCCGCTTTAAAAGGTTACACTTTAACAAAAGGATGTCTTAGGGCACAGGCAGTATTGGGAGAGGAGCGCAGATTTAGTACACCGTGAGGGAAACAGCAAAATTAAAAGTACGCATTTATCATACAATTTCTATGCAAGGTATTTGTGGATAGCAGTGCAGTCATTTGTGAATGTTGTCTGCCAAAGAAGAAGTGTGCTGGCATAGGTACATCTAAGCCAGGGCTTACAGGGAACTATTTACCCCAATCC
Organism: Rana muscosa; assembly: GCA_029206835.1. Lineage (NCBI taxonomy): Eukaryota > Metazoa > Chordata > Amphibia > Anura > Ranidae > Rana > Rana muscosa. Next base: position 110,444,315 of record CM055123.1, read on the forward strand.
TCAGGGATCACCTTCTCTGGCACAGTCCTTTGGTAACTCCAACCAACCATGTTGCTCTCTCCTCTCCCCCCCCCCGTACAGCATTTTGATGGAAAGAGAAGAGAACCGTGCAGATACATGAAAGGGCTGCTGAGAGGTGCGAGAGGCCCGCACAGGGTGCACTATGCCGCTCGGCACCCTCATAGCAAGCACCTTTTCATTGACTGTAGAAAGAGTTGGCAGCATGCAGGACAAGTGCAGCCATCGTGGGAGGGGGGGGGGGGGGGGAGTGAAGTATGACTGACCAATGCGCTTTAGGTCACAACTATGAGTGCACACGGTGGGACGATGACAGATCAGCATTCCATGAGAATCATTAGCAAGTCATTTGCAGAATACTGTGGTCAGAAGAAAATAAATAAATAAATTTAAAAATAAATAAATAAATAAATAAAATAAAAAAAAACACACCACACACGAAACTCTGGGATAAAAATAGTATGTAAATACAAGATCCATTAGTAAACTTACATGAAATTTGTGTGTGCTTTCAGTGGTCTCCAAACCGCGGGCCGGATGTGACCCTTAGCTTGCTTTTATTCGGCCCCTAGGGCCACAATTCCTCCCAGTGACAGCCCGAAACAATGGGCCACAGAGTCTCTTCCTTCCTCTCACCCCCCACCCCCCCCCAAACGACGGGCAAGGCTTACTCCCAGTGACGCCCACCCCCCCCCCCCGACGGGGCAAGGCTTACTCCCAGTGACGCCCACCCCCAACGACGGGGCAAGGCTTACTCCCAGTGTCGTCCCCCCCCCCCCCCCCCAACGACGGGGCAAGGCTCACTTCCCAGTGACCCCCCCCAACGACGGGGCAAGGCTTACTTCCCAGTGACCCCCCCCCCAATGACAGGGCAAGGCTTACTCCCAGTGACCCCCCCCAACGACAGGGCAAGGCTTACTCCCAGTGACCCCCCCCAACGACGGGGCAAGGCTTACTCCCAGTGACCCCCCCCAACGACGGGGCAAGGCTTACTCCCAGTGACCCCCCCCAACGACGGGGCAAGGCTTACTCCCAGTGACCCCCCCCAACGACGGGGCAAGGCTTACTCCCAGTGACCCCCCCCCCCAACGACGGGGCAAGGCTTACTCCCAGTGACCCCCCCCAACGACGGGGCAAGGCTTACTCCCAGTGACCCCCCCCCCAACGACGGGGCAAGGCTTACTCCCAGTGACCCCCCCCCCCCCCCAACGACGGGGCAAGGCTTACTCCCAGTGATGCCGGGACATTTTCTACTTCCAATGGCCACATTCCAGCCCCCCCTAAAATCTGAAGGACAGTAAACTGTCCCTTTGTTTAGAAAGTTCGGAGACCCCGTGGTGTATTTCTTCCAGATCTATGCAGTAATCCAGTGTGAAACTTCACATCTGTGCAGGAGCACAGTGATGCTACTGCTACTTATACAAGGCAATATCTGGGTTAGCAAAAGTATTTGGTGCAGCTAAAGTAAATTTATTTCCTTTGTTGGTATTGACGATATATAAATTTTAAAATGAATATATTTTTCTGCCCAGACTCAGCTTAGATTTTTTTTTTTTTTTTTTTTTGCAGCATGGTTTACTGTTCATAGCACTGGTCTCACCCATTTTCTAATTTAGAATGTGCACAGAACCGATACCCTGCAGTGGATCACAAGTACAAGTATGTCCTAATATACTCAAAGATGTATATTAAATGATGCTTTACACCACTAGGAAAAAGAAAGGCCTACAACATTTTCCATACGCTTGGTTGAATTCTAAGCAGTACGAATAACAGTCGGGGGGGGGGGGGGGGGGGACATCAGATGAAGCCATCCAGCCCAAGGGTCATCACTGCAAGAGTAGTGATTGCTTTTACAGTCACTGATGTCATATACAAGATGCAAGAGCCAGCATATGGCACCAGATAGAAGATGCCAGGCCACAGCAGGAGGGATACATACAGAGTCTGAACATGAAGCACAGTATCCCGAGTAAGAAAAACTCACTGTATATTAGCTTTTCAGCTTCAATATTCCTATTACATGACCAGGATTGTTTAAATAGGCGATTGGCAGAATCTGGTGCTAGGTCGCTTTAAAATAGTAATAAAAATACTTGCCCAAAATTAGTAATCTAAAAAAGATCCAACATTTTATATCCATTGTGCCTTTTCCATACAAGAAAGAAAAGCTTTATTAATGTATGAAAAGTCAACATTTCACAAACATCCAGGAAATGGGTCACCCCATCTCAAGTACCCACTTCAATGCAATGTATGGCTGAAATCGCATCACAGTCGCACCAAAATGGCGCAGGACCCTTTTTTGGTCCGCACTGGAATTGGATCGCATGGGTGTTCCCACTGCACCATTTCCCAGTTCGCACTGCAATCTGCTGACCAATTTGGGGGTGTCGTTAGCTTTACATTGACACCCGCAGTGGTTCACAGATCTCAGTGTGAACCCCTCTGCGATTCAGGTGCAATGTGGGACCCCCCGCACTGGATCCGATTCAAAATAAATTTTATTCGGATGTGAACTCAACATCCAATTTTCGTTTCATTAGTACGGTTTTCGTGCAAAAAAAATAAAAAAAATCGTAAGAGCAAGACTACGCATGCTCAGAAACAAAAGAATACATACAAAACTATTCAACACATTACGTCACTTCTGACGTTGTATTCGGTCGTACGAAAATTTTCGTATTGCAAAAAACTTCACTTTCAACAGGAGACTAGCATGCCACAAAAAAACGGATGTTCGGGTGTCCGAAAATCTAAGCGTGTGTACGAGGCTTTAGACAGCATTTTTACTTGTCACAAGATTTAGGAAAAAGTTTGGTTTATAGGTTCACTTAAGGCCCCCGTGCACACAGGACATTTTTTTTTTTCATCCTCTGGAGCATAGACAGCAAAGAAACGCGCCAAAGCACATTTAGACGCAATTAGTGTATTGTTTGGTATTTTTTGGAAAAGCTCTTCTCCTGCATGCGCTGGCCCTGCATTTTTTCTGCCTCCAAACACATCTGGGCCACCTAAACATTAAATCACTTTAACTTACACACACACAAAAAAAAAAAAAAAAAAAAAAAAAACACACAACACACATGAGACTGCAATGGTAATCTCTTTAAATTAACATTGTACACACAAAATACTAACCAGCAATGCAAAAGGTCTATTTTTTGTAACCGATCTATACAGAGAGCATGTTTATGTGCCTGTGCATAGAGGCACATTGAAAACGATGGTCTGCATTGCATCAGTAATAAAAAATAAAAAAAAATCACCTGTATGCCAAAAAAAAAAAAATGCTGCATTTTTAGGCATCAGTGTACAAGAGGCCTAATACTAAAACATATCATTTTACCACACTTTAAAGAGAAGCCAAATAGGTCTATTTTTCCTGCAACTCATACAGTATCTGGCCTAAAAATACAGTAGTTTTTCAGAATTCCAGCCTCCATCTATGAAAAAAAATAAAGCAGACCTTTACCTTTAGTGAAAGCCCCCCATGTAAAACAATCAGATCCACTTGTACATATATTGTTTATCTGTCTGTACAAGTTTACATCTCAGCGATCCCTGAAGTGTGCGATTCTTGACTTCTCATAAAGTCAAGACTGGCCCCGCCTCTCAAGTTGCCATGTTTATCTTTAAATGTGATGAGTGGCCTCTGACAATAGGAAGTTGGGGGGGGGCTCAACTCTTATAAAATATGCACATCATTTCCATTGCCTATATCCTTGGATCTACAGGGTTTTTTTTCATTGCACAAAGCCTCACTATTTTCTAAGTTAGTGGTTTGAAAAGCCTTGTTTTTTTGTACGTTATGATTGTGCCGTTATCGTAGCTAAAAGTTGTTACAGTTGTAAAATCGTTTTGTACTGCACTGCAAGATATCGCTACAATGGCTGTCAACCGTTATACTGTAATTTCTCTCCAAACTGCTATTTGCGATACAAACTTATCTGTCTTCCTGGAACTAGATAAAATATCTTTATTTCATCTGTCATGTTTAGTTGTCATCTGCACAAAATATTTCCTTCTTCACTAACAAAATGACATTTAATACAAAGGAAAAAAAAAGAAAAAAAAAAAAAAAAAAAAAAAAGGGAAAAATACTTCCCCCAGTACCCAGTTCTAATCAGATAGGGCCAAGCTGTGCAGTCTGTCCGGTTTCATTTGGGTCCAGCAGTCAAACCATAGCGAAGATTTTCAAACTGGTTTCAAGCAGAGAGCGGTCTGAATTCCACTCTCTGCTGACGTCACACAGATAGGTCCAGGCACCGCGTCATCCCAAAGTCTGGATCCGGCAGGTGCCTGGACTGATGGCAGCTTCAGCCTCTCAGCGAGCTGCTGAGACCGCCGCTCCCTGCCCCTCCACAATGCCCAAAAACCAAGTAAAAAAAAAAAAAAAATGTGCTTATAGTGCCCCAAAATATATAAAAAGAAAAATGCAGAAGTCCATAAACGTTGCTTAAAAGTGCCAATAGAGAGATATAAAATTTATATATATATCTCTATCTATCGATCTAGAAGAAACACAAAACACACACCCACCATTACTAGTAAAAAAAATAAAAATAAAAAAAAAAAAGCCATAAACATACCCCTATTTTGTAGGGGCTATAACTTTTGTGCAAACCAACCATATATATACACACACTTGAGATTTTTTTTATCAAACATATGTAGAAGAATATTGGCCTAAACTGATGAATAAAATTTGTTTTTTAAATATATATTTTTTGGGATATTTATTAAAGCAAAAAAATTGTTCCCCCCCCCCCCCCCCCTTCTAAATTTTCTCTTTTTTTATAGCGCAAAAAAAAAAAACACACACAGCAGAGGTGATCAAATACCACCAAAAGAAAGTTCTATTTGTGGGGAAAAAAAGGACATCAATTTAGTTTGGGTACAACGTCGCACGACCGCGCAATTATTAAAGCAACGCAGTGCCGTATCGCAAAATTGCCTGGTCAGGAAGTGGGTAAATCCTTCCGGGGATTTATTTTTATTTTTTTAATAAAAGGCCTTTGGAATACAGGAGTAAAAATAAATGAATAATATCAATAAAACCGTTTTAAATTATCATACAAATTTAACATAATTCCCTGCATTTTACCTTAATGTAAAAACCCCTTTTCCAGCCACTCTAAACAGCCCACAGAGGAGTAAATTTCTTGGTTCAAAACAGCAGGTTGAGAGAGAGAAAAAAAAAAAAAAAAAGTCCCCCCCCCCTTTTACTTCTGTTTGGAATAATCAGTGTACATTAATTATGGTCATGTGCACGGGTCTATGCACACTACAAGTCCACAGCCCTGGTTTCTTTCAGGAGTGAGCAAGAGAGGGTGGCTAGTCCTGCATACAACGGAAGGACAATGCAAAACTAATAGAGGCACCCCTAAGGCAGGGCTTAAACAAATTTGCTGTGAATCTAGGAGCCAGCTAAAAAACGTTAGGAGCCAGTTTTTTTTTTTTTTAAACAAATCTTTACAGGTGGAACATTTAACATGTTCCTGAAGGTGAACTTATCCCTTCACAGCAAGAGCCGTTTTTGGCACACCTTAAAAATGTATTTTTTTCTTTTTTTTTCTGAAAGCAGACACCCTAGAGAATAAAATTGTGGTAGCTCCAATCCATGTCACACGATATTACTGCAAAGGTCTAGGAAGCACACGCGTGTCTGCTCTCCTCCCTCCCCACGACAGCACCCACTATGTCGCACACAGGGTGTGGGGAGAAGTCAGGGGGCAGTCCAGGCGCCAGGACAAAACTTGTGGTCGCCATATTGGCCTAGAGTTTGTCAAACACTGCCCTAACTGGAAGTCAGATCAAAGCAAAAAAAGGATGTGGACAATACAGAGCAATACAGGCACTTATTTTTGAAGGTTAACTAAAAGGCAGTTTAGTTTTGAGTTGAGAGGGGTAAGAGCACCTGTCAGTTTTTATTACTGTCCGTGCCCCCATTAGGGAGATTCAACCCTTGTCCTGTTTACCATTATCACTGAAAGTAAAATAGAAGAATACACCAAAATTTTGGGTTGGCCCCAGAAAAGTAGGAGGTGGTAAAACCTTTCAATGGGGGACACTAGTTCTGGGGGCCTATGGGACAGGAAGTGAAGGGAATTCTCCCCAATGAAAAAAAAAAAAAAAAAAAAGGGGGGGGCGGGGCAGAAGGTGGTTTTGCATACAGTTCTACTATAAATACCTGATCAGAAGTATTAAAAAATAGGATTTTTGTACTCACCGTAAAATCCGTTTCTCTGGCATCCATGGACTGACACAGCGTGTCTTTTACACCTTTATGTCCCTGCTTGCAGGAGAAGACCTAGGCAGAATGTGAGATGTTATACATACATTCTAAACAGCCAGAGCTGAACAGCCCCGCCCAGGGGGGCGGTCCCTCCGGACATAACCCTCCCACTACAGTCAGCAGACCTCCGTTCGTAACAAAGCAGTACAAACTTAAAAAGAAGGGTGGGTGCTGTGTCAGTCCATGGATGTCAGAGAAACGGATTTTACGGGGAGTACAAAAATCTTATTTTCTCTTGTCATCCATGGACTGACACAGCGTGTCTTTTACACGTGGGATGTCCCAAAGCAATGTCAAGAGGGATGGGAGCAGTATAAATTGAAAACCAAAAACGTCACTCCAAACAAGACAGAGCTCCTCAACGGAGGAGTTGCAACTTCAAACAGCGGCCTGCAACACCTTGCGGCCGAAGGAAGCATCCGAAGATGCAGCCACATCAACCTTATAAAACTTAGAAAAAGTATGAACAGACGACCAGGTCGCCGCCTTGCACACTTGTGCAACCGACGCTTGATGTCGGAAAGCCCAGGAAGCACCAATTGCCCTGGTGGAATGTGCCGTAACCAGAAAGGGAGGCGCCCGCTCCTTGAGAGCATAAGCTTGAATGACGGTTTGTCTGATCCACCTAGAAATGGTGGCAGACGACACCTATTGGCCCTGTTTTGGACCAGAGACAGCCACAAACAGTGAGTCAGACTTCCGAATAGAGGCAGTAGCAGACAGGTACACCCGCAAGGCTCGTACCACATCCAAAGTGTGAAGCGCAAACTCTCTGGGATGCGATGGGTGAGGACACAAGGACGGGAGGACAATGTCCTCATTTAAGTGGAAGGCCGAGACCACCTTTGGCAGAAAAGAAGGTCGCGGACTTAACACCGCCTTATCCTTATGGATGACCAAAAAGGGCGACTTGCAGGACAAGGCCGCCAATTCAGACACTCGTCTAATGGAAGTAATGGCCACCAAGAAGGCCACCTTCTGAGACAAAGTCAAGAGGGGAATATCTCTAATATTTTCAAAGGGAGGTTCCTGGAGAACCGAGAGCACCAAATTCAGATCCCACAGGGGGAGAGGAGGCTTGACAGGGGGGAGCACATGGCAAACCCCCTGCACAAAGGTGCTAACCAAGGGATGACCCGCCAGCGGTCGCTGAAAGAAGATGGCCAAGGCCGAAATCTGACCCTTAATGGTACTCAAAGCGAGCTTTTGGGTCACGCCACGCTGCAGAAAATGCAGGATTCTGGGAACAGAATACGTTCGTGGGCGCCAGTCCAGCTCTTCGCACATGGCGATGTAAGCTCTCCAAGTACGGTGATAGATCTTTCTGGAGGAAGACTTCCGTGCCCTTAACATGGTCGAAATGACCGAATCCGAGAGACCTCGGTCTCTCAGCACCTGGCTTTCAATAACCATGCCGTTAAAGCCAGAGACTGTAAAGCAGGATGAAATATAGGACCTTGAGACAGAAGGTCCCCCCGTATTGGTAACTGCCAGGGAACGTCCGCGACGAGACGTACCAGATCGGCGTACCAGTGACGCCGAGGCCAATCCGGAGCAATGAGGATCACCGGAATTCCCTCGGTCGCTACCCTGCGGAGCAGGCGAGGGAGCAACTGCAGCGGAGGATAAACGTATATCAGGTGATACTGACCCCATGGGGCCACCAACGCATCCGTCCAGGGATCCCTGGATCTGGCCACAAACCGACACCTTGCGATTGAGTCGAGAGGCCATCAGGTCCACATCCGGCGTGCCCCACCGTCTGCAAAGGAGTTGAAAGACCTCCGGGTGCAAGGACCACTCTCCCTGGTCCAGCGTCTGGCGACTTAGATAGTCCGCCTGCCAATTGTCTACGCCCGGAATGTAGACGGCCGACAGAGCCGGCACGGTTCTTTCGGCCCACCTCAGGATGCGGGCGACCTCAGAAGCCGCAGCTGAGCTCCGCGTCCCCCCTTGATGGTTGACATATGCCACCGCTGTGGCATTGTCCGATTGGATCCTGATGGAGTGACCCTGTAATTTCTCCGACCATGAGGAGAGGCACAGTCTGATTGCCCGTATCTCCAGCACATTGATCGGTAAGAGAGCTTCGTCCGGAGTCCAAAGCCCTTGGGCCGACAGGACTCCCCAGACTCCCCCCCCAGCCCATCAGGCTGGCGTCCATCGTGATCACCGTCCATTGGATGGGGAGGAACAAATTCCCGGACCGAAGAGCCGGGGACCTCAACCACCACGTCAGGGACGCCCTGACCAGGTTACTCACCTGGATCTGAAGATCCAAGGACAACGGGGATTTGTCCCAAGTGGACAAGATCTCTTTCTGTAAAGCCCTGGTGTGCGCTAGGGCATAAGGAACGGCCTCGAAGGAGGCCACCATGAGTCCCAGGACTCTCATGCAAAAGCGGATTGACGACCATTTTCGGGACGTCAGCACCCGTACTGCAGACCGAAGTGTCAGTAGTTTGTCTGGAGGTAGGAAGACTTGCCTCCAAGGAGTCCAGAATCAGACCTAGATACTCCAGACGCTGAGTCGGGACCAGAACCGACTTCTGAACGTTCAGGAGCCACCCAAAGTCCCTGAGGGTCTGACTGACGATAGTCACACTTTCTTCCAATCCTGAGCCACTGTCTGCTCTTAGAAGAAAATCGTCCAGATAGCCCACGATAGCAATGCCTCGCTGTCTCAGCAAAGCTAGGACCGGAGCAAGCACCTTGGTGAACACCCTTGGTGCCGAGGCTAGGCCGAAGGGAAGAGCCACAAATTGATAGTGGACTTCGCTGACCGCAAAGCGCAGAAACTTCTGGTGGCTTGCGCAGATCGGAACATGCAAGTAGGCGTCCTTGATGTCCAAGGATGCCAGAAAATCCCCTTGATGGAGTGTAGCGATCACCGTGCAAATGGATTCCATGCGGAATTTTTGCACCTTCACGAAGGCATTCAGGGCCTTGAGGTCCAGGATTGGCCGAACCCCGTCCTTTTTTGGAACAACAAACAGATTCGAGTAGAACCCCTGAAACCTCTCTTGGGACGGAACTGGCACAATTACTCCGGACCCGATCAAATCCTGTACAGCCCCCAAGAGGGCTGCCCGACGGGCAGGAAGGAGAGGGAGATTTGAGGGAAAGAATCTGTCTGGGGGCCAGGAGCGGAACTCTATTCTGTATCCTGAGGTGACCACCTCGCACACCCACCGGTCGGAGATCCGGGAGGTCCACCGATCCGTGAACCTGCGAAGTCGTCCCCCCACCCCAGAGACGGGCGGGGGCAAGACTTCACGCGGAGGCGGGCTTGGGAGCCGGCTTGTTTGGCTTACGCACCCAGGGGCGCTTGTGCCCACCAGCCGCACTGTTGTCAGTCTGGGATGGCTTACCCGTGGACCTCTGACGGACGAAAAAAAACCCTTTTTTGCTGGAAAGGAAGGACCCGGTTTACGTCGGGCCTCCTTACCCTTGATAGTTTGAGGAAGGAGAGTGCTTTTACCTCCCGTGACATCCTTGATGATGTCATCCAGAGCAGCACCAAAAAGTCTACCACCCTTAAAAGGTAGATCCGTCAGGAGCTTCTTAGAGGCTAGGTCAGCAGACCAGCATTTCAACCAGATAAGACGACGCAACACCACCGCCGAGACAGAGGCCCTGGATATTAAAGGGGCCGCGTCCAACGTGGCGTCGCACACATATATCAGACCCTGCACCATCTGGATGAAGGTTATGCTCCTGCACAGTTTGGTGCAAAATTTTTGCCCATTCCCGTGAGTGTCTGAGACACAAGGGTCGCCGCTACTACGGGCCGTAGGGCGGATCCCAACAAGGCGAACATGGCTCTACTCACCACTTCTGACCTCCTATCAGTGGGGTCCTTAAACGCAGGAGTCCCCTCCATCGGGAGAGTGGTGGCCTCGTTTAAACGGGCGACTGGAGGGTCGACCACCGGGGGAGAAGCCCACTTTTTAAGCAGGGTGTCTTCAAAGGGGTATCTAATAGACAAACGCCGCGGGACCATGAAAGTCTTCTGCGGCTTTTCCCAGACCTGGTCAATGAGCTAGTCAAAGAAGGGTACATATGGAAAAACCTTTTTAGAAGGCTTGGTCTTAAAAGAACCAAAAAAAGGAGACTGTATCCACCTGAGGTTCTGCAGTCGCAGCATTTAGCTTGAGAGTGTCCCTCACAGCATCAATGAGTTCACTAACAAGCGCCCTGTCATTTACTGACTCAGAACTGGAGTCTTCCTCACAAGGAATGTCCTGTTCAAAACCATCCAAATATTCAGAGCTAGGGTCCTGAGCAGCAATAGCTAGGCCCATATCTGAATCAGAGCACTCCCCTTGTGGAGATAAAGTGGGGAGAGGGCGCTTTTTTGCTCCCTTGTGCTCACACACAGCTTCCATCCTGGTCAGAAATGATTCCAGGACTGCCAACAACTGGTCCATAGGGACCGCAGGTGCTGAGCACTGGCTGCTGCCTCTGGCATGTGAGGGGAAGCTGGTGACTCTGACTCCATAATGTCCCTCTCTGAGACCACCCACAGGCTGTGCTGACTGAAGTAGGGGAATGCCCAGGGAACCCACCAACCTGACCAGGACCGCTCGGTTCCGCTGCCCTGTCTCTCTGCGCCGCACTGCTCAGCGTGAGTGAGCTGAGAGAGAGTGTGAGGAGATTTGCGCCGTTCCCAGCGGCGCTAGAGGCCAAACTAGTGCTAGAAAAACGTGCGGCTACAAAAAAAATGGCCACGCAATGTGCTCCGGCGGACCACGGCAAGATGGCCGCCAATGTAAAAAACAGCACACACACACCAAACATGGCGCCGAACGGCGCCCAGGCCCCTCACATCCAAAAAAAACAGCCCCAGCGAAATGCAGAGCAGCATGAGCCCCCCCCAGGACAGTATGGCCCCCAGGCACCCCACACAGTACAGCGCCAGCAATAGTGAACAGAGAGTGACATTAAAAAACACAGGGGGAGACAGGGAAATCCCCCACACAAGAAACACACAGCATGTACTCACCTGCAGCCAGGAGAGACTACTTACCCGTCCCCCGAGGGACCCACTGGTGTGTTTCTGACAGAACTATCACAGTGTGGTACTGAGTAGCTGTCGGCCCGGTCCACCGCGAAAGATACAGCCGGACTGTTCAATCTTGAAGAGGACCGCGGAGCTGGAAGCCCACCGGCCACCCCTGGAGTCGTGGGGCATGTCGTGAACGGAGTCTCACACACACACAAGGCGAGGATCAGCACGCTCGATGGTCGGACAGGGAAGACTACGAGGATATATCTTGTACCCAACCTGTTGCCCAGCCGACAGTTGATAGAAGATCTCAAAAAATAAAATAAGAAAAAATTCCAAAAGGAATAAAAATAGGTCAGGAGACTGGCTCCTGAGAGAGCCACGTCTTCTCCTTCTGCTAGGCAGAAAAAAAAACTGAGGTCTGCTGACTGCAGTGGGAGGGTTATGTCTGGAGGGACCGCCCCCCTGGGCGGGGCTGTTCAGCTCTGGCTGTTTAGAATGTATGTATAACATCCCACATTCTGCCTAGGTCTTCTCCTGCAAGCAGGGACATAACCCACGTGTAAAAGGTGTAAAAGACACGCTGTGTCAGTCCATGGATGTCAGAGAAAATTTGATTTTGATCCGACTGACTTTGGCTCAGAGCATAAAGTTGGAACAAAGTTGCATCAGAGTGGCACTGGAAATCGTGCGACTTTGGAGACGCGCTAATGTGAATTGAGCCCAATACAGAAGGTTAAAAGTAACAATAGGGTTGGCATGTGCTAGAAATAAGCAGCAAACGGAAGATCGTATTCCATTTATGGGTGTCTTGCAAGCAATGTGTTACAAGTTTATAGATCAGTAAAAGGGTTTCATAAAAATATGAATAAAGGAAAAAAAAAAAAAGAAGGGGGGGGGGGGGGAGATGTGTTAGTCCTTGGAGTAAAAGCTATCCAATTTACACAAATATAAGAATATATAATTCAAGAAAAGCCAAGACAAAAAAACAAAAAAACACACCCCCGATTTGGAGTTTGCTGTGATGGTTTATTCATAAACATAAATGGGAAACCCTGCCTGACAGCTCATTACAAGCTACAGAATATCTTTCATACGGCTCAGTCGCAGGGCTCCATCATTACAAAGACCATGCCAGCAGATTGCCTGGGTCACCGAGGGATGGGTGAGAAACTTCACTCCCAAGTCCAAACTCACCAGGACTTCATCTGTGACCCGCATAGAGCCGCCTTATTACATTCACCACTGGAAATCTGCACACAGAAACATATGAAAGATGCTAAACACATGCTCAGCGTCAGTCCAGAAAACCAGCAAGATTCATTCTGACACACTCCACAGACGCCCGCAAGGGTAATTTTAACAATACACAATGCAGCCATTTCTTTTATTATACAGTCTCACAAATAACTGTCTCATATAGAGCAATCATTAGTGGTTATTGGCTCTAACAAAGTACGCATCAGAAATATTCTCAGAATTTAGAGCAACGTTTGTGTACCAAGAAGCTGAGCCATGTAAGAAGGCAAAGTCTTTTATCATACAAATAAGCATCTTCTCTGGTCTGTCATCTAGGAATTCTTCACACTCCACAACAAATGCCATGACGTTACATTGTGCCCCACATACTATTTTTATATGCAAGTATTCCCAAGAGGCAATTCAAAAAAAAAAAAAAAAAAAAATATATATATATATTTTTTTTCAATTGAATAACATTAGCAGGTACCTCATCAGATCTAAGGTATGCGGTAAGATTTCTCACCATGTATGAGCAACATTCTGACATGAAACATTCACAGTGCACAAATCATTCTATTTACTATGAAGAAAAAGGGAACGCCAGTCAATTATTGCCCCAAGATGAAACTGCAAAGCATCTATCCTCCATCTATTATTTCAACGATCTGTTACTGGAGGGGCGCCATAGTCAACCGTTTGCAAAAAAAAAAAAAAGTAATAAATGTAGTGATATTATCCAATCCCATAGCTGCACATGAATGTTGTACTAGTTCACAGTCTGGTCTCATTGTTTACGCTAAAAATAGTACAGCGCTAAAAAATGTTGATGTGCAATAGTAAAATGAATAGGACGTAGAAAAACTATTAATGTGTGAACAAATGACAAAGCAAAAAAGTATAAAATCGGCAAATAAATTGTGAATGACGTGCTATAAAATCAATGAAGCAAAAAATTATGAATAAAGTTCAATAATTCAAAAAAATGAAATAAAAAAAAAAAAAAAAAAAAAAAAAAGTCCACTAAGAAATTGGAATCCTTAAAAGTGGTTGTAAAGTCATTTTTTTTACTTTTACCTACAGGCAAGCCTATAAGGCTTACCTGTAGGTAAAAAAAAATATCTCCTAAACCTTTACGGTTTAGGAGATATTCCCCCTCCGCAATGCGCCGCTGACAGCAGCGGCGCATGCGCACAGGGGATTCTCGGGCTGAAGGCTCGGCAGACGCCGGACCTCGCCGGAACGAAGTCTCCCGCGCGCATGCGCGGGAGTGAGACATCGCGGCTCCAGCCACTCACAGCGCTGGAGCCGCGATACCCGGAAGACACGCCGAGGCAAGATGTCATCTCCCTCGGCGTGGACCAGGTGAGTTAACGATACCCCTCGTTCTATAAGGTAAGTATTTCATAATGAGCTAGTATGCGGTGCATACTAGCTCATTATGCCTTTCCCTTGCAGGTGACAGAAAAAAAAAACAAAAAAAAACAGTTTGTGACTGTACAACCGCTTTGAGTGAAGATGGAGATACCCATGTGAAGGTACAGTAGAAAAACACTGGCCACTGGTTTGTGTAATCCCCACCACCACCAAAAAAAATAAAATGGACACGCTTACCAGAAAGTGTGGACCTCGTATACTGGTTTGTAACGAGTCAACCCAGCATATGTGAGGTGACGCCTCAACCTTGTCATGCTGTATCGAATGGATGGTCTATGATGTACACCCCGTGAAATGAGAAGGTTCCACTTAAAAAAGAATGACACCTCCCCAACGAACAATAAACATCAAAAAAGTTAGAGTGTCATTCGTTTTAAAGGATTCCAATTTCTATAAGGCCCCTTTCACACTGAGGCGTTGAAAAAAACGCTAACAAATTATGAGTTTTTTTTACCGCTTTCGCGGTAAAAACAGCGCTAACGCATATGCGTTTTTGCGGTAAAAAGGATTTGGTATCCCACAATCCTCCACTCTACCGCGGTCATGTGACCTTCCCACAGCTTCTGGGTGTTTTTTACCGCGGTACTCATTCATTTCAATGGGGATAGGCGTTTTTACAGCGCTATTTTATGCGCCCCAAAGATGCTCCAAAAAAGCTGTTTGCAGGATTTTTTCCAATGCACAGCCAGCAAAACGCCTCAGTGTGAAAGCCTGAGGGTTTTTCACATTGAGAATAATGGGGCAGGATTATTTCAGGCATTTTTACAGCGCTGTTTTTACCGCGAAAAACGCGGTAAAAACGCCTCAGTGTGAAAGGGGCCTAAGACCGAGTACAAGTTTTGTTTGTAAATAATAAAGATTAAAACTACCAGCAAGAATAAGTCTTTTACATTTAAAGAGCACCTGTCATTTCAGATCCATCATGGCAGCGCCTGTTAGCGGACATCCACTCACCTGCTGCCGCCACGTCCCTCACCTTGTTATGTCATTGCCGCATCACCAGGTGAATGGGACTTGTCGGTGAGTGAACAGCGGGTCAAAGGAGTAGATGACAGTTGCTCTTTAATTATGATGAAAAATCGAGTTGATTTAAATCAAATCCAGGCCCCATTCACACCTGAGCGTTTTATAGCTCGAAGCTACAAAAAGCTGGAGGGGGGGGGGGGGAACACAATTATTCTCTATGGAGATGGTTCATATCTCGACTCCAAAACGCCTAAAGCTCAAACAATTTCTGGAACTTTATTTTTTTGGGCAGATTTGGGGGTTTTTCCTTCTTTTTACATTGGTGACCTTTTGCCCTGTACAAAATCGTGGCAAAAACACATCAAAATCTGCCTGAAATTGCTACGCTCAGGTGTGAATGGGGCCTAAGGGATGGATTCTGCAAGTCTTAATGGTGATTCAGTCTACCAGTACATTGTAACAGAACACAAACATGGGGAGTAGAGCTGCAACTAACGATTATATTTTCTGTCGACTAATCTAGTGATTATTTTTTCGATTAGGTCGACTACTCTAACGATTATTTTTATTTTTTTACTTAATCTAGTGTTCTTTTCATTGGTATGGTGTCCGCCATCACCAAACCAATGATTGACGCTGTGCATCCTTGTCCTAGAACATCTTTGGTCGTTATGGTTAGGGTTGTCCCGATACCACTTTAAGACTGAGTAGAAGTACCGATACTTTCTCCCCCCCCCCAAGTACTCGCCGATAACGATTACCGATACTTTTATTTAATCTCATGTGACAGTGGCACATGTGTCAGTATTTTTATTTTTTCTATTTAATTTTTAATTTTATTTTTTACAAGGCTTTCTTTTTTTTAAGGGGGGGGGGGGGGGGGGACAGTGTCAGTTTGTGTTTTTTTTAATTATTATTTTTTACAATTTTTTTATTATTGGAATTTTTATCAGCCCTGTTGGGGGGCTATGGTGAGATATCAGGGGTCTTAACAGACCTCTGACATCTCCCATTTGAGACAGGGAAAGGGACTAGGGACACAGATTCCCCAGTCCCTTTCTCAGCAGCCTCAGTTGCACTGATAATGAATGGAGAGAAGACAGCGGCTCCTCTTCATTCATTAACTGAGACATCGTAATCACAGGAGGTTACAATGTTTCAGTTATGTGAATGGACAGAGTCAGTGATCACTGACTCTTGTCCATTCAGAAAAACGAAGGAGCCGGGTTTACCGGCTCCTACCTCCGCTCTCCATCCTGAGATACCAAGGGGGACGGCAGCATGGAGGGGGAGAAGAGAGGGGGACAGATGCACGGAGGGGGACACGGAGGAGAGAGGGGGACTGCTGAAAGCCGCGTGGGGGTGTTTGACCTGTCCTGGCCAAAGCAACTCGCAACGTGTGACGCGGACGCCTTTTCACGCATGCCGACGTATTTCCGTAGTCCACGCGTCGTTGCAGCTCTGCACACTCTGGATCAGAGCCCTGCACTAACAGTACCAAACTAGTGAGCCAGATATGTAATGGTTGGGGGCTCAAACAGAGTGAAAGCACATCTTCACACTTTTAATAGACTTGGCTCCTCTCCATCCTGCCCCCCTCTATCACACATATCATTTGGGGGAGGGGGGGGTTTACTTGAAGATTAGGTTTTGTCCTGCCCCCCCACCCTTCATCATTTATCCAGGCTATGCAAATTACATCATTGCCCCTGATGCCTCCTGGGATGGGTGTAAAATGGTCCATCTCAGCGGTCACCAGCCAGCAGAGACCAGGGAACATTTTGGTGGTCCCCATTGGTTCTGCCGCAAACAAACATTGTGGCGAATGTATACCACCCAATGTTGCTTTCAATGCATGCCGACGGTCAATATTGTTAGTGCACACTCATACCTGAAGCCTCCTCTGTAGTTCCGGAACCTGAACTCAGAGGGAAGCGCAGGGAGGTGGAGAAGGAAGGGACTTCCAATGGCAGCACTGCTCACAGACTGTAGGAGGGAGCCCAGAGCTTGAGGACATAGATTTCACCTCATTCAGCAAACGGATGAGTTTGTGTAAGGCAGCAGAGTTCAGAGAGGGCAGAGAGCTAGAGCATTATGATCCATGAAGAGGTGGCAGAGAGCCAGAGCATTGTGTATATAAGGCAGCAGTGTGCTCCATGGGGAGGTGGCAGAGAGCCGGAGCATTGTGTGTATAATGCAGCAGTGTGATCCAGGAGGAGGTGGCAGAGAGCCGGAGCATTGTGTATATAAGGCAGCAGTGTGATCCATGGGGAGGTGGCAGGGAGCCAGGGCATTGTGTGTATAAGGCAGCAGTGTGCTCCATGGGGAGGTGGCAGAGAGCCGGAGCATTGTGTATATCAGTGTTTCTCAACTCCAGTCCTCAAGGCGCACCAACAGGTCATGTTTTCAGGATTTCTCTCAGGTAAAACAGCTGTGGTAATTACTAAGGCAGTGAAACAGATCAAATCACCTGTGCAAAATAATGGAAATTGTGAAAACATGACCTGTTGGTGCACCTTGAGGACTGGAGTGGAGAAACACTGGTGTATATAATGCAGCAGTGTGATCCAGGAGGAGGTGGCAGAGAGCCGGAGCATTGTGTGTAGAAGGCATGTAAAATTCAGTAATCCACGGGATTCAAAATTGCGAGTTTAGTGGTCCGTGAGGTCCGAAAGGTTAGCGACCACTTTTGCTGGACAGCTTGGTCTAAAGTTAAAAAAATAAAATAAAAAAAAATAAAAAGTGAACAGGCAGGGTCTTTATTGCAGAACAGACACGCTGAGGAGAGTTACTAAAACTGGGAGTACATAGACTCTGGTGCAGCTGTGCATAGTAACCAACCAGCTTCTAACTAAAGCTTGTTCAATTAAGCTTGGCAAAAGCCCACATTCACATTGGGCCGATTTGACATGTCAAATCGGCAGCTATTGCCGGCAATGGCACCGATTGATTCCAAAAAGTAATTCCTGTACTACTTTTGGCAACTTCAGGGGCAATTTGAATAGACATCTGTGCAGAAACCCACACAGATGTCTGTCAAATTGCCCCCGAAGTCGGACTGCATTGTCGGTTTGAAATCGTGCGACTTAGGCTGAACAATTTCTAACCTGCATCAACGTGAACTTGGGCTAAAACCTAGAAGCCGATTGGTTACTTAGCACAGCAGCACCAGATTTTGTGTGCACCAGTTTTAGTAAATCTCCCCTGCAAAAAAATAAAAATTTACCTGCCTGCTGGCAGTCTTCTTTAACCACTTAAGCCCCGGACCATTTTGGCTGGTTAAAGACCAGGCCACTTTTTGCGATTCGGCACTGCGTCGCTTTAACTGACAATTGCGCGGTCGTGTGACGTGGCTCCCAAACAAAATTGACGTCCTTTCCCCCCCCCCCCACAAATAGAGCTTTCTTTTGGTGGCATTTGATCACCTCTACGTTTTTATTTTTGCGCTATAAACAATATAGCGACAATTTAGAAAAAAAAAAAAAAAAAAGCAATATTTTTTACTTTTTGCTATAATTTTCCCCCAAAAAAAATATATAAAAAAACATTTTTTTTTCCTCAGTTTAGGCCGATACGTATTCTTCTACATATTTTTGGTAAAAAAAAAAAAAATAAAAAAAAAAAACCACATCGCAGTTTGCGCAAAAAAGTTATAGCGTTTACAAAATAGGGGATAGTTTTATGGCATTTTATTAATTTTTTTTTTTTTTTTTACTAATAATGGCGGTGATCAGTGATTTTTTTCGTGACTGCGACATTGTGTCTGCCAAATCGGACACTTTTGACAAATTTTTGGGACCATCGTCATTTTCACAGCTACCAGTGCTATAAAAACGCACTGATTACTGTGAAAAATGACACCGACAGTAAAGGGGTTAACCACTAGGTGGCGCTGTAGGGGTTAAGTGTTCCCTGCATTGTGTTTCTAACTGAGGGGGGGGGGGGGTTGGGCTCTGTGTCACATGACACGGATCTCCGCTCCGAGTACACGGAGCCGAGATCCGTGTCATTATCACTAGGCAGAGCAGGCAGATGCTTGAATACACAAGCATCTCCCCGCACTATACCTCCGTGAGACAATCGCGGGGATCGAGTCTGTGGGACCCGCGGTCCGACTCACAGGGATGGCGGCAGGGGTCGCGAGCGCGACCACACGGCAGGCATTTAAAGGGCCACGTACAGGTACGTGATTATGCCGACGTATATCTACAGTGCGCGGTCCTTAAGTGGTTAAAATGTACAACGAGCTGCACATTAACAGCTCAGTTTACATTCCAGCACATTGCCTGTGTGCCAGGATGACTGAACTTCTGCATGAGATGTGCTCTAACAAGCAAAGACCTCTGACTCCTACTGTATCAAATTGTACCGTCTGCCCTTAGGATGTAAAGCGCTGTGCAAACTTGCGATATATAAATCCTGTATAACAACAGTCATCGTGAACTGGCAAATAAAGACAGCCACGTGTCAAACCGTTAAAGCAGAGGTAGGTAAGAATTGTGGACTTTAGTTACACTTTTAGGAAAGTTTAAAAATAACACTTGGCTCTCATTCACACTAAAGGCGGGTTTGAAATCGTGCGAGTTCAGCTGAACTCGCACGATTTCAAACCCAGATTTCAGTGCGAGTTCGGGAGCGATCCAAAAAGACATCTGTGCGGGTTCATGCACAGATGTATATTGAAATCGCCTCCCAAAAAGACGCTAAAAGTAGTACAGGAACTACTTTTGGAAATCGGAGCGACGTCGCACCGATTGGGACAGTACCAATGCCAGGACAAGGTGCAATTTGGCATGGGATATATGACATGTCAAATTGCACCAATGTGAACGGGGGCTGATGGTGGTTTAACGCAGCAGTACGGTGTACCCCACAGTGTCCCTTACACTTCTATCAGATTTTTCTGAAAGTGCAAAAGTCCTGGATGCTACATTTTTGGTGCGCTTTCAGAAAACACGACAAAAGCGTAGGATCTAATACAAGTCTACGGGACACCATGGGTAAACGGCGGGTAGACCGTGCTCCAACAGTGCTGTAGCCAAACCCCTGGGGGGGGGGCAGTGTGAAGCCCACACTTACTGGTAGGATGAACGAGTAATAAAACGATGTTAGAAGGGGAAAAACAAAGACTGCTGTGTTAATGCTACTGACCGTCTGCATCATATATGTCATTTTTTTGCATCTAGTATCACTTTATATTACTATTGCATTGGAGCGACTTACTGTCTTTAGTTTGTTTTTATCCTATGTAAATGCTCACCATTTCATTTTGGCAAAACAATCAAAACTTCATCTAAAACTTGGGTCCACAGACAACTGACACACACACACACACACCCCTTTAAAAATCTGGGTTCTCCAACCCCCAGGTAAAAAAAAAAAAAAAAAAAAAAAAAAAAGAGATTCTCCAACCCCCCCCCGGTAAAAGAGAGATTCTCCAACCCCCCCCCCCAGGTAAAAGAGAGATTCTCCAACCCCCCCCCCCCCCCCCAGGTAAAAGAGAGATTCTCCAACCCCCCCCCCCCCCAGGTAAAAGAGAGATTCTCCAACCCCCCCCCCCAGGTAAAAGAGAGATTCTCCAACCCCCCCCCCCGGTAAAAGAGAGATTCTCCAACCCCCCCCCCCGGTAAAAGAGAGATTCTCCAACCCCCCCCCCAGGTAAAAGAGAGATTCTCCAACCCCCCCCCCAGTAAAAGAGAGATTCTCCAACCCCCCCAGGTAAAAGAGAGATTCTCCAACCCCCCCAGGTAAAGAGAGATTCTCCAACCCCCCCCCCCCAGGTAAAAGAGAGATTCTCCAACCCCCCCCCAGGTAAAAGAGAGATTCTCCAACCCCCCCCCAGGTAAAAGAGAGATTCTCCAACCCCCCAGGTAAAAGAGAGATTCTCCAACCCCCCCCCCAGGTAAAAGAGAGATTCTCCAACCCCCCCCAGGTAAAAGAGAGATTCTCCAACCCCCCCCCAGGTAAAAGAGAGATTCTCCAACCCCCCCCCCCCCCCCCCCGGTAAAAGAGAGATTCTCCAACCCCCCCCCCCCCCAGGTAAAAGAGAGATTCTCCAACCCCCCCCCCCCCAGGTAAAAGAGAGATTCTCCAACCCCCCCCCCCCAGGTAAAAGAGAGATTCTCCAACCCCCCCCCAGGTAAAAGAGAGATTCTCCAACCCCCCCCAGGTAAAAGAGAGATTCTCCAACCCCCCCCCAGGTAAAAGAGAGATTCTCCAACCCCCCCCAGGTAAAAGAGAGATTCTCCAACCCCCCCCAGGTAAAAGAGAGATTCTCCAACCCCCCCCAGGTAAAAGAGAGATTCTCCAACCCCCCCCAGGTAAAAGAGAGATTCTCCAACCCCCCCCCAGGTAAAAGAGAGATTCTCCAACCCCCCCCCAGGTAAAAGAGAGATTCTCCAACCCCCCCAGGTAAAAGAGAGATTCTCCAACCCCCCCCAGGTAAAAGAGAGATTCTCCAACCCCCCAGGTAAAAGAGAGATTCTCCAACCCCCCCCAGGTAAAAGAGAGATTCTCCAACCCCCAGGTAAAAGAGAGATTCTCCAACCCCCAGGTAAAAGAGATTCTACAACCCCCCAGGTAAAAGATTCTACAACCCCCCAGGTAAAAGATTCTACAACCCCTGTTAAGTCCCAACCAACAGGCTTCCTACATGAGATCACATAATACTGGACTGTCCAAACAGGAAAAAATGAAACAAGAACAGACACAGCTGTAGCAGAAAAGGGAAACAAATTGGAAAAGTATACATCGTCTACAAACCAGCAATATGGACGTAATAATCACTGCCTAGAACTAAGAGCTTCATCAACAGAAATGTTTTAATTGGTCCAGCCTGCAAATTAAATGCAATCCAAATGTGCAACAATACAAATTGACAGAGGAATGCAGCAGTGACCTCGGGCAACAAGGCAGTAAAGCTGTAAAAAGGTCAAATGCTTTTCATCTCTCAGAGAATCAAATATGTGTCAGGGTCAGATCAGTAACGGCTCCACACTCATTTCATGTATCCCATACTGGTCTTGGGACCATTAAAACATTTACGCTCAGACGATTTCCTCTGATGTTTTATCTCTGAACAAATTTTAATTTTGTAGGAAATCTGTTTTCAATTGTTAAACGATTTAACGATTGTTAAACGTAGGAAATTCATCATTGCCCCACGTCATTCCCAATACCTATGTACCCCAGCAGGGCCTGAGCATGTTATCGAAACACGTATCCACACTACAAATAACCTGAAAGCACCCCAATATTTACACTTTGTCTCCAAGTTGCGATAGAATCATTTTTCAGTTTTTGCAAGAGCCCTGAATATCCAAAGAACAGCCGTGAATGCAACCGATAGCATTATAAACTATAGCTGATGTGTGAACACTTTCCATTGATTTATATTTGGGACATGTTCTTTTTTTGTTACTCAAATATTGTCCTACTGCAGTTACCTGTTTATAACCTTCCCTTCCCCCAAAAAACAAACAGCCTAGTATATGGAAAGTGCAGGTTATACAGCCACAACTTACAACAATGTAGCTCAAAAAAAAAAAAAACACACACACCTTATGTTGTAGAATAGCAATTAAAAAAAATAGCGAAAGTGTGTACCCAAAAAAAAAAAAAAAAAAAAATTATATATATATTTTTTATTATTATAAATTATATACATACATCCCCCTTTCTCAAATAGTGTAGACAAGTTGTAGAGCATAAAAAGTGTTCTGATATAAGCCACAACAACCAATCAGAATCCAGCTTTCATTACTCCATCACAGAGAGATTGACAAATGTTACCATCACTGCCTTTAACATGTTTTAACTGATCAAAACACAAAGTCAATTTATAGCCAGGATGCGTGTAAACAAAATGATATCCTTAGGTAAAAACAAAACCACACCACACACACACACACACACACACCTTTATTTGATGAAATTGATCTGACTGTATACCTGATATTGATCAAAGTCTGCTTATTCCCAATGCTGTGACAGTCACACTGAGCACTAGTAGCTGCAGGAAACTCATCCATATGGCTTATTAAATAAGCAGCACATCACATTGCTGGCTGACATGCAGGTATGATCACTGCAAGGCTCACATGTGTAATGTCACACCACGGCTGTAAACAAAACCAAACTGAAATGTAACGAGGGCCAGCAAATCTAGTAAAAGAGATTGTAAACAATCCAACAACTGATGCAATACTGCAAACGAAAGAGAAAACATAAAAGCTGCAAAACAATAGGATATGAACTTCCCCCGCTATGTTCAGGGAATCCAAAACAGTAACCTAATACACGCATGAATCACACACCCAGCTGCCAAGATTTGGGATTTTGGAATACATATATACTAAAGAACTGCTGAGAGGTCAATTTTGGAAGTAACCCCTTCAACGTAAAACTCCCCATTATTTATTTACAATTGGATTACTCTCCTGTGTCTGCTGGCCACCAACCTTTACCTACATGCCCTTATCTCAAAGGCCTGCAGGGCACCCCTTGGTATCCACCCAGAACAGGTTGGCAGAGCTTCAATAGGAAAAAAAGGGAACTTCACAATGCATGGAAGAACTGTCAACATGGAAGAACTGTCAACAGGAATCAGCCAACACATGTGTGATCACTCCTCAATATACGAGAACATGTCTGAATTTTGTCCTGTGTCACTTCACGACATACGAAATCCCATATAAAACCAGCTTATTATAAAATACTTCTATTATTACACAGATTGACTTCTTTTTTTCCTTATAAAATAACCACACCAAGCAAGGGGGCCACATGCATTTGTTACAAAATATCACAAGCACTCCTTAGTCCGTGTATTGAGAACATTTGAGAATAAAAATTGGCATATTGAGAATTAAAAAGCTGCCAGTGTGTTTATGACAACATAAGCTTCATTGTCACCTTACTAACATGAAAGAGCGATATAAGCGATCTAATCACATTCCAAATCATTCTCAGGAAGAAGTCCTAAGATTGTATCAAGCCCCAATGCACAAATGTCACCTGTTACAATGTACAACTACTACTCACATCTTCCCTCATCTACTGACCTGTCACTGTCTCTTCATTATACCATCCAATACAACCTCCTGATCTCTTCCACCACTTCATTAAAGCTCTAGATTTTTCCGTTTTGAACCACACAAGTTACACCATCTCACAACCCCAACAACTGAATGTACCGGCCATTTGTGTGATTACCCCAGAGACCCCAAAACATCAACCATCTCCAATGTGCCAGCGCCTAATAAGCTGAAATCTCTCTCAACTGACTCTATAGGATGCCAAAATACTCCTCAGACAGGCCTGTACCCCAATAGATTGTAAGCTCCACGAGCAAGGCCCTCCTATATTGTAATTGTACTGTCCCCCGTTATATTGTAAAGTGCTGCACAGACTGTTGCTGATAGATAGAGAGATATATATCTATATTTTTATTATTTATTTAGCAATTGCCACAATGCTCCTTGTACCCCATGATCCAGCACCTCAATACCACCTAAACTTTGACCCTGTCCTAAATTTGCCTCTACTCCAAGGTACCTCATTAGCTGATAGCCCAACCCCCATATACTTCATTACCCTGTACACTAACACCCCTATTCAACAGTCAGCACCCTAATGTGCTCTATACTCAATCAGTGCCCCAATTCCCACTCTAGGCCATCAGTCAGTGCCATACTCTATTAGTAAATGCCCCAATGCCCTCTCTATACATCATCAGTCAGTACCTTGAGGCCCCCTATTCTCCATGATCCCACTCCCCATTTAGCATAGACCTCCTATCTGCTACCAGTGTATGCCCTTATACCTGAATCCCAACAGTCAATGCCCCTGTACTCTATTAGTAACACTAATGTCTCCTATACTTCATACCTAATCTACTCTCATAGACAATATAATCTCCCTGCATCTTAGCCAGTACTCTAGTAGATTTACACCACCCCTCCCCCCCCCCATTCATTTCCCTAACCTAATCAATCCCTTCATGTCTCCTGGCAGTGTGTGTACAGCCCACCACCCCCCCCTCCATTTATCTGTCATCATACATTCCCCCTCCCCCTCCATTTATCTGTCATCATACCCCTGTCCAGCTCCATTCAGCCGTCACCCTCCATTCATCTGCCGCCATGCCCCCCCTGATCTCCTCCATTCATCTGCCACTCTGCCCCCTCATTCATCTGCCACTATGCCCCCCCTGATCTCCATTCATCTACCATTATACCCCCCCTAATCTCCTCCATTCATCTACCATTATACCCCCCTGATCTCCTCCATTCATCTACCATTATACCCCCCCTAATCTCCTCCATTCATCTACCATTATACCCCCCCTAATCTCCCCATTCATCTACCATTATACCCCCCCTAATCTCCTCCATTCATCTACCATTACACCCCCCTGATCTCCTCCATTCATCTACCATTATACCCCTCCCCAAATCTCCCCCATTCATCTACCATTATACCCCTCCCCAAATCTCCCCCAAACATCTACCATTATACCCCCCCTGATCTCCTCCATTCATCTACCATTATACCCCCCCGATCTCCTCCATTCATCTACCATTATACCCCCCCCTGATCTCCTCCATTCATCTACCATTATACCCCCCCCCCCCGATCTCCTCCATTCATCTACCATTATACCCCCCCCCGATCTCCTCCATTCATCTACCATTATACCCCCCCCCCCGATCTCCTCCATTCATCTACCATTATACCCCCCCCGATCTCCTCCATTCATCTACCATTATACCCCCCCCCCGATCTCCTCCATTCATCTACCATTATAACCCCCCCCCCGATCTCCTCCATTCATCTACCATTATAACCCCCCCCCCGATCTCCATTCATCTACCATTATACCCCCCCCTGATCTCCTCCATTCATCTACCATTATACCCCCCCCTGATCTCCTCCATTCATCTACCATTATACCCCCCCCCTGATCTCCTCCATTCATCTACCATTATACCCCCCCCCCCTGATCTCCTCCATTCATCTACCATTATACCCCCCCCCGATCTCCTCCATTCATCTACCATTATACCCCCCCGATCTCATCCATTCATCTACCATTATACCCCCCCCCCTGATCTCCTCCATTCATCTACCATTATACCCCCCTGATCTCCATTCATCTACCATTATACCCCCCCCCTGATCTCCTCCATTCATCTACCATTATACCCCCCCCCTGATCTCCTCCATTCATCTACCATTATACCCCCCCCTGATCTCCATTCATCTACCATTATACCCCCCCTGATCTCCTCCATTCATCTACCATTATACCCCCCCCCCCCTGATCTCCTCCATTCATCTACCATTATACCCCCCCCCTGATCTCCTCCATTCATCTACCATTATACCCCCCCCCTGATCTCCTCCATTCATCTACC
Source organism: Rana muscosa (assembly GCA_029206835.1). NCBI lineage: Eukaryota > Metazoa > Chordata > Amphibia > Anura > Ranidae > Rana > Rana muscosa. The sequence goes on from CM055123.1 coordinate 110,470,698, forward strand.
ATTATACCCCCCCCCCTGATCTCCTCCATTCATCTACCATTATACCCCCCTGATCTCCTCCATTCATCTACCATTATACCCCCGTGATCTCCTCCATTCATCTACCATTATACCCCCCCTAATCTCCCCCATTCATCTACCATTATACCCCCCCTAATCTCCCCCATTCATCTACCATTATACCCCCCCTAATCTCCTCCATTCATCTACCATTATACCCCCCCTAATCTCCTCCATTCATCTACCATTATACCCCCCCCCCTGATCTCCTCCATTCATCTACCATTATACCCCCCCTGATCTCCTCATTCATCTACCATTATACCCCCCCTGATCTCCTCCATTCATCTACCATTATACCCCCCCTGATCTCCTCCATTCATCTACCATTATACCCCTCCCCAAATCTCCCCCATTCATCTACCATTATACCCCCCCCTGATCTCCTCCATTCATCTACCATTATACCCCCCCGATCTCCTCCATTCATCTACCATTATACCCCCCCCGATCTCCTCCATTCATCTACCATTATACCCCCCCCTGATCTCCTCCATTCATCTACCATTATACCCCCCCCCGATCTCCTCCATTCATCTACCATTATACCCCCCCGATCTCCTCCATTCATCTACCATTATACCCCCCCCCGATCTCCTCCATTCATCTACCATTATACCCCCCCCGATCTCCTCCATTCATCTACCATTATACCCCCCCCGATCTCCTCCATTCATCTACCATTATAACCCCCCCCCCCGATCTCCATTCATCTACCATTATACCCCCCCCCCGATCTCCTCCATTCATCTACCATTATACCCCCCCCCTGATCTCCTCCATTCATCTACCATTATACCCCCCCGATCTCCATTCATCTACCATTATACCCCCCCCCCCCCGATCTCCTCCATTCATCTACCATTATACCCCCCCCCTGATCTCCCCCATTCATCTACCATTATACCCCCCCTGATCTCCATTCATCTACCATTATAACCCCCCCCCTGATCTCCTCCATTCATCTACCATTATACCCCCCCCTGATCTCCTCCATTCATCTACCATTATACCCCCCCCTGATCTCCTCCATTCATCTACCATTATACCCCCCCCTGATCTCCTCCATTCATCTACCATTATACCCCCCCCCCCTGATCTCCTCCATTCATCTACCATTATACCCCCCTGATCTCCTCCATTCATCTACCATTATACCCCCCCGATCTCCTCCATTCATCTACCATTATACCCCCCTGAATCTCCTCCATTCATCTACCATTATACCCCCCCCCCCTGATCTCCTCCATTCATCTACCATTATACCCCCCCTGATCTCCTCCATTCATCTACCATTATACCCCCCGATCTCCATTCATCTACCATTATACCCCCCCCTGATCTCCTCCATTCATCTACCATTATACCCCCCCCCCCTGATCTCCATTCATCTACCATTATACCCCCCCTGATCTCCATTCATCTACCATTATACCCCCCCTGATCTCCTCCATTCATCTACCATTATACCCCCCCCCTGATCTCCTCCATCATCTACCATTATACCCCCCCTGATCTCCTCCATTCATCTACCATTATACCCCCCCTTGATCTCCTCCATTCATCTACCATTATACCCCCCCTGATCTCCTCCATTCATCTACCATTATACCCCCCTGATCTCCTCCATTCATCTACCATTATACCCCCGTGATCTCCTCCATTCATCTACCATTATACCCCCCCCTGATCTCCTCCATTCATCTACCATATACCCCCGTGATCTCCTCCATTCATCTACCATTATACCCCCCCCTGATCTCCATTCATCTACCATTATACCCCCCCGATCTCCTCCATTCATCTACCATTTATACCCCCCCCCCCCGATCTCCTCCATTCATCTACCATTATAACCCCCCCCCCCGATCTCCATTCATCTACCATTATACCCCCCCCCCCCTGATCTCCTCCATTCATCTACCATTATACCCCCCCTGATCTCCTCCATTCATCTACCATTATACCCCCCCCCTATCCTCCATTCATCTACCCATTATAACCCCCCCCCGATCTCCTCCATTCATCTACCATTATACCCCCCCCTGATCTCCTCCATTCATCTACCATTATACCCCCCCCCGATCTCCTCCATTCATCTACCATTATACCCCCCCTGATCTCCTCCATTCATCT